>CALZFC010000122.1:392500-412500 GCA_945643635.1 Allodiplogaster sudhausi
TTACAGTTGTGCGCCGTCGTCATCCATCCGTGGGCGCGACGCGGTCCCAAGAAGCAGCTGTTCGCGCACGCCATGTACCACCATTCCGTGAAGCGATACAACTGCGGCATCTGCGACTACGGCAGCAACAACTCAGCCAATGTGGTCAACCACCATGAAGCAAAGCATGGTCATCACGGTCGGCCGATTGATATGGCGTCAGTCTCTATCTCTCTCTTCTCTTCTCTCTCTCTCTCTTTCTCTGCCTCTTGCTTGTCTCTCGCTCTCTCTCTCTCTCTTTCTAGTCTCTCTTGATAATCTCTCTCTTTCTCTCTCACTCTCGTCTTGCTACGGCTTATGCATTTTTATCAACATTTATACATTTGTCTACAGCGCCTTCTGCAGTGCAGAAAAGATATGTAAAAGATGAACGAAAGTGTAATGTAAAACAATAAACGAGCATAAACGTGTTCGATTGCAGAAATGCGAAGATGAAGAAGGAGTGACTCGAGCTGACGAAGCGATGCTTCCCGCTGCCATTCGGCAAATTCGCCAATTGGCGCTTCAAAGAGACGCCCATCGATGAACGCTCACCGCGCATCAGGCGAAAGATTAAGGTATGCTCTTCAAGCATTCGCAAAGCTGCATTTCTTCCTGGTCTACTACTTGTTCTACTGCTACTACTACAATATGTTGACTTAGAAGGCAATTGTAAAATATATAAGATTCATAATAATCAGCTACTCTATGATTTTTCCACGATGTTTCAGAGCAAGAAGACTGAAGCGACCGATGCGTGAACGGCGGTTCCTGAAGAATCTGAAGTCCACGCCATCCGATGGGAATTATCCATATCCTTTTAAGGAATCTCATCCTTTAATGTATCCGAGCTATCGTGCTTTTTTTGTTTAAATTTTCGATTATAAACCGTTTATACTCTTATTAATTATGAGCTTGAAAAGTGCCTGCATAAGATAAAGTGTTGTAAGGTGGAACGAACACAAATTGGCATCCTTCAAATATCAGATAATTCGAAAAAATATAAGTTCAATTGTAAATAATTAAACACATCAGATTATGCAAGGTGATTGTAGAATTAATCGAATAAAAAATAAATCATTCTTGGAGAGGATTCCCATTTTTCATCCTTTAGGCAGCAGCGTAAATCGGATTGTAGTGGCCTTCCGCGTTAGCGACGAGGTATTCGAGCTCCCTGAGAACATTTGAACTTCCCATAAGCTATCAACATTTCAAGATGATACGAATGATATTGATCATATACTTTAAGAGCGAACATCTACAAATCCGCTGCTTCAATGGTAACCATAGCAAAAGCTACAACGGGAGCGTCAATCCATTTGATTCTCTAGAGTGATTGCTATGCTAAAAGTATGAATAGATAGCAAGATGCCTTTCCAAGGAAACAGAATCTCTCTCTGACTTGATATGCAGATAAGCGTCCTTGGCGATGGCGAAGAACCACGCGGAGAACGCGACGGAAACAGCGAAGACGAGAGCGAAGAGGATGCAGATGGTCGCGATCACTGCGACAGAGAAAGATTAATTTTATTTTTTTCCAATCTTTTTTTTTCTCCACTTCTACTATTTATATTTATTTCAAATTACAAAATAGTATCAGTTTAAAAAATAAACAAAAAATTTATTTTGAAAAAGTTAAACGAAAAAAATATACATATATAAATAAATAGGTACTTACCCTGATGCACAGTGTAGCCGTGATCCTCGATCATCTTGACAAAGTCCGGATAGCGCTGGATTTCCTGGAAGAAGAAGAAGAATGCGTTTTCTCTTTATAAAATAAAAATAAATTTTAAAAAAATAAAATAAACCTTTAATAATAAAATAAGCATACCTCTTCGATGTACTTGGCCAAGAAGGAGTTGGTCGCGACGGCGGCAATGAGGAGAAGCAGAATGAAGAGGACGTTCAGCAGCAGGTTCAAGCCCTGCACACACACACGAGGATTCCCATTCAGATTTGGCCAGGGAATAGGTTTTTTTTGAAACCACAAAGCAATATCACTAGAGTTAAATGCAGGATTTGAACGTCTACATATTAGGTTAGGTGTCAACATATTAGGTGGCGCTTATCTCCGGGGAGACCCAAAATCAGTAAAAGAGAGGGAGTCAACCCCAGGTGTTAACAATGACTTACTTGTTTTCCCTCCCCTCTTTCTCTCTCTCTCTCACTCTCTCATTCCTTTCTTTCCCTCTCTCTCTCTCACTCTCTCATTCCTTTCTCTCACTCTCTCTCACCCTCTCTATCTTTTTTCTCTCAATCTCTTCTGTCTCCTTGTTTATGTGTTCTCTGATCAAAAACTCTTGCTGACCGTGATGACCGCGAATGGCAGCATGAAGACAGAGCGAGTGTCGCGGATGCCGATGAAGACGAGCACGCCTGGGATGATGCGGAAGAGAGCAGTGAGAAGCTGGAAAGAGGTAGGGAGAGTGAGAGAGAGAGAGAAAGAAAGAGAGAGAGAGAGAGAAAGAGCGAGAGAGAAACAGAGAGAGAAAGAGAGGAAGAGAGAGAGAGAGAAACAGAGACAGAAAGAGAGGAAGACAGAGAGAGAAACAGAGAGAGAAAGAGAGAGAGAAAGAGAGAGAGAGAGAGAGAGAGAGAGAGAGAGATAGATAGAGAGAGGAGAGGGAGAGAGCTAGAGAGAGAGAGTGGTAAGACAGATGGGGAGAGAGAGGGAAAGAAATAAAGGAATCCAACTCCGCTCGCGACGGCATCGCCGCCGTTGTGATGGAAGATGAGCGAGAGAAGACTGAAGACACCGCCAGCGATCGACAGCCCGGCCAGGATACGGACGGCGAGCTGGAGAGAGAAAGAGGATTATTGATCGATTGATTGATTATTGATTCATTCACTTTTATTGCTATTAATTAATATATTCGAACATTTAAAAAAGGATAAAAATTCAACCCCAATTTAATCTTATAGTTTACGGTAAGAAAAAACTATGAGATTAAATCTCATAGTTTTCTCTTACCCTAAACTATGAGATTAAATTGGTGTTGAATTTTAAGACTGAAAAAACGGCTGACCTTGATGTCGATGCTGTTGCAGCAGCAGCGTGACTTGTCACCGCAGGACACCATTCTGAAAGTGGCGGGAAAATTTTGAGATTTCAACAAGGATTAAATTACGACTATACGGTACCTATCTGCCGAATTAACGAGCGCGTTATCATTGGAAAGAATGAAAACAAATTGAGCGCATTTCGAAACAACACAGATTATGAACGATTTGTATTTGATGAGTCAGAAATGGAAAACAAAGAAGTGGTGGTGCTTTTTTTCAACATGATGGATCGACGGAGGAGCAATTGGCAAATGGGCAGCGAGAGGAAGAGATCAAAATGAATTGGGAGAACGATAAATGCGATTGTCCATGATTGCTCATCATCAAGGGAGAGAGAGAGAGAGAGGGAGAGAGAGAGAAAGAGAGAGAGAGAGAAAGAGAGGGAAAGAGAGCGAGAAAGAGAGGGAAAGAGAGTGAGAAAGAGAGAGAGAGAGAGAGAGAGAGAGAGAGATTAAAGGATGGCAAGAGAAAATGTTAAGTAAAAAAAGATGAGCTGTGAACGGGTCAGGCCACTAAAGAATAGTTTGCTCTCTTCGTCATGTGGCAATGGAGGATGAGGATGAGTATTGTAGGTAGAAGAAAAAGGATAGGAGAGAGAGAGATAGAGAGAGAAGGAGAGTGAACGAGAGAAACAGAATGAGGGAAAGATACAGAGAGAGGAGGAGATAATGGCACACAGAGAGAGGTATGGAGAGTGAAACGAGGGTGAAAAAGCGTGAGAGGGAAGAGAGAGAGAGGGAGAAAGAGGCAACGGATTATCCATTGAGAGGGAGAGTGGCTTCACAGCTGTAGCATCGCTGAAAAAGGCAGAGAACTCTTCCCTTCTCTGGCCATTTCAACAATGCACGGATGGGCCAGGTCAGCTGCGATCGATTGAAGTTGAGGGGAGGAGGACGAAATGAGGAGGCAAGAGGGAGAGAGACTGAGAGAGAGAGAGAAGAGAGAGAGAGAGGGGAAGAGAGAGAGAGAGAGTTAGAGGGATCGAGTGAGGGGGAAGAGGGGGGAAGAGAAAGAAAGAGAGAGAGAGAGAGAGAGAGAGAGAGAAGAAGTGTGGGAGGGAGAACTAGGTTGAAAAAGTGGCTGCGATGTTTGAGACATAATACTATAAAGTCACTTGAAGAATAACAATGCCTCAACACTGAAACCAACTGAAACAAATTGTTGTGGTCACACGATAGGAATGATTAGAGGAGTCTAGATATCTTGGGTGCTGGAAACGCTATTTCATGTTCTAACCAAGAAGAGATGGCAGACTAGGAGAGAAGGGGAGGGGGGAGGGGAACAGGGGGAGTTGAAGGGATGGAGGAAGAGAGTGAGAGAGTGAGAGAGAGAGAGAGAGAGAGAGAGATAAGAAAGAGGGAGAGAGAGACCCGGCAAACACTTATTGTTAGGCAACATCTCCTATTTGGTCAGATTAAAAATGAAAGACAATGGAAGAATAGTTTTATCTTTGAAATCAGCAAAAAGAAAATTTTAAGTTATAAAAACCTATCAGCTGTTTTTTTTTCTTCTGCCCCAGGAGAGAGTAGTGGAGGAAATAAAAGCCAGAAGGCAGCCTGCCTTCAGGTCACAGGATCTGTACAGAATGGAAGGAGGGAAGGAAGGGGATGAGAGGAGGCGAGCAAACGGCTCCTCTGGCTTCTCTGCCCTTTCTCTCCGTCTCTCAACGCCACTCTCTCTCTCAATAGGCGTATAAAACTCTTTCCTTTCTCTCGCTGCCTGGCTCTCACTTCTATTGTCTCTTTGTCTCTCTCAATAGCTCTCTCTCTCTCTCTCTCTCTCTCTGCTATCTCCCTCGCAAACCTCTCGCAGTCTGGCCTCTCTCACTTTAACTCTTATATTCACTCATCTCTAATCGTAACCACGTCTATTTCGCCACATCCCAGAGCCACCAGCCAGAAAGAGTGCTCTCTGCTCTGAATCACCACCAGGACGATGTGGAGAGGAAGATGGAAGAGATTCATTTGATGATAAAGGATTTCGATTAGACAGTGAGCAAGTCGGGCACGAAACCGGTTAATCACTGTTGAAAAGAATGGAAAAGAAATGCCCAGTCAAGCAGTATCCTCTTTCCGAGATCTCAATCGAATGCTCTTCTAATCTTTCTATATTAACTTGCTGTTCGCAAGCCTCGAGTCGAGCATTTACTTCATAAGTCGCCAGCCCCAAGTGGATAGAACAAATAAAATGAATAAACAAACAAATCTGCTAGCCCCAAAGAGAGAGAGAGAGAGAGGGAGAGAGAGAGAGAAGAGAGAGGGAGAGGGAGAGAGAGAGAGAGAGAGAGAGAGAGAGAGAGAGAAAGCACTCTTCTTCCGTTGATCCCCTCTTACATTTGTGAGATCTTATCTGAACACCAACTAATTGTAAGCAAGAGATGACATCATTTGCAGAAGGAAGAGCTCTCCGGGGAAAGTGGAGAGAATAGGCATTGTCTATTCTGCTGATAATCAAACATTTCTTCCGCCCGACATGTGCAAACGTGAAATATGTATATAAGTACTTTTATCTTTCTCTCCATTTCAACCCTCTTCTCTCTCTCTCTCTCTCTCTCTCTCTCTTTTTTTGCACTTAATCCTTGTCTCACCTCTTCATTAAGAAGGCTATATTAATAGGGTGCTAACCGGGAGGGGTTACTAGGATAGCACCGTGCTATCCTAGTTGGGAGGGGCATAATTTTTTCCAAGTTTCTAAGGTATTTTTTCCTGTCAACTTGCTCTTCAAATATGTCTCTCAGTGCATATTTGTCAAGCGAATTTGATATCTATTATAACAATTAAGCTACTTTTGCACATATCTTTGGCAAATAATTTGTTTTTAAATTACCATTTATACTCGCAATTCGCGGCCGTTCACTGAAGTCTTGCATTCCGGGTGTAAAATCATCCCAGTTAGCTTTGCGTAAGGTTCAGTGTAAACAAAGAAAATTAGTTCAAAAACTTGGAAAACTTATGCCTCTCCCAACTAGGATAGCACCCGATTTAATATGTAACAATAGCAAAAATAAACAATATCAAAATAAACAATATCAAAATAAAACAAAAGAAAATTCGAAGAGAAATCTGTGCATAGTCCGAGCAGCGCAAAAAAATAGATGTTCAAATTTCGCGCTCTAGCTTTGCGCGCGAAAACTCAGCGTTCACCATTGGATGTTTGCCAGCGAGGGAACGCGCGTTGTTTTGTTATTTCGTATTTATTTTCTATTCTTTTTTTATTGTTCTACTATCCTGTTATGTTTTCTTTTATATTTTTCCCGAACTAACGCTATGAAATCAGTGCATTTAATAGCAATTAATAGTAAATATGCGCGCGCATTCTCCACTTTCGCGTTTTTTGCATTCGCGTTTGTGTCATTTTATAAATCGGAATATACTTTTTCTTTCATGCTTATTTAGTTGAAGAGATGAGACTAGAAGAAGCAGCCGAGGCCTCTCTTCTTCGTCGCCTTTCCCTTGCATCCAAACGCGTGCCTCTTTCACATGCGGGAACTCCGGAGGTTTGCTTGCTTTATCATTTGCTTGTTTTATATGTTTACTTGTCTTTTGCCTATTCTGTAAGCCTTCAAGCAATGTTAAGCATGTTTCAAAAATGAATTGACATAATGTTTTCGAAAAGCCATTAGAATATATCCTCAATGCCAATTGCTGCTTTGCTGGTATTTTGTTGTTTTCATATTTCCCTCCATAGCAGCAGCCTCTTTTCCTTGCTTTTTGCTAGAAGCATCTTATTTGAGTGCTTTGCCGAAATATACTTCCATTTATTCATTCATAGCTTCCCTATCTTTTGTTTTTGATAGAAAGTTGGAAGAAAGGTTCTGTCGAATTGACAGACCCACCTCACGGTGACTTAGCTCATGATCAGTGCATTTCGCGTAGTTAGCCAGTCATGGGCACGTTGCCAAAAAGACCACAATAAAACAAAACAGCAACAGTATGAACCAAAATATTTCAGATTTTGCTAAGAGAAATTGTTATTTAGTGCGACTTAGTGAAGAATCCGAAACAACGGAGACGCTAACTCACTGTAACACCTAAAAGTTTTACTAACTTTCGTCTTGAGTCACCACACCTAAAAGTTTAAACCAACTATCGTCTTGAGTCACCGTGACCCAGATTTCGGGACCTACCCCACCATGTTTTAGAGTAACATTTAGACCGAACCAGCTTTAATCTGCTGTGTTCTCCACAGTGACTTTTATGCCATGGATAGATACTCTGTTAAAATGACTTTCAAATTTCCCGCCTATTTCAGACCCTGAACATCCTGTGCCACCGTCCATGGCTGCCGCCGCCAGACTCGCCGCTCGGCGCATCCTCGGAGGGCGACCTGGTTGCGGCGTGTGATATGGAAGCGACTCCGCTGCGAGTGAAGCGCAGACAGGTCAGGAAACGGAGACAAGAGGGCCTATCAACCCTGCCAGCTTTAAAAGGGGCTATCAACGAACACGGCGTCAAAAGGGGCCATTGACCCACTCGCCATCAGAAGGCGTCTATTGACCCACTTTCCATTGCACTCCCGTTGATCACTTTTAAGATCATTGTCTTCATGACGAATAAGATGACTCACCACAGAGCTGAGCGCGCAAAACCCTTTACAACTTACCCTTTGCCATTATAAATCTATATTCCTCTCTCGCTCGCCTGTCTATCTCGTTCTCTACTTCCCTTTTTTCTCTATCTCGTTCTCTACCTCCCTCTTTCTCTCTATCTCGTTCTCTACCTCCCTCTTTTTCTCTATCTTGTTCTCAACCTCCCTTTTTTCTCTATCTCGTTCTCAACCTCCCTCTTTCTCTCTATCTCGTTCTCTACCTCCCTCTCTCTCTATCTTTCTCTCTCCCTTCTACTCCTCTCTCTCTCTTTCTCTCTCTCTCTCTCCAGCGTGTCCCTGCTGCTCCGAGTGCACCCGCTCGTCTAATGTGTCGCCGAGGTCGTCTCCGTCTCCGCCCTGAGGACCCGGAAGCTCCTTCCCCTGGCGCCCCCCGCTTCATTCGCTTCGACGACACGGGCGCTCTTTCGCCGGTTGGTCTCTCTCTCTCTCTCTATCTCTCTCTCTCTCTGCTCTCTCTCTCACACACACACGCACTCTCTATTATCTCTTCTCTATTGTGTTTGCTTCTTTATCGCTTTGAATTCGCAGTATTGTAAGCAAATGCCTTTTATCCATATACAGGGCTGTTCCACATGGTCACCAGATGTCAACTACAATCGTCTGCAAACGCCGGAACCAACGAGAGGTAGTTAGAGAGAGAGAGAGATAGAGAGAGAAAGAGAGAGAGAGGAAGAGTGAAAGAGAGAGAGAGAGAAAGGAAGAGTGAAAGAGAGAGAGAGAGAAAGGAAGAGTGAAAGAGAGAGAGAGAGAGTTTTATCTGTTCTACTTTCCTCACTGACACTTATAGCTACCACTTTAAAGCTGTATCGTGTGAGCAATTGTGGATTCCATAAGCCAAATATAATAATAGATTTTTAAAGAAAGAAAAAAAAACCTACAAATAGGGTATAAGCATAAAATGTCAAGGAGCTCATGGCTGTGATTTAGTCGCGGCGACTAGCCCCTCATACGACCCGCAACGGCGAGGAACCTTCTTCGACCAGGTCTACGCCGTTCACAAATACATTGGAGAAGGCAGCTTTGGACAGGTTAGAGAGAGAGAGAGAGAGAGATTACGAGTCTATTTACTGTTTGTATATTGATGTCCTTGACCGTAATTGTAGTAGTAGAAGTAGTAGTATTATATGTGGTAATAATTCACCTTTATGCTAGCCAGTTATTCAAATGTCGAGAGCAATTCTTTTTTCATTAAAAAATTTTTTATAGCTTATTAGTCACATTTTCCAAATATTATATGATACAAATTAAAATATATTATCTCCTCACAGGTTCTGGCGGCCACTTCACGAGATGACAAGCGACTGTGTGCTGTGAAGAAGCTGCCGCGAGGAGTTGCTGCGGAACAGGAGGTACGGTTGGGTTTTGTAATGCTAGAATTTGTTTGCAGGTATACAATATCTAAATATTCTCCTGAAGCCGAAGTATATCAATCGACTTCAGGAGAATATTTGGATACTGTATAATCGCAAACAAAATTTTATACCGTATAGGTGAAAACAGATTTTTTCTTAGACAAATACTGTAGCCATGTTGTTGACGTTTTTCCTTGTTTCCAAATTTAAAAAAAAAAGTTCTCTTTATCCTTACTATAGGTAAGTTCTCTTTCTCCATACTATTGATAAGCTTAAATCCTCTGACTGACTTCAGATTTATCGACTGAGCAAGCTGCGTTGTCATCCCAACATTGTCCACCTCATTGAGGCGTGGGAAGAGGAGAACATTGTTTTTATCAAGGTTAATACACAAAAAATGTTTAAATATAATTGTTTAAAAAAAATTAAAGGCAATTTTCTTACTCCCTCGATGCCAAGACTCTGTGCTTCATTTCAGACGGAACTCTGCAACGAATCCTTGAGCATCTACGCAGACCGCGTTCGAGAGATGCCGATTGACAACGCATACACGTTGCTTTACGACATAATTATGGTAATTAGATTTATTAATTTTGGATTTAGAGAATAGAGGGGAAGGAATGAAGATTCTTTCTTTCAAATTTATCTATTTCTATAAAAAAAATATTTTTTCAGAAATGGACCTGCTTAAGCATAATCGGGAATGATTTAGTTCTAAAAGAGTTATTGAAGCAATTGTAAAATTAAAAAAAAATCATGATCCTATTATTCTGAGAGCAAGACGAAGGAATTGAGCATTATTATTATTATTATAGGAATATAAGGAGAATAATAATAAAACATATTGTTATATCCTTCTAGGCACTCGAGTACGTCCACTCGAACTCGTTCGTCCACCTCGATGTCAAGCCAGCAAACATACTCATCCAGCGAAGAGGGAAAGGCAGAGAAGAAGGAGGAGAAGCAGAAGAAGCCAATCATGTCTACAAGCTCGCAGATTTTGGCATTGTCTACGATCTCGAGACGGGGGTTCGTGGCCTTTTCCTTTGTTTTTAATATTATCAATGCAGATTTATTGTGAATATCTATATATATATATATATATATTTATATATATATATATATTTATATATATATATATTTATATATATATATATTTATATATATATATATATATTTATATATATATATATTTATATATATATATATTTATATATATATATATATATATATTATATATATATATATTTATATATATATGTATATATATGAATAATTTCTCATTTAGCGTGGTTCGCCCATGTGCAGCGAAGGAGATGTCCGATACGCTGCAGCCGAACTGCTCGGAGGAGTTGGAGGCGATGATAGACACCCTACTCCTGCCGCAGACATATTCTCATTTGGTGAGGGCAATAATTTATTTATAACAAATAGTTTATATATATATATATATTAAAATTAAGTATAAACGAAAATTAGTATGCAAGCGTTGAAAATCTGTTCAAATGAGCAAAAGTTTTCCTTGCCCTTAACTTGTGCTCGTGTCCAATTTGATTATATCTCGTTGTTTTTTTTTCGCTCAAAATAATGATAATAAAAAAGACATGGAATCAAAGGTTGATATGAAGATCGTAACTCTCAGGCCTAACAATCTTCGAGATGGTGACGGGCTGCGAATTGCCATCGGGTGGAGATGCGGCTTGGAAGGCCGTTCGGCTCGGTGTCATTCCGGATGAGATGCTTATGAGTTGGTGTTACTCTTACTTTCTATTTTTTGTGTTATATATATATATAATATTTTTATCCTTTTGCAATTTTTTTTGTTTAATGCTGTACACTTTGCTCTTCTTGTTTCTGTTGTTCTATCGTATTTTTTTTGAAAATATTTTCTATTTTTATACATTATTTTTGTTGTTATAAAACTGCTAAAAAAAAATGCTGTATAAGGCTTCTGCTTAATTGCCAGAATTTGACGAGACTCTCCTGCGCATCGTGACGTCGATGATGCAGCCGGACCCTCAGCGCCGACCCACCTGCAAGGAAGTCATCGAGCACGCTGACTTTAGAGATGCCATTCGGTCCCGCCACGCTTTTCTGCGCGCCAGACAGGTACGGTATTATTATTTTATTTATTAATAATACTATTGATAGAGTTCGATCGATTTTCAGACTGAATCCGATGACACTTCACCACTGGCAAAGCGATCAAGGGCATCAGGAGCAGCGAAAGTGATGAAGATTGTTAGAACAAAGTCGAAGAAGGCTGTTGTGGGCGAGAAACGAAAGGTATACTGTATAATTTGTTCTTATATTATTCTCGCATTTCATTATTCTTGAATTTATTTAATAAATATTTTCTCGTATTAAAGAATGTAACTTGTATTTTATTGTTTATATTTACTACTAATTATTTTTGTTCTCAGATTGCCGTTGCCTTAAAGGAGAATGGCGAGGACAGACAGAAGAGTGCCTCACCACTCACGCCCGCCACCCAAGGAGCATCGACAGCCGAGAACAGGAGAAGTGAAGGCACTCCGAGGAGTACCCCGAGGGACAGGGACAGGTACTGTTCTTACTTTTAGAAGACTAACTAGTCTAGCATGAATATAAATAAATATATACATGGCAAAGCAGGAGGATATGTGTTTGTTATATCATTACACAAATCTGTGAAACTACTTTCTTCTTTTAGGAGACTAACTAGCATAACATGAATACACGCAAAGTATAACATGGGTTTGTTATTTAATTATACAAGTACATGCAAAAAAATCGAGGGTTTCAACCAAAAATAATTTCCCTTGATTGCTCCTATTTTCCGCTGCATATTTTTGAAGACACACCCCACGATGCAAGCTGAACCAGCAACCTCCTCCTCTCCTCCTCCGATTGATAAATCCCTTTGAAGACAGCAGTGCATCTACCGACGAGGATACTGAAAGGTTGATCTTACTGTAACTTGTTCAACTCTAAAACTTCTTTTGTTACTTTTCCCTCTCACACGCAGGGGTTTCCAATATGTCTTCCTTTTACACACATTTTACTGCTCCTTTTTTAACTATTTCTTTTAACATGGAGTAAAGAATTAATGTGCCAAATTATTGTAACAATTCATGCGCAAAGAAAGTTCGGTCGAATAGTTCTTCCTACCATTTGAAGGATCTCAAGCGAGAAGGAATATGATGCATGTCCATCACTGAGAGAGCTTGGACAGCCACACGCGGCCAGAGATGTCACCACACCAGAGCGAGGTCTTGGTCCTAAGCAGAATCTCAGCTCGGAGAGGAAGGTACGGTAGCTATGTCAACTGTTACTACTGAATTGATGCAATAGGGAGAAAACGCGTAAATGTCATCACTGTTGAGGTCCCAGTAGAACAGCGTATTGAATGGGGTAGTGGAGCAGGGTAGTGAAGACTGAGAATGGAATTTAAAAAAATTCATTATGTACGCATTTTGGTTGGGCTCAGAGAGGGTGCTAAATATTCGATGATCTGTTGTTTCGACAGTACCCTTTCTCCTCCCTCAGTGCAATGTTTGTTTTCTCGTTTGCGTATTTTCCATCAAAGTTAGTTAATGCTGAAAATATGGTTTCTTTTATTTTTTTTTTTAAATATTCAATCTCCTTTCATTTGCAGGGAAAAGGGAGGATTGTGACTCCACGAAGAAATCTGGCTTCCTTGTTCGAGTCGCCATAAGTGAAAGTCTTCAGAAGCCCAACTATCTCGTTGCAGCTATAAAAAGGAGAAGAGGATGTTTTCAAGTTTATATGATTTATTATCAGAAGTGGTAATATCAATGCTATATCTCTGCTATTCTAGCTAAGCTAACCCGTTTAACTTAATGCTATCTAGACTATTCACACAAACTCTGACGGAAATCACTGTTCAGCTCTGTATATACCAAAAGCCTTCTTCACTTGCCTTTCTTGTACCATGCGAGTTTTAATACCAGCTAGATGTTCAAGTAGTACTGTAGTTTATCGTCGTAGACTCGAGCATAATAAGGCAGTAATTTCCGCGCCACTACTTTTTTTTATATTATTCTCGCTCTTCTTCCTTTCTTACTTGCATCTCGCATACTCAATACTCAGTCGATTTTCTTGGCGGCACGTTGCATTGAGCGCAACATGTTTTTTTTTAAACGACATCTGAACATATTATTATTATTTCCTAGTGAGAAGGCCCCGTGTTTTCTTGTTGTGACCCGTGAGGGAAAGAGAGAATGGCCTTTAGGAAAGTGTTCCTTTTTTTTCTTTTACTACTTTTGGTAGATGTTCTCACCATTTTAATAAGCCACTTGTATCTATACCATTTCCTATTTGTACACATTTTCTACATTTTTTTTTCTGTTGTATTGGCCCATCAGGCCAGTTTTTCTTTTCTTTTCTTCTTTTTTCTCTTGTCTTTACATGCCTTTCTTCGCCTGCCAAGCATCGCTAGTTAAGTTCACGCTATTTGCTATTTTTCCCCATGTTTGATATATCTCGTGCTTCCTCTTGGAATTTCACTATTTTAGCCGGAATATTCTGCTCTTGTATAAAGCATGCCATTTTTAAACGTTTATCTTATTTTATACAATTTTGGTTTCAACCACACAAACCCAGATGAGCAAGAAGAAAGGGTGGGAAAGGTGATGTAGCGAAAGAAATATGCAATAGGTACAACAACCTGTGGCAATGTGGGTTGTAGAGGAATAAAAGCAGCCGTCTTGTGAGGGAAGAGCATGGGCAATGTTGGGGCTATGAAAGAAGTGGGGAAAAAGAGAGAGAGAGGGATAGACAGAGTCAGAGAGAGAGAGAATGAGAGGGAGAGACGGAAAGGGAGAGAGTGCCAGAATAATAGTGAATGACGAAAGAGCAGCAGGGAAAGTCGAGATAACATAGGAGAACGGAAAAGGTGCTGCTATTTTGGTTGTGGAGATAAGAAATGTGAAGACGCTGCTAACTAATTAATTGCAGTAATTAATTGCAAATTGACCCATAGAGAGAGAGAGAGAGAGAAACGGAGAGAGAAGAGAGAGGAGAGAGAGAGAGAGAGACACCATCAACGAATGGATACTTATTGCAGCATCCGAGGTGTGGTGGGTTACCGGGATACAAATGGAGAGGAAAGAACATTGTGGGTGGAGACTAGCTGACAGAGATAAAGATTTTTCACATAGTTGTCAGAAGAAATGATGGTCATTACGAATGAGATGGGATCAAGATGATCCGATCAACGGATAACTAAACAACGCAAGCAACCTATGAGGATTTTAAGAGGGGAAATATGGAGAGAGAGACACAGAGAGAGAGAGAGAGTGCGAGAGAGAGAGAGAGAGCGGGTGGAGGACATAAATAAGGCTTCTTGTATCAGCATCGACAAGTTGAACTACCAGTCGTCGTGGCCGACCTCGAGGCGGAGACGCGACGGCTCCGCAGGGTAGTGCTGAAAATGGAAGCAGGTGGATAGAGTAGAGGCATGGCTGGTCAGACAAATCGAACACATATCACTCCGAGCATATAGAATACTGCTTATACAATCATCACAACGCAAAAGGAAAACAGAAAACATTCATATTTCTTCCTCTTTCTTTCACTATATCTCGCTCTTTTTTCTGTCTCTCTCTCTCTCACTCTCTCTCGCTCTCTCTCTCACTCTCTCTCTCTCTCGCTCTCTCTCACTCTCTCTCGCTCTCGCTCTCTCTCTCACTCACTCACTCTCTCTCTCTCTCGCTCTCTCTCTCACTCTCCCTCCGTCACCCGCTCATTCCTCGTTGGCTCCATTGGTTGATCGATTGGAATCGAATTGTTTGATATGTCTGATCAGAAATGTCCCCACTAATGAGAGGCAGAAAGACACAAACACACACAAACCACCGGTGCACAACAACACTTCATTCACCACGCACTCACTACACTCTCAAACCTCGTCTCTGCGGGGGCTCTCATATTTCAACATTGATCTAGAAGATAAAGAAAATGTTTCTTTAAAATTAAAATTTCGTTATATTCGACAATAAAATAGGATTAGTAGATAAATAAAATTAGAAAATCGATATGGAAAGAGAAAGAGTGAGAGACAGAGAGAGAGAGAGAGAGAGAGATAGAGAGGGGAGAGAGATAGAGAGTTGGATTGAGAAAGAACCAACCGTGCTCGTCTCATTGTCGTCAAAGAACTGGCGCTCCCAGTCAAGGCGATTCGCCGATTCGGGATGGTCGAATTGATTGCTAGGAATGGAGCAAAAATGATAATAATTTTTTTTTAAATAAAAGATAAAATAATTTTTTCTCAATAAAATAATAATAATATCGAGCAATTTTTCTCAAATTTCGAAATAAATGAGAAAAAAGAAGATTGGATTACTTAGACGACGAAGAAGAAAAGCCAAAATTGCATACCGTGCTTCCCTGGTGCCCATTGGCACGTACGCCGCTTCTGTCCGCCCTCCTGCGGGTCCCGGGTAGACGCCGCTTCCGACTCCGCTAGCTGCGCCTACTGGAGAGAGAGAAAGAGAGAGAGAGAGAGAGAGAGAGGGAAAGAGAGAGAGAAAGAGAGAGTTGCAGCCATGGAGGGAAAGATCGAGAGAGAGAGAGAGAGAGAGAGAGAGAGAGAGAGATAAGCCAGAGAGAGAAGATGGAGAGAGACATATACAGACACAGAAAATGAGAAATTGAGTTAGAGATAATCTATTTCTAGAAATGATACAAAAAGCTAGTATAACATGAATGTGGACTTAATTGATGAACAAAAATTGAATAAAAATTATATAAATAAACAGAAGAAAGATATGAAGCGAAAAAAAATCAATAATATCTTACATCCGGACGTCGGATTCGCGCCGGATCCAGTGGAGGCGGCGAGGCGCCACCGAGCACTGCCGGCTATCAGCTGAGAACGCCTGTGCAAAGGATTTCTCATTCACATTGCCTCTCCTCTCTCCTTCTCTATCTCTGTCTCTCTCCCTCTCTCTCTCTGCCTGTCTCCCTCTCCCTATCTCTCTCACTCTCTCTGTCTGTCTCCATCTCTTTTTTCTTCTCTCTCTGTGCTTCTTTCTATCTATCTCCTCTCTCTCTCTCTCTGCCTGTCTCTCTCTCTCTCTCTCTTCCTCTCTCTGTCTCTCTCTCTCTCTGTCCCCTCCAACCTCTTCCTATTGCTAAGGACGACTTTGAATACGAGTGCAATGGCCGTGATGAAGAGTACGGTGGAGAAGAAGAAGACAAAGGGAGACGCCTCATGCTGCTCGGGAGTCAGCGTCGATGAGGCGATGGCGGCCGTTGCAGGGCTCGTCGAGTACTCGAGGGTAGACTGGAAAAGAAAACTCACTTTTAAATTCGCGCCCTTTTCCCCGAGATACAAGGGAGAGACAGAGAAAGAGAGGATGTGCATTTCGGAGAGACGCCGCTAGAATAGTCAGAAATATTCAGAGATAGATTACGATTGAATTTAGTGCTCCTTTAAGTAACACAACCAGAATAAAACTACACACAAATTAAGGCGAAAAAAAAACCCAATAAAAATGGTTAGCATTTTTTCGGCCACTGCAGCAGTGTTGAAATAGTGCCTGCCTCTGGACATGGGCCGGGGGGTTACAAACGACCAAACCGCCAACCCCGGGGGGTTACAATGTAAAATATGTTTTAAAAAACTGTTCCGCGCCTTCAGTCCGGGGGGTTACAACGCTGTCATAGGTCAGACCTATTTCAGCACTGCACTGCAGTCAAATTAAACGGGAATTAATTATAATATAAAAAAAACCCCAGCATCAAGAGTTGCTTACCGACAACGTGGAGGGTACTGTAGTTGTTGTGGTGGAAGAGAGTACGGTAGTTGTCGAGGAGGCAGTCGACGCAATAGCTCTGGTGGTGGAAGAGCTGAGGACTGGCGTTGTCTGCAGCACACAATTTCTTTCTTACATAACAACAGTTGCAAAATAATGTTTGATAAGATAAAATGCAATTCAAAATTATGAAAAAAAGAAAGTAATTTACTTGTAATTTATCTGAAGAAAGTAGAAATGCAATGTTGATTTGCTTGCGGACAACATTTCCGTCAACCAACCGAAATTGGCGAGATGCTACTACTGCCCGCAGTGGTGGTGCTGTTCATCATTGGCGCTAGGGTAGTTGTGGTCTGAATAGTTAATGAATGTGGGGGACAAGGGAGATACCATATGGATCATATTTTAGCAAATACAACAAACTATAATTGGAGATAAATGATGCACTATATTTTTCTACATGTTTGAAATGAAATCTGTGGAAATTCATTTTATTTTCAATAAAAAATATGTGTCCAGTACGCGCTGATTGGAATATATCGGCCGTTTTGGAAAAAAAAATCACCGTAATGAATTAAATAATGGGAAAAGAATGAATTATCTGAAGATATAAATATCCGAAAAATGAATATGAAAATGCAGATCTTTTTTCAGATGTATTATTTTTTCTTACTTTGTATTCTGTGAGACTGTTTTTCATACACACTTCCCACCAGAGATGGTAACGGCCCGGCCCGGCCCTGGCGGGCCCGCGGGCCGGGCCGGCCCAATTTCCCAGGGCCCCGGGCCGGGCCGGGAGCAAAAAAGTTGGGCGGGCCCGTGAGCCCGTTTGGGCCCGATATTTAAAAAAATAGAAGTAGGTGGTGATAAAATAAACTCCGAAGTGAGAAATACAATGAAGACAGTCATACCGCTGACCCTTTTTACTTCTCTTTCAACACCGTAGTTGTCACTCTCACCGTCTGTCAATTTTCCCTGCTGTCACTCTCGTTCTCGGTCATTCTTATGAACATCATGCCTGTTTATCTTATTTCAATTGAGTTACTTTAATTGTATTTCTGTTAAGTTTTTCCTCGTCGGCGGGCCGGTTTAGAGGCTTCGTCAACTAGTGAGATGGAGGGCGACCCCTTAGAAGTCGATGATGTTCCAGAAATGGATCGGAGGATCCTTAAGAAGATTTTTGGTATGATTTCTTTTAGTTCCACTGACTTCCCTGTTCTCAGTCGCGTTGTTTGCCAATTGTTTTCTATTCCCGCTTCTACCGCTACGGCGGAACGGTCATTTTCCGACCTCAGAAATCTGATCCCTGAGAAGCGAGATAGGATTGGGGCTGACTCTGTCTTCCATTCTCTTGTTGTTCGATCACTCATGAAGTTCGAACAGTCTTTGAATCCTGGCTAACAAAAGTTCGAGCAGTCTTCGAATCCTCACGACATTATGAAATCGTTTGGTTTTTGTTATTCTCTTACTTGTTAATCCTTTTTTTACTCATCATTTGTTAACTGTGTAATAAACTAAAGTGTCTTATTAAACAGGATTTAATTGACGAACAAGGCCAAATCGGGTTCAAACTTTATTTAAATCAGAAGTTTTGAAGATCGGGCTCAAACGGGCCCACGGGCCGGGCCGGGCCGGGCCCAAAATTCTAGGGCCCGGAAATCGTTCGGGCCGGGCCGGGCCGGGCCCAAAATTCTAGGGCCCGGAAATCGTTCGGGCCGGGCCGGCCCAAAATTTTTGGGCCATTTACCATCTCTGCTTCCCACGGATGTAAATTACAATCAAAAGTGATGATGATGATATTGTGCTTTATCGATAAGGGTGAGAAAATCTCTTTACTTACCAAATTAGCAATGTTGGTCATTGATTCGAGAAGCGTTGTCGCATTGTGAAGGAGCGTGGAAGCGGTCGAGCTAAATTGTACAAATATAGTTACAGTAGTTTGCTTATGTTAGTGACAGAATATGGATAAATGGCAAATGTAACTAACAGTACAAGTTATTAATTGCAACCGTAAGCTTCTTATTCTTTTTTTTAGATAACAGGTAAAATAACAAGATAATAAAATTTCAAAAAAAAAGATGGGAAAATGTAGACACAAATATAGACTGAAACCTCGCATTCCACGTGTTGTTCGACCCCGGCTCGTCCATTCAGTGTTCGTTTCTGAAGGAAGGAAACAATGACGAACGTTGGAGACATAAAAAGAATCAGAGAAAAATATTCGCGGGACACGTCTTTCTAACATGGCATCTCTCTAACCCTCTCCACTTGGTTTCTCTCTCTCTCTCTCTCTCTGTCTTTTTCAATCTATTTCTTTCACTCTCACTTCCTCTGTCTGTCTGTCTGTCTGTCTTATTCCCTCTATCTCTCTCTCTCCCGCTGTCTCTCTCTCTCGCCTTCTCTGCCTTTCACTCTTTCACCTCCTTGCCTTTTCAGCCGGCCATAACCAATTTACTCGCCATTTCTAGCCGTGCTCTTCGAGTTTTCGCTCTGCCTCGCCCGTTCTCACTCAGCCGCTTCAATAGCAGGAAATCAATATAAATCAGCATTGACGAGAAGCGAGTGGAAGAAGGAAGAAGGAGAAAGAGTAAGATGGAAGTAGCACGACGAGGGGGAAAGAAAGAGAAAGAGAGAAAGGCAGAAAGAGAGAGAAGGAGAGGGAGACGGAGAGGGGGAGAGAAGGGGGGGGGGGAGAGGGGAGAGGGATGGGGAAGGAGTAAAAGAGAGAGAGAGAGAGAGACCCCTTTGGGCCTTTGTCACAAGGACAGAGAACACTATCTCGACGTGTATAAGTGCACAGTTGACAGATGGAAGACCAGCTAAGACAAGAAGGAACAGGGTGGAGAGATGAGTGTTCTACAACCCACGACCATGCAAATAATAAGCAGGGAAAGAGAGAGAGAGAGAGAGAGAGAGAGAGAGAGAGAGAAAGAGAAAGAGAGAGAGAGAGAGAAAGAGAAAGAGAGAGAGTGAGATAGACTAGAGAAAGACACAAAGCGAGAGATAGAGAGAAAGAGGGAGGGAGAGAGAGAGACGAGGGATAGAGAACATGAGAGGGAGCGAGATAGCTACATAGAAGAGGAAGGGAAAGCGAGGGGGCCTAACAGAAGATGAGACGTGGTAACATATAAAAAGAAAGCGAACTAGCACATGAGACATGGAAAGAAAAGAAATGAAAGAGAAGAAGAATTTTGAG
>CALZFC010000122.1:417500-432500 GCA_945643635.1 Allodiplogaster sudhausi
CAAGGAAATGAAGAAATGATCTTCATATGTCTTATCGACGTAAATTATTTAAACACAAAGGGCCGTAAAATAGAAATGAAAGAAAAATAAAAATAAATTCTCTCTAACGTAAAGTTGCTCGGCTGGAACTGGTGCGATTCGATGCAGAGCACAACGTGTCCGCCACGCGTGAACACACATCCAACGCCGTTCTTGTGGAAGTGGTCCTCGACGTAGCTGTCCAGCTCCTGGTCAAGTTAGAGAATCACTTTTATTTTTAAAATATTTTTTTAAATAAACAAAATCGTTTATCTGATCAACCAAAAAATAGACGTGAACTCCTTTGGATAACAACTAATTAAAGGTCCCTTGTTGCGGCTAAACAATTATACTTATAAAACGACTCGATGTCTCATTACAACACTATTTTTCATGTTATAATTAGTAATATATAGTATTTTTTATAAACTTAATAAAACACAGCGGAGACAATAGCACGAACCATCTGAAGCGCAATTCGCCAGTTCTCAAGCTTGGCATCTCCCGCAGGAAGATCCTGAAAGGTGGCCAAAACTACATCAAGGGAAACTGTACATCATGAGGCCTGATACAGATGCACCAGTTTTTTTCCCCTTCTAAAAGCTGCCTCCAACATCATTGCTGTTTCTCTCTCACTCTCTCTCTCTAAAGTGGCTTTGCAATCTTCCTCTTCCTCCCCAACCATGACCCCCTCTCTGACCATGACATCGGAGGCCTCCTTGCGCAGATGGTGGTAGAGGAAGGACTTGCCGGCAGCTTCATCCGCGAATCTACCTCCGCCGAGGTCGTTGTGCTGCGTGATTAGTGTCTGCAAATAGTTATCATAATTATTAAAGTATATTTGTCCTAATTTAATAATGTATTCCTTAGATGAAAAGTTTTCTGGCATATCAATTTTTAGTGCTACAGTAAATGCAATGTACCAATTAAGAGAGCCAATCTGAGAGGTTCGAGCAGGCCTCTATACAAGACATGTCGGGAACAAAATTATTTTTTAGATTTTTTATTCCTTCTAATGGCTTATGTAGCACCCTATAGAGATCCCAAAAAAATTGTTCCAAAATTTTTTTCTGTTATTTCACCATGGATATGCACCGAAAACCCGAAAAAACTCAAATGATCATAACTTTGTTCATTATTGAGATATATTAATTTTGAACTGTTTATTCAATTCCAAATCAAAAGGCGCACAAAAATCGTGTTAATCACTTTTTAAAAATATTTCATTAAAGGCCTCATTTTGGCGTTTTAATATTTCGAGTGGTGCGTTTGGGGCATAAAACCCCCTCCCCCATGTCAAAAAGCTGAAAGCACCACGTGAAAGACCTTTGTTACCCCTATTTAGATGCATTTCATTCAGAAATCCGGTCCCCAATTTTAGAACATTTTGACTTGAAGCGCGCGAGTCGGTCAAAATTGCGCATTTTTCGGCCGCCGAGGCACCGCGCATTCATCGATCCATAACTACGCTCAATCTTAATCTTTCAAAATCGTAAGTATATCATCTTAGAGCTCTCACGGAGATCTTCAAATGGTACATACATACTTTTATTGAAAAGTTTGGATTTACATGGGAAATTTCGTTCTGTATGTAATAGCAAGACGTTGCTATTGTAGTTCACTTCTCTGCGATACGATGTAGAAGACGAGGGAGGGAGAGGGGTTTCACAGGTTTATCTTCTGGAAACTCAGCGACACACGCGACGAAAGACACTCAACCGCTCACTAGGCTGGAGACAACTGAGACTCAACCGCTCTCTATGCGGGAGGAATGCAACACTGATCAGGGAGAGCCCTGCTAGACCAACAATAACAATAATAACAACTACGTGGCATAATGAAAGACATAAATGCACTAACAAATAAGAACCACTAAACAACAATGGGACACAATACAATTAATAACACTACACATGGGAATGAATGGGTGAAAGGGAGCTAGAATGGGCCTGCCCATTACATGTATAATAAGAAAGCTTAAAAAACTACTTCAGAAACATTTTCGCCTGTCGCAACATACATCAAAAGAAAGAGGATGAAATTTGGTACAAGATGAACCCCTTTCAATGGAATTCCATGCATACGATCTTTTGTTATAAGCCATAAGAGTAGGATAGCAAGGCTTTATCGAAAAACTGTAGAAAATAGGATTGGAATATTCTAATTCGAATTTGGAATATTCTAATTCGAATAACCTAAAATGTGAATTCTTGAACAAAATGACAGCGACTCTACTGGCACTACTTTTATGACTTATAACAAAAGATCGTATGCATAGAATTCCATTGAAAGGGGTTCATCTTGTAGCAAATTTCATCCTCTTTCTTATGATGTATGTTTCGGCATGTGGAAATGTTTCTGAAGTAGTTTTTTTAAGCTTTCTTATTATACAGAACGAAATTTCCCATATAAATCCAAACTTTTCAATAAAAGTATGTATGTACCATTTGAAGATCTCCGTGAGAGCTCTAAGATGATATACTTACGAGTTCGAAAGATTAAGATTGAGCGTAGTTATGGATCGATGAATGCGCTTGCGCGGTGCCTCGGCGGCCGAAAAATGCGCCATTTTGACCGACTCGCGCGCTTCAAGTCAAAATGTTCTAAAATTGGGGACCGGATTTCTGAATGAAATGCATCTAAATAGGGGAAAAAAGGTCGCTCTTTCACGTGGTGCCTTCAGTTTTTTAACATGGGGGGGGGGGTTTATGCCCCAAACGCACCACTCGAAATATTAAAATGCCAAAATGAGGCCTTTAATGAAATATTTTTAAAAAGTGATTAACACGATTTTTTTGCGCCTTTCAATTTGGAATTGAATAAACAGTTCAAAATTAATATATCTCAACAACGAACAAAGTTATGATCATTTGAGTTTTTTCGGGTTTTCGGTGCATATCCATGGTGAAATAACAGAAAAAAATTTTTGGAACAATTTTTTTGGGATCTCTATAGGGTGCTACATAAGCCATTAGAAAGAATAAAAAATCAAAAAAATAATTTTGTTCCCGACATGCCCGTGCTCGAGTCTCTCAGATTGGCTCTCTTAAGACGAACAAGAGATTTTCGGTGCTACAGTAGACCCAACAGGAGAGAAGTGTGATAAAAGTGATAGAAGAAGAATGACCGGCTTCTCGACGCCGTAGACCTGCACCGGCACGAACTGCTCCTTGTTGTACTGCGCGAAGACAGAGGCGCAGCCATCGGTCAGAAGATGGTCATTGCTGACAAGCATTCGGACGGCGTTGAACACCTAGGGAGAGAGACGAAAGAGGGAATAAGAATGAAGTAGCAATAAAAAAAATATCCTTTAAAAAATTTAGCGATCACCTGAATGAAAAAGAAGGGAATAAGAAAGAAGCAACTTTTTTTAAAGTAACCTTTTAATATGTTAATGAACACTTCGAATAGAAACAGGGGATAAAATAGAACCAAAAGTGAAAAAAAAATTTCTTCCCATTAACATTTTCTTTCACTCGCTAAATTCCTATTGTCAAGCGGAGGCATTTACAACGAGGGTGAAAACCAACAGCGATGGTGCTTTATCGACTAAAATAAGAATACCTCGTTGAATTCGCCGGGTGGCGAGTGGAGCAGAAAGTTGCTGGAGATGTCAATCTTGTCCTTGTCGGAAAGGTTGTCCGCCATTATCGCCGAGCTTTTAATCAACCTGAAATTAAACCTATAAAAAACAATAAACATTTGGCCTATCATAATAGTTCCACTACACGCTTAAAGATTCGCAGCCGAAACAAAGAAAAGGAGAAGATGAGTCACTTGCGTCTTAAAACGATTACTAAGAGAAAAACTACAGCCGTATCACTTTGATGCCGTAAGAAAAAAACCAAACGTATCTTCTCTCAAATACAAATTGAGCACAATCAATAAAGCAAAAAAGGAAAGCTGTGTGAAGGATGATGAAAAGAAAAGAATAGCAAACACTGTTAGAGGATCCGATATCAATAAACGATTGTTTATGCATGGCATTCAATCATTTCATAAGAACACGCCATTTAATGCACTCGGAAAGAATGCAGAAATGCAAGCTGCACCAGCCAATCGAACAGGAACAAACAAAGAAAAGCAAGAACTACGAGAAAAAAAAACATCGTAATAAATGTCGGGCAGCAATCGGAGAATGCCTGGGATTGTTTTTATTTTTCAAATTCACTATAGCTCCTCGATAAACAAACACAAAATTGTGATTACGGAACCCAGATCTTTTTAAAAGCAAACTTTCATAATTTTCATTATTTCGGTTTTTATGGTGATAAACTTTATCATTATAATCAATAAAATTAAAAAAAAAAGTTTTATCTTAAAAGCCGTAAAAAAATAGCTGTGGTGTTGAAAGAAATATCATTATTGGTGAAGTTCAATGACTGGGTTAATCTGGACAGATCTTGCGTCAAGTATTTTTTCATTGTGTTTGAATTTCTTATCACACGTTGGTTAGTTTGTTTTGTCTTCAGATTCATTTTTTCACGAGAATTTTTTTGTCGAAAAATGTTTGTTTCATTAGAATCAACTCTTGCTACGATACTTAGTCTTTCGCTAGTTTTGTTCACGAATTCATTTAGGAGTGTGTTTATATTGTGTATATTTAACAAAAATTCCTGATGTTAAGGTACGTATCCCAAAGCCCTGCAACGACCGAATGGGCAAGAAGGTGACGAGGAAGCCGACGGGTGGCAATGACGTCAAGCGGAGTCCGCCACCGGGCATGACGAAGCGGGGCGGCCGAGATAGCAACAGGAACAACGGGAAGCTCAGCGCGTTCGGCACGGCCGGCGCCGCCGTCGTGGCTGTCGGCGCGCTGCTTGCTGTCGGGTTAGAACATCTACTATATTATTCGTTATCATGAACTCGCTTGGCAGTGTGCCACAAGAGTTCACGATAAAAAAGAACAAGAAAAATTCCGTGTTATTGGTTTGCAAGCTTATCCTTATTTTTTGATATATTAAAACAATATTTAATCTATTACTCATTTGCAGAACAGCCATCTACCTCATGAACCAAGTCGGCGGTGACACCACACAACTTCACCCGCTTATCCCGCCACCCTTCAATGTTGATGAGGTTTCTTTCTGAAATTTTTTTAAATATAAGTTTTAAAGTTTCAATGATGAGAAATATTAAATGCTTCGCGACTCTGGGACCATCCGTACATCTTTTTTTTCTTTTTCTTGTTTAACATGTTAATGCTATATTTTCTGATTAAAAGAAACATTGGCACTTTCTTAAATCTTTTTTTTGTGTAATGGAAAGACAAACATTTTATTTGAATTTATTTTTAGAATGAAATTGTATGGAAAAAAATATAAAAAAAATACATTAAAATAAAAATTTCAGCTATCATGGGGCGCCCATCGTGCTCAGCACTACTTTGGCCTGCGCA
Source organism: Allodiplogaster sudhausi (assembly GCA_945643635.1). Classification (NCBI taxonomy): domain Eukaryota; kingdom Metazoa; phylum Nematoda; class Chromadorea; order Rhabditida; family Diplogasteridae; genus Allodiplogaster; species Allodiplogaster sudhausi. Next base: position 422,917 of record CALZFC010000122.1, read on the forward strand.
TGCGTCACGAGCGGTCGCCTCTCTTCGGGCTCATGTGGTTCGAGCAGCCACGCGAGATGCGCATGCCCTCCATGAGGCACTGGGCGAACCAAGGCAAGGGCGGTTTAGTTAGGCTTTAAGAGTTTAGACCTAACCATAAGTTAGGCTTAGAAAGTAGGCTTTAAGACTTTAATCTTAAGTTTGTTTTAGAACACGTAGGCTTAAATCGTTTGGGATTTAGTTACTTAGAGTTTGGCTCAAAGAGATTATTAGGCTTAAGTTTGGTTTTGAACTTAGGCTTGAAGAGTTTGGACCTAACGATAAGTTAGATTTTGAACTTGCAATTCGGCTTGAAGGCTTTAGGTCTAAGATAGGTTTAGAAGTTTTGATTTGACCATGAGCTATGTTTTGTCGGTTTGATGCCTGTCTAATAGTGAGATTGATGGGGAAGGTTCTTTAGGCTACATGCAATTTACGCACTAAAATTATGTTCAATCAGAATAGCTTATGGAATTTTCTCTTTTTTTTTCTTTTCTCGATTTGCTTTTCTAAAAACAAATTTTCCCTTCGCTTAAGGAGACGGAATCCACGACTACGCGTGGACAAAGGCAGATGGAAGAAGCTTCGGCACGCAGAACATCAATGATACAACTTTTGTGCTTAAAGTAATTTTTATATTAATTAACTTTTTTTTATTAAAATTTTTAATTGGGGCAAAAATTCATCCATACGCCGATGAAAGTGATCAATAAATAGTGCTCTTTTCGGGCATGAATATCATGCAGTATCTTTAATAGAAAAAGGAAGAAATACAGCATCAAAATAATACTGTAGTCTGTCATAGATGTAACACAATCTCTTTATCATAAGCAAATGTATATATATATATATATAACATTAAAAAATCTTTTCTTTCAAGACAGACTGGATCTCGACTTCCGAATCCTCGTTCACTGCACGCGTCACTTCCATCCCACACAAGAAAGGCGACAAAAGACGCATCAGCTTCTTCTTCTATTTGGCCTTTGAAGTTGGTTATCGGATATTAATTTTCTTCTATATACTTTTTATATATTTATTGTAATCTGATATTGTGTATTTATTTAAATAATTTTAAGAATTTTTTTTTCTAGAATCCCTCGTGGGGCAAGCTTCTGCCAGACATCTCTGAGAACAAGCTCGCTATGCATGGCTCAAGCGCAGAACTCGGAAATTTCCGTATGGATGTCGACTTCCCCAAGGACAAGGTCAGGGAGGCTATCGGAATATATTCCACCGTCGAATGCTTGGAAAAGCAGGATGGAGTAGGGGACTTGGGTCGCGGAAAGCACAGTGAGAGAGGACATTAAACAATGGAGTAATGGCTCTGGGAATGGCTGATTCCAAGATTGGTACCTGTTCAACCTTGGAGGCTATCCAAACTCGTTTCTTTGAGATTGATTTTGATGTGATTGGGCAATCAAAATACTGATCGTTTTCTTTTCCTCAACTCGATATTTTATTTTTTTTTTAAATGAAAGTATATTGTGTGACCTGACTAAACTGACTTTTTGAGGTGCTCATCCATGACATGGTCCTTACACCAGAGGACGTCTCTCGTGTTCACGATTATGTCATGAACAGTCTGGTTGGTCATTTCTGCTTATTCTAATGTAAGGTTAAAGCCGCCTAGACAAGTGGTGGGGGATGAATTTTAATTTGTATAAAAACAAGACAAGAAAAACAAACTAACTGCTTTAGCACATAATGTTATACTGCAGTAATCGTGCTCATATATTGTGATACTGTAATTACAGTACTCTACTATCATTGAATGCAGGCCTCAAAAGATTCCGAGTACGGCCTCGCCTTCGTGATGGTGGAGCGAGGCGAGCGACGTGACGTTGGAAACGTCGCGATTCTTCAAGTCAATGCGCCAGTCGACTCCACGTTCGAGGTACTACTATTGTTATTTCATTTTTTCTATTCTATTCTAAAATTTAAACATTTTATTATTTCCTCCATTTTGATGAAATATAAGAAATAATTGCTAACAAGGGAAGCCTCTTTCCATAACCCAGCCAATCGCAATCTGAGTAATTTTCCTATGTAGTACTCCTCGAAAAATGAGTCCTAACCTGTTTTAAAACTGCGCTCGTCGCATTTGCGATTTTATATGAATTTTGTAAAAATGAATAAAATTTACATTTGAAATGCTCATCCTTGATCAGCCGTTTACTTTGGCCTTGAAACAGGGCCAGCGAGGCGCAGTGGGTTACGATTCTGACTTCAATTTTCGAGGTCAAGGGTTCGATTCCCTTCGGTTGCAATGTTTTTTGCTGCTTTTGTTTTGTTAAAAGTAAAAACAAAGGGCATACTTAAGTGCATTTTAAAATGTTTTGAGTGCGATGAGAAGTGACTGTTGAAATGCTTCCTCTAGGACAAGTGCAAAGGAGTGGAAGATCTTGTAATCTTCGCGAGTGGCGACGGCAGAGGGATCGGCAATTCCATATTTGTCCACCAGCAGTCGTAAGACCACTTTCGGGTCGCAATTCATGATAAAGTGAACATGTTGCCAATTTTTTTTATAGAGAATACCACAAAATTATCATAAAATTTGTTTTACATGCACTCAAAACATTTTAAAATGCACTTAAGTATGCCCTTTGTTTTTACTTTTAACAAAACAAAAGCAGCAAAAACTTTGCAACCGAAGGGAATCGAACCCTTGACCTCGAAAATTGAAGTCAGAATCGTAACCCACAGCGCCTCGCTGGCCCTTCTTCAAGGCCAAAGTAAACGGCTGATCAAGGATGAGCATTTCAAATGTAAATTTTATTCATTTTTACAAAATTCATATAAAATCGCAAATGCGACGAGCGCAGTTTTAAAACAGGTTAGGACTCATTTTTCGAGGAGTACTACATAGGAAAATTACTCAGATTGCGATTGGCTGGGTTATGGAAAGAGACAGTTATGTTTTACAAGTTTAGATTCGCTTCAGTCGCGAAGGCAAGCAAAATGCTCTGCGATCAAAAGACTTTGACACTGAACTCGAGAAGAGAATCAAGAAGTTTGAAGACAAGTTTGAAAGCGCGTTCGGGCTGGCAAAACAGGTATAATTTTCTTCCTTTTTCTCTCTCTAAAATCATGTATTTTGAAATAGTATTTTTGAATGCAACAATCATAGAAAACTGGAGAGATGAGAGCATAGCAGTTAACCGAAAAAAAGAAGTTTTAAAATTAGCTAGAATAAAAAAAGTTACAGTCTCTCACATCGAGCGAGCAGCGTATGGCTCATGTAGCCCTATCTAATATGCTGGGAAGCATTGGAGTCTGGAGAGGATACAATAAGGTTGGCTGCCATCTATTTTTTTTAACTTAAAATTTATTTAAAATTAAGAAATATTTCAAAAAGCTTAATTCAAGGGGACTTTTTGTGCAGCTGTCATTAAAAAAGAAAGTACATTTCTTCTTGCAGGTCCAAGTGAAAGGCAATAGCGGACCTCCGGTGCTCTATGGGCCGCACTATCTACTTTCTTGCGTTCCATCGAGGTAGTTTACTTTAGTAATAGTCGTTTTATGATACAAACCTTATTCATCAGGGTTATAAAGAGACCATTATTAATGAAATGTAATTTTTTTTTATATATTAAAAGAAGATCATTTCTATGACTCCGCTGTACACTGACATGAAAAAAGACATACCTACGTCTTTTAGTACTTAAAAAATAAAGAAAATTAGATGAAATTTAGGCCCTTTTTTCCGCGAGGATTTCTCTGGGACGAAGGCTTCCACCAGCTTCTCGTCTCCAAATTTGACCGTGAACTCTCTCTAGAGGTAGAACTATTAATATATGCAATTATAGTGTGAAAATAAACAACTAAACTAATCGTGAGATTTCATTATTTTCTTTCAGATTATCGTCTCATGGCTCAACACAATGAACGTGAATGGATGGATTCCGCGAGAGATGATTCTGGGAGCTGAAGCAGAGGCTAAGGTTTTTAATTTGTCTTTCATTTTATAGATCTAACGAAATGTGTATTGTTTAAAATTGCAAAAAAAATAGCATCCAAATAAAATTTGCTGCTTTTGGCGTTTGAATATTTCGCAGAGTTTTGTATTCTGATGGAATCATTACACTGTATTACAATTTTCTTTTTTCCTGAAAACAAAGCATTCAATTTTGTCTTGTGTTCGTTTTAGGACCAAAAATCTCAGCTGTAGTCTATTTGGAATTCCCGTGACCTTTGTACAAGCGTCTCTCTTAATCAAGTGCTCTCTCGCCCTTGTGTCAGGAAAAGGGCGCGAATTCAAAATAGAATTTTGAATCCTCTATCCTTATCAGGTTCCTGCGGAGTTTGTCGTGCAGAGGCCGGATGTTGCGAATCCGCCCAGCTTCTTCATTATACTCGAGTCAATCACCAAGGATGACAAGGTGGATACTGTCATAGAATTATGATATTGTTCAAAAAAACTTTTCTAATTATATTTTTTTGATATTACTTGAGGAATATCAAAAACGATTTGTAGATAAAATTAAGAGATGGTTGTTTGTAACACTTGATTGATTAGAGAGAGAGAGAGAGAAAAAAGCCCATTCTTTTCACAGTTCGTGCACGAGAACGCAGCGACATTTGAGCGTATCTACGAGCGCCTCGCGAAGTGGTACTGGTGGCTCATTCAGTCGCAAGCCGGCCTTCAGGAGGACACCTTTAGGCAATGATATATTTGTTTCAAAAAAAGCGATGACTCGAATGTTTCGTAATAGAATAACACAACATTTAGGAAGAATAAAAAAATAAGTTAAATGAATTAAAAATTTTAAAATGAATACACACTATAATAATCCAGATGGCGCGGCCGCAATGCAACGACAGTGACCGAGCTGAATCCAAAGACACTTCCGAGCGGACTCGACGACTATCCACGAGCGTCGCATCCGAGTGATACGGTAGCACTATATTTATTTCATCATCGCGAATTATTTTACTTTTTATTGTTAGATTGTCCCTTCATGAGATGTGTCGTAGGTATAAAAATCAGTAAATATTATTTAGTGATTTTGTGTATTTACGTGAAAATTTTTCTTTGATAATTTTCATGACATATTTTGGAAATTCCTAGATTGTACATTTCAGGAGCGCCACGTCGACCTGCGTTGCTGGCTCGCGCTGGCTTCACGTGTCATGGAGCGACTGGCGCGTCGCTTCGGGACCGAGAGCCAGAAGAAGGAGTACGGTAGAAAGAGAGCCATGCTAGAGGACTGGGATTCACTGGTCAAGCTGCACTGGAGTGAGGAAAAGAAGGTGAGCGTGTGAAATGAATGCAACAACATATTCTTATGACGGTAAACGTCAGATAATGCATGAGAGAATAAAGTCAACAAAATTATTAGATTAAAGAGAAGTAGAATTTAGGCAAGAATTAGCAATATACTGGATAGGAGAGTACGAAATTATTACTATTTTTTTTAGATTTGATGGATCTTTAATTTTTTTAATTTTTTTAGTTCTAAAAATTATAAAAAAAAATATCTTACTAATCGTAACTGATGATAGATCGATTGTCCATATTTTATTAAATTTTGCATGGTTAGATGTTTGCTGACTACGGTCGTCATTCTTTCCATGTTCGCCTCGAGCCGAAAATGGACCGACAAGGAAATGTATGCAGTTTTGTATGCTTTTTTATCTATTTATTTTTTCATTAATAAATAAATACGATATAATAAACACCAATGGTGGGTCGATATTAGTGAGAAAAACCAAACTCAACCAAAAAAAGATTGATATATTTTGTAAATGATAATAATTTTATAGTAGTGCCATTATATTGCTATTATATTGTTCTATTTGGATAGTATTATTTTTATACTGTCATTTATCTAATTATTCCCACTAATTAATCCTACTAATTAATTCTACTAATTGATTGATTCTACTAATTGGATCATTAACACGTGGCAGCAGCACGTAAATAAATCAATCAATCAATAATTAACAGCGAGTCTATGAACGCCGTGTGCTCTCGCCTCCTCAAGAAACTCTCGTCACGGATGCATTCGGATACGTCTCGCTCTTCCCTCTTCTCATGCGACTCGTCCCGGCAGAGAGCAGCCAGATGAGCGAGCTGCTCAAGAGGATCAATCATCCTGATGTTAGTAGTGCATTCTATTTCTCTCACTCTCTCACACACTCTCACCCGCTATCTCTTCTCTCTCTCTCTCTCGCTCTCTCTCTTTCTCATTCTCTCTCTTTCTTTTCTCTTCGATCTCATTCGCGCTCTCTCTCTCTCTTTCTCTGTCTATCTCATTCGCTCTCCCTATGTCTCATTCTCACTCTTTGTCCACAAATCTCTCTCTCTACGCCCTCTTCTCTCTCACACTTATTCTCTCCCTTCCTCTATCTCCCTCTCTGTCTCTCTCTCTCTCTCTCTCTCTCTCTCTCTCTCTCTCTCTCAGGAGCTGTGGACACCTTATGGAATTCGCTCGATCTCGACGCACTCTCCCTACTACCGTGAGAAGAATACCGAGCACGACAACCCGTATTGGAGAGGAGCTATCTGGGTGAGAGCCAGCTACTCTTTTTTGATATACAAATTAGCTTTTTTTCTTCCTATGGAAAAGCAATTAAATGATACATATATTTGCAATAGGGTTTTATTTAATTTATAAATTAACTTCTTTTATATTATAATTTTTTTTCACTGGAAAAGCAATATAAATGATGAATAAGTTTATATCTCTTGTTTTTTTCAATTGAATAAATGAAAATGAAGGAAAAGAAAACTCCTGCCCAGATGCCCATCAATTATCTCCTCGTCACCGCACTCCGTGACTACGCACTGGAACCGGATGCAATGGCGGGGCCGAATGGAAGGGAGATCGCTAGGACTCATGACAAACTACGAGCAGCACTCGTGGACAACATTGGCAAGGTCAGGAACTAAAGTAAACCAAAAATAATTTTTTTGGATTCGCGCTTTTTTCCCTGAGACAAGGGCGAGAGAGCATATGTGATTTAAAGAGACGTGACAACAACAAAGGTTAGTAAATTAAGAAACGTTGTGGGTACACTAGTTTTTTTTAATCCGGATTTCTTTGTCTTTCGGTATTTTTTTTTTCTTCCCATTATGGCCAAATTTCAAGAGGTATTTTGTGCGGCCGAACTAAACACTAATTAGTATATAGGATAAATATATTGGCATAAAATAAATGTTTCAGGAATTCGCTCGAACCGGTTTCCTTTGGGAACACTACAATGATGTGACGGGACGAGGAGAAGGATCGTACCCGATGACCGGGTGGACATCGCTCATTCTACAAGTCTTATCTGAGCCGGCTCTCGAACCGACTCCCTGAGATACTGTAGCTTGCCGAATAAAGAGTAACGATATATATATATATAATATGGTATTATAGGCTTTCGGCTGCTAATTCTTGCCCTAAATTATAGCTTAGAATTTATATCGTCATTATTGTGACACCAATGTCACCTAATTGTAAGGAAAAAAATATGTGCCTCTTACCGCTTCGGATTTGTTGTTGTTTTGATTTCCGTTATTTATTATGGGTTTCTTCGTCCCGCTTTCCAAAGATTTCGTTGTTGTTGTGATGTAGAAGAAGAATTGCTACAAATAAACAGGCTGCCTTTCAAATACAGCAGTTTGCGCAATCTGTGCTAATGTTCAGAGTCATTATTACATCTCAATTATTGAAGAAATGCGAAATGTAGTCATAATTATGAGAAAAAGGGGTTAATCAAACGCATAATTGGATGCGAAAACTGAGTTGAACGAGGATTACTTGACTCTGATTGGCGCAAGTCACACTGTTGACCCAAGCGCTGTCCGGAAAAACGTTCTCGGAAAATCCCACTATTCACGGCCCAGCATACTTCAAATGTTCACCTTTTTTTCTTAGTTTTGGCGCAGGCTTAAGATTTTGTTTCTATACATGTTTGCTACTTGCCTTTTTTTATCCCTTTCGTCCTTTCGTATGCCCGTTTAGAGGTAATTTGTAGTCAGCCATGTGGGAAGACTGTCATTTTCCTTTTCTCTATGGTTAGATGGTAGAAGCGCTTGTACCTGTCTGGTGTCTTGCCTTCATTGTATTACTAAAGCGCATCGCGAGCCTATTCTCTAACAATAAGCCTCGTTCCAACCCCACTCTCGTAATCAGTGAAAAGTCCTGCGAAACAGCGGAATTGAATCGATGATTGGCGTAGACATTTTTATCTTTTCTTTTTTATCAGTTCCTCCTCGCATTTCTGCACTTTCCTTTCTTCTTCTTCCTCCTCGCTAATGCCGCGCATATTATCTATGCTCATTGGCAAGCCATGAACACGGAACCATGCAGTAAAAATCAGCTGAAATCAGTGGATAGAGACGAGGAATTCTAGCCGGCCTGAGAATCCCCCGTTCCTTAAATGAATGGATAAGAAATGGTAAGGTTTTAATGTTTTCTTTAGACTGCACACTTGCCATAGACCCCCAACAATAGAGGTCCTGGTGTATTAAACCTCTTTTAAATGACCTTAGGGTTTAATGTTGAATGAACGGAAGTAGAAAGTGCTCGCTACGCCGTCGACTTTTCGCAGGGGGTTTTGATATTGCTGCTTATCACTGGCTCGTGGAAAGGCGTACTGGGCAGGCTTGGACGCTGAAAAGCATTATCACTAGTCGAATCGTTCTAGGCACGCAAATGGCAGCGCTAAGCTTTTCTTCCCCATTTCTCTCTCTCTCTCTGTCTTTCTCTCTCTGTCTCTCTCTTTCTCTTTCTCTGTCTCTGTCTCTGTCTCTCTCCCCCCCTCTCTCTTTCACTTTTCTGCGCTATGCTTTTATTATCAAGAAGCAGACTTGGAGAAACGTGGCTATTTTTTTAGGCTACTCCACCGATCTCCACCCCTCAAGGACGTTTGCAGCGTCGACTGTCCAGGTTTTCATTATGTTCTTTCTTGAATTTGTTGCTGATTGAGAATTGATTACTTCTCTAAAAATACTCCTCTAGTTTAGAGTGCTCTAAAGCTTAGAGTCATTTTCTGAAATATATAAAAAATATCTTTATTGAAATTTAATTTATTCAGAACTAAGTCATTATCGATATCGAGTTTGGTTCATCCCGAAGGATTCAAATTATTTAAGAATATTATCCTCATTTCAATCACTGAGTTCATGTAGAGTGATAAGAATTATTATTTTGGGAAAAAAATTCTGAACCATTTATTGTAAGCGAGATTGTATGTAAATCATGCAATATTTTACTATTGATATAGTTTCTTATTTTAAATTAAAAATAGTTTAGCTTTTTTTCTAAATCATTTACAATTATCTAATACCTTATTTTGTATAATTACTACCGTAACCCAGCTACTTGATCACTTGAACATGCTGATGATCATTGTCTCATTGTCATTAGATCCGACGCTTCCCGGTTGCCGCTCCTTGGCATCGAGCCAAGAAAGGAAGCAGCACTCCGTCTTCCTCGCCAGCTCCTCCGCCGCCTTCTCCTCGGAGGAATGAGCTCGTATGGCGCGATCGGCGGCGCGAGTGATGAGTCAGAGTCGAGATTTTTTTTTACATTGTTCAAATTATTCTTATTCCCGCCTTTTTGTCAAGTACC
>CALZFC010000122.1:437500-452500 GCA_945643635.1 Allodiplogaster sudhausi
TTAACGTGGCATATTACAGATGAAACGAGATTTTCACGCATCTTTAAATGGGTTTATAAAGTTTTCTAGAGGGATTCGGGTCCTAATTTTTTCATTCCGAAACATCCAATGTGATGCGCTATCCATATGCAAAATATCAGAATTTTTGGAATTTAGGGTTTCTGACCGTTCCCTGGTAAGATTTTTCTAGAATCATTTGTCATAAGAAGTTGGTAGAAATTGTATACACACGCTAGTCTTTGGATATATCAAAGGAAAGTAGATGGTAGAAACCTTCTACTTCGATATATCAAGAAGAGCTGACTAATTGTTATGCACATCTCTTTCAGATCCGGAACAAACTCGAGTCTGGAAGATAAAACCAGTGGCTGGACTTTCGATTCTCTTTGGCAACTTCAGGTATCTCCGAATTATGCAAATTTTGGAAGTTGTGTTTTATCGTTCATCTATTATTTAACTTTTTTTTAAATACTGTGTTGTCTCGAACTTACACAAGAAATCTACTCCAGGGAACTGTTCCGCTCTACCTAGCCATCCTCTGCTTCCCTCTTCTCAACTTCAAGTCGCCAACATTCTTTACCAAGTTTAACGTGCTCGGTTAGCTGGTAATTTGTTTTAGTGTCCCTTTATGGTCAATTTTTTAAATTACTTTTCATCGTAGCTTAAAAAGTGTTAAATTTTTAATTAATTAGAATATTATTGAATTTTTATGTTTAATTTAAAATAGGAATCATATGGAAATTTTTATGTTTAATTTAAAACTAGAATGATATATAATTTTATCTTTAGTTTAAAGTTGCAGTGATTAGAATTTTTATATTTAATTTAATATCGGAACGTTTCCAGGCACAGTGTCTGTCTTTTACCTTCTCTCCTTCACGGCGTCCAAGCTCTTTGAATGCGGATTCAACATCGACTTTTCAAATCCTGCCTCGATCCATCATGTTAAACGTACGGAGGATTTCATTTCTGTAGTTTTTGAATCATTTTTTTTATATTTATTTTGCAAAATTGAAATAATATCGAAATGATTTTGAGCTCATTTCTATTATTATCATCATATTTTCTTAGTTGCAATTGTGAATACTATTGAGGAGAAATCCAATTTTAGTATTGTTTTTTTCCAAATCCAATTTTTAGTGTTCAACTGGCGCTTCCCTGCTCTGACTGGCACTCTAACTCTGTCGTACTTTATCCACAATGCCATTCTGACGATCCTACGGAATCAGAAACACCCCGAGAACAACGTCAGGCTAACGCTTGCTCTTATTCTTGTCATGTTGCTTGTAATTAGGTTTTTTTTTAAATCTAGCTAACAATATGAAGATTATGTAATTCTACAGTAATGATTCTGCCAGTTTTTTATGCTTAAAAATAACATATTAGTTAGAATTTTTTGGGGATTAACCTTATTTAATTTGAGGAAGGAATGTTGGATTTGATGAGAGCTTCCCTAGATAATACCGTAGAGAGTGCTGTATTACTCGAGTACTGTAGAGATTTCCGTATTCCTTGTAAAGGGCCGAGACTTGACGATTGGCTACGTGTTGGCTGCGGCGTCGTACGTCTTCATCGGCTTCGCCTTCTTCGCCGCTTTCCCAGTTCAGAGGAGCTGCATTGCAGATGTCAGTGGGTCATCAATAATGTGGCCGAATTTTGAGGATTTATTATTATTACTGTTTTTATTGTTAATTAAAAGTATTTATATATACGTATATAAATGCTTTGAAAAAACAATCACATTTTTGTAGATATTATTGATCTTTTTTCCGTGCAGAATTTCCTGAACAACTTTGGCACGGGCGACGTGATGTCAGCGACTGCACGACTCTTTCTTCTCTTCCAGATGCTGACCGTCCTTCCACTACTCATGTTTGTTTATGTATTATATTTTGTTTTAGAGGTTTCATTTGTTGTATAAAAATAATACTAAATTTGTACTTTGTTAAATAAAAAGTCTATACTTTTACCTTCTGTGCAAAGTTGTCCTTCCAGGTACCTCATCCGCTCGCAGTTTTTCTATGCGTTCACTGGGAAGACTTGGCCAGGGTTGGTTTTTTTGATTCGATAAATAGTATTAGTGTATATTTTTGGATAAGACACGATATGTTTACGTCTGGTCTATGTCAGTTGTTGTCTCGGAATTGGAGACTGGATAAGGTGTCTGAATTGAAAGAGACATTTGTATAAAGGAGCTCGAAACTGAACCATAATCTGTTTAAATTTTTCTGACTATTGTGGTAGCGTCTCTCTAAATCACTGGCCCTTGTATCCGACAAAAAGAGTGTGTGTGTTGTGTGTATTCAATTGTGTGTGTTTTTGGTTTCTTTATAATGCGTACTTTGAGAACGACGAAGGTGTGCGCACTGAATGGAGTTGTCATTGCTCTTGCGGCAGCGATCGCCATCTTCTATCCGAAAGTCGGATCGATTCTCAGGTATTATCCTGGATTTGGGGTTTCATAATAATATTCATTCTTCATTAAGAAAATGTTTAATAATGTGAAAAGGATAGAAATAAATTAGTTTTCTTAAATATATAATGATACCGATCTCCCTAGGCAATTTTTTTTCCTAATAAAAAAATATTTAAATTCATTTCCTCAGATATGTCGGCTCGATGTCGGGCCTAGTGTACGTCTTCGCCCTCCCTTGCCTCGTTCACATTCAAAAGATGAAGCAGCGTGGAGAGTTGACGAAGCGTCTACAGTACTCCCTCTATTTCGTGGTGGGACTCGGCGTTGCGAATATGTTGGCGCAGTTTGTGATCTAACCATATATAACTTTGAAAACATTCGTGCACTTTCGTCTGTGCCTCATTTATTTATGGACGATTTGGTTTTAACCCCATTTCTTGACTGTTTGTTCAAAACGAAGGTAGTTGTGATCGGTTCGTTGTGATTTTGAATATGTTGGCTTTTACTTACCCGATAGAAAATTATCATCAAAGGTGAAAAGGGGAAAGGAGAAAGAGATGCTTGAGATTTAATATGATCATCATCTCAACATTGATTTTCCTAGTTTCCTTCTCATAGTATGCTCGCTCCTCTTTCTCGTTAATGGTTTTTAACATATTTCAATGATGCTTACAGTTTTCTTTCAAGTTGAATTACGTTGAAATTTTTTTTCTTCATTAATTGAAGAGAAACCGCACTAACCCCACCCGCCTTCACTTTGCCTGTACTTTCGAGATTTTGCCTTATAGTGTGATTATAAACGGACATGGTTATTATTAGCACATCTTTCACTTTGTTCCATTGATCAATATCATTGCCATAGCTTTTTATATTTCATCAATTTCCCGCTCTTGGTTTCTTTCAGAAATGAGATCGCTTCGAAACTTTTTGCGTCCCCTTCGCGCCCCAAACTTACTACTTGGCCTGACTTGCAAAGTGTCTCCCGCGGGTGTTCTAATTGAAAGGTAGTAGGTCTCGAACGGAAATGCCTGTTTGTGTTTCTTGATTGTTGTTAACACCAGCTCGTTTCATTTGTTTCTTCATGGTTTCTTTTTTTCGCTTTCATGTTTATTCGTTGTCGACTTGCCCTTATGCATGCGCTAAAGAATTCTACTACAATCACGAATGCGAGAGATTATCCAAACAAGTCGGTGGGAGTACCGTAGTTAAGCGTATCTGAACATATATTACGGTAATTATGAGCTGTCATTTCACTCCGTTGTGGGCCTTGCATCTTTAGCCGCAAATGATATGGAATTAAGTGAGCTGCACATATGCTTTATCATTCATCTCTCTCTCTCTATCTCTCTCTCTCTCTCTCTCTCTCTCTCTCTCTCTCTTTCTCTTTCTCTCTCTTTCTCTCTCTCTTTCTCCCTCTCTCTCCCTCTCTGTCTTCTCTCTCTCACTACTATCTCTCTCTCTCTCTGTCTCTCTCTCCCTCTCTCTCTCTCTTTCTCTCTCTGTCTCCTGATTTTTCTTCCATTTACCTCTGACCTAGCCTCTCCTCAATACATGCCATATCCTTGCTTCTCTTAGCATTACTTTATTCTTCTTCTAGATAGGCACGGATTGGAATGCATTCTTTACGACAATGTCTTCGGCTGGCCAAGCTGGTATCCGGAAGCTCAAGAAGTATGTTAACTTGAAAAAAAGTTTCTTCTTCTCTTTGCACAGCCCAGCATTTCAGATCAGATGAATACATAGTTATATAATATTAGTTGTTATCGATAAGTATAATGTTTTTTTAGAAGATTACTTCTAAATTTAAGCTAGTCCATACAGGAAGATCAATATAAAAAAAGTTGACGAAAAAATTATTTGATGTAAAATCAAGAGAGCCTTGAGGACTGCCCGGCCTCTACAACAGCAGCAGTAGCAGCAGCAACAGATGGTGTTCTTCCTCCTCGTCCTCCTCAGTGACCCCCTCTCCCTCCTCGGTCATCGACAAGGCCTCCCTCCTCAGCAACTTTGTCTACCGCATGCGCATGCTGGACTACTACGCACAGAATGATGCAGCCGTTGCGCAGTCAGTTTATGAGTTTGATGATCTCTCTCTCTATCTCTCTCGCTCACCCTCGCTCTCTTTCTACCTCTCTCTCTGTCTCTCTCTCTCTACATCTCTTTCTCCCTCTCTCTGCTCACTTCGTTCTCACTTTCTCTCACTCTCCCCAATACCCGAGCTCTCCCTAAGCCGCTTCTCTCTTTCTCTGCCCTCTCTATCTCTGGTCCTCTCTCTCTCTCTCTCTCTCTCTGTCTCTCTCAATCTCTCTCTCTCACTCTCTCCTCCATTCCAGTGAATTCACCCGCTCCAACTTCATAGTGATGCTCGACCGCCGTCCCCTCGTGCTGTTTGCTCCTCCACCAGGCGGAGCTCGTTTGGTATCTCTTCATTTCGAAGGTAGTGTAGTTTACGATTTTGAGAGTTATTGAATTACTATTGCAAAGTAATACAAAGTTGTTAAAATGACAGGAATAAATTTATATTTGTGTTATTCAGCATGCAAGCCATTTGTTAGGAGATCCTTCTAGATACTATGGAAATAAAAAAAAATTAATTTGGATCCATTCTTTGCGAGTTATAATGCTAAATATAAAGCGTGCTGTGGAATTTAGAAAAAAAAAGTAGAAAAAAAAAGATTCTTCATTTCCAAAATGGGAACCATTGATAGATCTGAGCCGCCGCCTCTCCGAGTGGGGTTTCTCGATCGACCTTGCCAATTCGGTCTTTCTCGATCTGGATGATGTCATCGAGAATGGAGTGGAGTCTCATGTGAGTTTGATAAATAAATAATATAATAAAATAATAAATTAGAATATTGTTATTTATTATTTATTTATTTATTTGTTTATTGAAATATTAAAAGGCATTAAAATTATCAAGAATAAGAATAAGAAATTAAGCGAGGCCTCTTTGGCGTCTCAATACGCACGGCCGAACTACCCGAGGATTCGCCGATATCGATTGACAAGGTTGGCAGATTATAATCAATCAATTTGTTGTGTTTGTTTCTTGTTCGAGATGTGTTAACTGGTGCCAAAAACTCGCACTTGAATTCACGGGTTTTTTTTTTGCCTGACGGAAAGGCGAGAAAGCATATGATTTAGCGAGAAGCGACTGCAAAAGTCAGAAAAAATTGAAATAGATGAGTTTCGTGGCAGCTTTAAGCGGGACTTATTATGGTTTTTTTTTTGCTAATGTTCACACACTATTTATTAAAGTTATTTGCTTAATAAAATAGATTATAAATTTTGTTGGAATAAAAAAAAATTCCTAGATTCGAGATGACGTTGGCCAATCGCTCGGAGGCCGCTTCATGGATCTTCGAAGAGCCATGCTCTCACTGGATCAGGAGAGGGATCGCAATCTACTCGCCAAGGTTGGCTCTGTTCTCTCGCTCTCTCTCCCTTTCTCTCTCTCTCCCTTTCTCTCTCTTACTCTCTTCCCCTCTCTCTCCCCCTCATTCTCTCTCTCTCTGTCCCGTTCTCGATCTCTTTCTCTTCTCTCTCTCTCTCTCTCTCTATCACTCTCTGTCCCGTTCTCCATCTCTTTCTTTTCTCTCCTCTCTCTCTCTTCTCTCTCTCTCTCTCTCTCTCTCTCTCTCTCTCTCTATCACAGTGCCCCGTTCTCCATCTCTCTTTCTGTTTTCTCTCCTCTCTCACTCTCTCTTTCTTTCTCTCTCTTTCTTTCTTTCTCTCTCTCCCCTCAGCATCACACACTCTCTCGCTGGTCTGCCATCTACCGCCGTTGCCCGAAGTGTGCGTCCGCACTGCGCCAGCGCGTCTCCAAAACAGCAGCCGAGTGCCTCCAATGTCAACGCTTCTACTATCCAACGGTGGGAATGCTATTTGTTTTATTGTTATAACTCTGACTGCTAACTTCTACCAGACTAACAATAATGTATTTTGTATATATAATCTACCGTAATCTCCAGCTGTCTCCCGTAGCGATCACCCTGGTGCGTGACGCGGCGGACGAGCACGCCCTGCTCGTGCGCCACAAGGGCTCCGTGCCTGGCGTGTACACTTGCGTTGCCGGCTTTGCTGTGGTTTGTTGTTGTTTGTTAGTTTGTTTGTTTTTGTCGTTGTTCAGATTTTTGTTGTTGCTGATATTTTCTGCCACAACATTCCTTTTCGAGAAGTTTTTATTTGTTTCTTTTAAAAGATAAGAATTTTTATACTTGATTGCAGGCTGGCGAGTCACTCGAGCAGACTGTGCAACGGGAACTAGCGGAAGAAGTGAGATTTCTAGTTCTCTCACCCTTTTTCTCTTTCTCTAGCTCTCTCTCTCTCTCTCTCTATCTATCTATCTTCTGTCTCCCTTTTTCTCTCTCCTCTATCTCCTCTCTCTATCTCTCTCTTCTCTATCTCCTCTCTCTATCTCCTCTCTCTCTCTCTCTCTTTCTATCTCTCTATCTCTCTCTATCTCTCTCACTCACTCACTCTTCCTCTCTCTCTCACTTTCTCTCTCTCCAGGTCGGCCTGGACTGCTTCACCGTGCCCACTGCCATGGGCCGCAGTCAGCCATGGCCAATGCCCGACTCTTCTCTAATGAGTGCCTTCGAAGTGGTCGCTGATAAGACACAAATGGTAATTTTATCTTTTTAGTCCGAAGGTAAATTATTTTTTTCATTTGTTTTTGATTACCAGAATCAGTATTTGTAAAGATGAAAACAAATTGGTTGGCATTAAATATATTTAAAATGTAAGTAAAATATTGGAATTACTACCTATAGTTTTACTCCTGTGAGGAAAAGAACACCCAGAAATATTCTTGTAGATCCAAGTTTGCCCAGACGAACTCGAAACTGCACGGTGGTTCACAAGAAATGAAGTTGGTTTTATTTTTATTATTATTTAAATTATTATTATTATTACTATTATTATTATTTTTGGGTATCAGCAATGAATGAAGTTATTTTTTTTTTAAACTTACAAATTAAGAGTTTTCCTTTTTCAGGTGGCCGCAGCCGTGGAACGCACGATCAATGACCCGCTTCTCAAGGTAATTTTTTAACATATATATTTTTTTAAATAAAAAAAATCGATTTTATGCTCGAGAAAAGAAAACTGGAAAGGAGCTTTGCGTCCATAGAATAAATATGCTTTATCGGTTTTGCACAGAAGCTTCCGCGTAATCCGGATGATCGCCAAAAGTTTCTGTACATTCCTCCAGCGGGCGCCATCGCGCATCAGATGATCAAGGGATGGCTACATCGATAAGTAGGCCCGCTTGACCACCCATTCTGAGCCCCAACCCCCTTCCTGGCTCCAGTGCGACCCATTCTCAACCCATCTTGGACCCAGTTCGACCCATTCTCAACCCATCTTGGCCCCAGTTCGAGCCCTTCTCACCCACTTTTGGTCTCCATCACAAGAATACCAGATTATTACGGACTTTCCTGACTACTAGTGCGAAATTGCGAAATTGTTTATGTGCCTAAAGTAAAAATTACGAAATTATTACTGACCTGAGTAATGTATTTGATATGAAAAATCATGAACAGCCGAAGAGATTTTATACATGAAAATTTACTTTACTGCCGTTTCCTTCCATTTCTGTTAGCAAATGAGTAATTTGTTCTTCTGCATAATTCTTTTTTTTTGTTCCACGGGTATTTTTTATGTCCACGAGGAATCTTCTTATTATATCACCGGATTGTGTTCATTATTGTTGCGACGAAAGTGAATTACCAGAATGATAAATTCCAGTTGAAATCCCGCCATCAAGACATAGTATGCAAATTAATCAAGTACTCATTTTTCACACTGCTAAAAAAATTAAGAAAAGAAATATTCAACAAAAATCCACATTATTCGCATATACAACATTTAAATGAGCTCTAATGAAAGATTTCATATGTATGCAGAAAGATGTAGATGTGTACTGTGAATCATGGGGAAAAATGGATACATATCTTTTATTAGCAGTAATCATTTACAACATGAAATGTATCACATGCACAGCGGAAAAGGCCATTTAATTGACCTTGGAATTTCAATATTCCACCGCGACCGTTGTCTTGGGGCCCGGAGGCGTGACGGCACCGTCGAATCCTTCTCCTTCTCCGTTCCCGCCACCAACGATTGGCGGGAAAGAGAAGAGTTCAAATCCGGGGAAGCCAATACCGAAAGGCGGCGGAGAGAAGGCGGCAATCGGCGGGAAACCGCCACCATTTCCACCGAAAGGAGGAGGAGGTGAAAAGCCTAGAAATCCAGGGAAAACACCGCCGTCATTGCCACCAGCTGGCGGAGGGGAGAAGAGGCCTAATCCAGGGAATCCGGGGAATCCACCGTTTCCTCCGCTTGGTGGAGGTGAGAATGCAGGGAATCCTGGGAAGCCGCCGTTATTTCCTCCGAGTCCTCCTCCGGGAAGTTGGGAGTATCCGCCTAGTCCCGGAAATCCTGGGAATCCTGGGAATCCGCCGTTTCCCCCGCTTGGCGGGGGTGAGAATCCAAGGAATCCTGGGAATCCGCCGTTGTTTCCATCAGCTGGCGGAGGGGAGAAGAGGCCGAATCCTGGAAATCCTGGGAATCCACCGTTTCCGCCGCTTGGTGGAGGTGAGAATCCAAAGAAGCCGGGGAAACCAATGTGTCCTCCGCTCGGAGGGGGTGAGAATCCCGGGAATCCAGGGAAGCCGCCGTTATTTCCACCGCTTGGCGGGGGTGAGAACCCAGGGAATCCTGGGAATCCACCGTTTCCTCCGCTTGGAGGGGGCGAGAATCCCGGGAATCCGAGGAATCCCCCTTCATTTCCACCCGCTGGCGGAGGAGAGAACGAGTCGTATTCTAGGAATCCACCGTTTCCTCCGCTGTTCTTATCCTCGCTGCCTGGTTCCGGGAGCGGAAATTGCTTGGCGATCTTGGACGCCGGCGCCCCGCCGACCGACGCGGCCGCCAAGGCACACAGGACAATTGAGAGATGATGCATTCGTCTGGAAAGAAAGAGTAAAGGAAAAATATTTTTTGATAAAAAAATATAAAAGAAATATAAATATACAACATAAGTACCGCAAATTCGCGTTTATATAGAGGCTCAATTCGATATAATCAATATATGACATTCTTAATTTTTTAATTTAATTAAATTTTAAAAGATTATATATATATATATATATATATATAGATAACAAGAAGTAAAATATTATATATATTTTTAAAGAAATAAAAGAAACAGATGAAAGAGCTCAGGCTTGGCCATGGATATCTAACTGATCACGGGCGGCCTTTTATGGCAGGTTAGCATTTCCACTCTGCGAGTTCATCGTGCCGGGATGAGTGATGTGGGCTGTGGACACAGCGGAGGGTGCCACGCTGGCAGATGGCGCTGGCATCCTGGGGCAAGAGACAACTTGTTGGGGGGTCATGAAGAGGGAGAGAGAGAGGGGGGAGAGAGAGAGGGAGAGTGGGAGAGATGAGAGAGAGAGAGAGAGAGAGAGGGAGAGGGAGTGAGAGAGATGAGAGAGCGGGGAGAGAGAGAGAGGGGGAGAGACAGCGAGGAAACTCACTTTATTGTCTCCGATTTATTCTCGATCCGCTGATTCATTCGTCATCGTTGACACAGAAGAAGCTGCCAAGTTTGCAAGCATCCGAGTTCCGCTTTGTCTCTATCGCGGACTTACAAAACGTACAAATACTATGTCTCTATATATCTCGCTCTCCTTCTCTGTCTCTGTCTCTCTCTCTCTCTTTCTCTGTCTATCTCTCCCTCTGCCTCTCCCTCTCTCTTTCTCTTTCTCTACCTTTCTCTCTCTTCCTCTCTCTCACACACTCTCTCTCTCTCTTCCATCATTCTCTGACTTTGCCTTTCAGGTTCTTCGTTGTCCACTTTTTCATTCTCTCGCGTCCGCTCTCTTTCTCCCTTTTGTGTCTGTTTTTAACTTCTGCTAATCCACCTCTCTACCTCTGCAAAACAGAGACAAATTTCTGGGGCATCATCTTTGGTGCGTAATGACAATAGATTCTTTGAATTTGCATTCACATCCACTGCTCACGTGATTTGCATACAAGAACAACCGCTTTTCCGTGAGTTTTCGTCTGCATTTGTTGGTCACCTCCCGCTAGAGGAGAGCTTCCAAGGAGTGGAGAGAAAGCAACTGTGGTGATTTGCTATATGTTGTAGCAAATTCTTATACAAATGTGTGTATCGTCCACTACCAGCTCTTGCACCGTTTCATATACAAACATATGCATGTAGATACTATGTATGTATGTATGAGGGTAGCTTCTAGAGTTTGAAGAAAAGAAACCCCTGCTTTCCTATTAAAACTTTGAATCTTTACTATGTATTGTTTTGACAACGATTAAGAGAAAGAAGAATGACTTGTAGTTTTACTGCTCGTCTCCAGCGGATCTTTTCTTTCAACCAATTGATCTAGGAGTTAGGCTGAATCATGGCCCCGTCATCCACCACCTCCCTTTGCACGGCCAATCCAGCTGATGATCTCTACGAGATAAGCATCTCGGAATAGCCAGCGAGTTCTTGCTTATTCGAAAAGAAGAGATAGAAGAGGAAAGAGATAGGGGAGAGGAGAGAGAGAGAGAGAGAGAGAGAGAGAGGGAGAGAGGGAGGGAGGGAGAGAGAGAGAGAAGGAAGAGAAGACATAGAAGAGGAAAGAGAGAGAGAGAGAAGTGGCGGACAGCTCGACAATGCCGTTCTTTCCTTTACCTTACATTAGTTGCTTTCCTTGTCCTTTTGGCCTTTTCTCACCATTTTCCTCTTTCTCAGCCACTTTCTTATCTCTTATATAGCCTGATGCTGATTTCTTATGTCCCGTAACTGAATTGCATCTTTCACACTTTCACTAGAGTTTTATTCCCAGTTCTCACAAGCGTGTTCAGGCCCAGAGGCCTGCAAAGTGCGTCCACTTAGTGATCAAGGATGGGAACATTACAAGAGAGAGAGAGAAAAAGCGAGATAGTGAAAAAGAGAGAGAGAATGGGAAAGAGAGAGAGAAAGAGAGGGAGAGAGAGAGGGAGAGAGAAAGAGGGAGGGAGAGAGAGAGAGAGAGAGAGAGAGAGAGAGAGAGAGAAAGAGATGGAATAGAAGACTCGCTGAGATCTGTAGTCATTAATAAGAGGGCGAATACAAGAGGCGGAGGGGAAAGGGTGGAGGAGTCCATGAGATTGAAAAAGCGATGAATCTGTCTGCCTCCGGATCGCCACTTCATAGAGCAATAGCAGGGTGGAGGAAAGAAAGTGAGAGGAGAGTGAAAGAGAGAGAGAGAGAGAGAGAGAGAGTAGAGAGAAAAGAGAAAGAGAGAGAAGAGAGAGAGAGATAGCGGGCATTAGAGGCAGAAAGAGAAGAAATTGAGGGAAAGAAAGATATGCAGACTGGTATAAAGGCAATGAAAAGGATACACCTCTCCGAACAGTACAATAGTCACCTCAGGCAGCTCTTCAAGCCAAGGGCGAATTATGGAGTTTGACACGCGGATCAAGGCTTATAAGGTAAATTAATTTGTTATTTTTGAAATTGTGACATTTAGCAGAAATAATCAGCTGCTTGCCTTTTGCATATGTTTTCATGCCAAACTTTGTCTACTGGACTCGTATTCATAATCAGCTAGCACATCATTTTGAGTGCACTGTTTCATTTCTTTACTATGTATATTTAATTACATTTAATGTATATTACACATTCAGGTATATTATGTCATACTGTATCCACCACATAACTCCAACGATAAATTGATTAAATTTTATAATTTTTTCTAAATTTCACAAAATATTAGAATCGTTTTGCAGTTCGTCGCCTATTCGGCCGTTACCTTCTCGGTGGTCGCCGTCCTCTCGGTCGCTATCACACTGCCGCTGCTGTACAGCTATGTCACGCACGTGCGGCGGCACATGAATGATGAGATCGAGTACTGCCGGGTTAGTTATGGGCACTACTCAGCCCCCTGCTCGAGTTAGGGTCTGAACTAGACCCTTGCCCTCCTCCCATGTTTGTTCCTCCTCAGCCACCTGGTCACGTTAGGGTATCATGTAGCTCACTGCCTTCCTCTCATATTAGCTAGTGAGCCCTCCTCACCCCCCTACTCTCTTCCAAAGGACCAAGGCACCCTCAGCACACCCGAAAGAACCTCTCATCGTTAGCCTGACGATGAGCCTCCTCTTTCTTGAATATGATATGAAATAAATAGGGCCATCCTCAGCCCCCTGCCTTCCACCCTGGGACCACGTGCCCTTGCCTTCACCACGACAGGGTCTTAAACAATCAGCCTGGGTCTCCCTCTACGTTGAATATGATATGAAATGAGCACAGGGCTCCGCACGCGACATCTGGTCAGAGGTGAACGAGCTGAAGGCGACGCCGTCCATGGCGTCCACGCACAACCGAACAGCGAGGCAGGCGTATCGGCAGACTGGAGGGGGAGGAGGAGATACTTATGGTACGCCATTTGTGACAGAGAGAGAAAGAGAGAGAGAAAAAAGAGCAATGAGAGAGAAAGAGTGACAGAAAGAAGGGGAGAGAGAGAATAGATAGGAAAAAAAGAATGGCATGATATACATACTTGTGTTTTTTTGGCATTCAACAGCCAGTAAAGGGTTTGATTATCGAAGTTTTACTAATAATAAACAAATAAATAAATGGATACATTCGCAAATGAATGCATTCAGTAACTAGCGGAGGCTGCGAGGGCTGCTGCCTTCCGGGCCCGCCCGGTCCACCCGGCACGCCAGGCACACCGGGTCGGCCGGGCAAGCCGGGCGCCCCCGGCATGCCTGGCTCACCGGGCCGGCCGCCGACGCAGCCATGCGATCCGATCACGCCGCCGCCATGCAAGCCATGCCCGCCAGGACCACCTGGATCGCCCGGCCCACCCGGCGCGCCAGGTATAATTAATTTGCATATTTATTTGTTTATTTTACTTGTTTAATTGTTGTATAAGTAAATATTTATGAAGAATAATTTACAACAAAAAGTATATGAGTATATAAAAAAAAGGATATATCAGAAATAAATAGAAATATTTTATTTAACTTGCAAAATTATGTCGGAATAAAAAAACTAGCTATGTATATGTATAAGAAAATAAGAATCCCATTCTTCTTCAGGTGACTCGGGCACTCCGGGCCAGCCGGGCCGGCCGGGCTCAGACGCGCCACCGGGCGAGCCGGGCCCGAAGGGCCCACCTGGCGTGCCCGGCGACGCCGGTCCACCGGGAACGCCCGGTGAGCCGGGCCAGCCGGCCATCTCCGAGTCACTGATGCCGGGCGACCCGGGCCCGCCCGGCCCGCCGGGACCACCGGGCGCATCCGGTGCGCCCGGACAGCCCGGCACGGATGGCTCGCCCGGAGCACCGGGGCCAAAGGTAAGACAGGCAGCTTTTACAGTTTAATTTGCTGATCACTTTTCTTTCATTAGAGCAAAGCATTCATGATAATTAATCAGAAAAACTGGTCTGTACCTGTCATGCCAATAATATGCTTCAGTTGTATAAGTCTACTGAAGAACTTGATGACCATTATACATTGACACAGTCAATAGTCTGCATCAATATGACACAGTCAATAGTCTGCATCAATACATTACAGGGCCCGATGGGTCCCGACGGGCTACCGGGAGCGCCAGGGCGGCCGGGCCCTCCTGGCCCGCCTGGCCCGTTCGGTGTGCCAGGAGAGAAGGGCGTCTGTCCTAAGTACTGCGCCATCGATGGAGGAGTCTTCTTCGAGGACGGCACGAGGCGATGAGGAAGGATATCTCTTTCTCTCTCTCTCTCGCTCTCTCTTTCTCTCTCTTGCACTCGCTCTCTCTCTATTTATCTCTATCTCCCTCACCCTCTTTCTCTCTATTTATCTCTATCTCCCTCGCCCTCTCTCTCTCTCGCACTCTCTCTTGCTCACGCTTTCTCGCGCTTCCTCTCGGTCTCGCTATCTCTCCCTTCTCTCTTTCACATCTCTCTCACTCTCGCGTCCCTCACTTTCCTTTATCCCTCTCCGTACCCCCTTAATTAAAATATAATATGAAGAACTGCACCACAGAATAATTGAATGAATAAAATACTTGTTCTTATTTACGAATGACTAT
Organism: Allodiplogaster sudhausi; assembly: GCA_945643635.1. NCBI lineage: Eukaryota > Metazoa > Nematoda > Chromadorea > Rhabditida > Diplogasteridae > Allodiplogaster > Allodiplogaster sudhausi. The sequence goes on from CALZFC010000122.1 coordinate 451,987, forward strand.
TCTAATTGGTGATATTGCAATAAATTAACCAATTCTCTCCAACACGGGATTAGCCTATTCTAAAATCAAACATATGTATAACATTGAACAATCGATTGAAAGGACATGAAAGAAAGAATGAAAAGGACTTTGGAAATTAATGGACGAAACACAATAGCAGCCAAGCTTTAGTGTGAGTCATCCATTCTATAGTATCTGTCTCCATAGTTTAATTTTCTCTCGTTCTCTCGCTCCTCTCTCTCTCTCTCTCTCTCTTTATCTTTCTCACTCTCACTCCCTCTCTCTCTCTCACTCTGTTTCTCACTCTCTCTCTCTCTTTCTCTCTCTCTCTCTCTCTCTCTCTCTCTCTCTCTTTCGAAATAGCTTCTCCCCACTCTGTTTTCTTTCAACATTCCTTCTTTCTCCTCTAATTCTCTCTCCCTCTCCAATTCAACCCCCCCCCCAACCCCTCGGTTTGTCCACTCCCATTCAGATTGCCGAGTGCGCTGTGATTGATTTGACAGCTTGCTTGATA
>CALZFC010000122.1:457500-470000 GCA_945643635.1 Allodiplogaster sudhausi
TTCATTTCCATATAGTGCGGAAAACACAAATTGTTCTCTTTACATGTATTGCGGAACACTGCGAGACAACATCCATGGTCATTTCCTTTACTTAACACAGTCATCAGAAGAGTGCGCGCTGGATGATGACTCGTGTCGCCGACTCGACAGGAGGGACCTGAAATTAGGAAAAAAAATATATTAAAAAAAAAACTATTTCGAAATAAACATTTCATAATCCTGCTTTATTTACCCTACAGTATGTGATGAATGACCTTTGAGAGACGCTAAGAGTCGTCCGACTTGCGACTCTTCTTCTCCTTATGACTCGTCGACCGCTTCGACGTCCTCTGACGTTGGCTGTTACTCTTCCGGCTTCGCTCTGGTGGTAGGAAAAGAGATAAGATAAATATAAAAGTATCTTTAAAGAATACTTCTGGTAGACTACTGAAAGTAATACTTTTATTAGAGTAATCTCTTCCGTTTCTTAAAAAAAAGTATTGTTAAAAAGAACTTTCTCGCACCCGTCTTGTGGCTCTTCGACGTTTGAATGCTCTCTTGACTCGTCGTTGTCTCGTTGCTGTACTGTTGGCGGCGGCGACTTTCCTGAAATTACAGAAAGCTACAGTATATATGTTTAGTGTGCCATCATTTCCACCTTGGCACTCTTCCCGTGAGCGGTCGGCTCTTCCGGGGGCGGCGGCGGCGGCGGCGGTTGCTGTTTCAGCGATGTCGTGTCGTCAATACCGCGGACTTTCTCTGCAAATGGATAATATGCACATATATATTTCCCACCGAGCTGGTTGCTGTGAGCTCGAGGTAACATGAAATTTATTTTTTTTTGTTCGGCAAGTCAACTCATGCGTCGCGGTTCAAGACCTCACGCGTCGCGGCTCGACAACTAACGCATCGTGACGTATGTGCGCAGACTCGCGGCCGATGCCTCCGGCTCCTCGTTGCTCTGCTGCTCGTTCGGCGCGCCTGTAAATATATCGATTTTATTTTAATAAAAAATTGTAAAATACATATTTTGTAAATTAAGTTTTGTTGTAATTTATCTCTATTACTTTGTATTACGTACCCATTTTAAATAGCTACCAAAAGTGCTCACAGTTGGTGCATAAAAAATAATAAGAATTATTTACACCATTTTTTAATAATTATTATATATGTATATTCCGCACCGTCTCCTTGTGGCTTGGCAGATGGAGTCACATGAGGAGCGGAAGAGGCAGCTGAAGTGGATGAAGGGACCTTGGAGCCCGCCTTGGCGCCCTTCTTACTCGTGCACGTGGCGAGGACAAGAATGAGACTCTGTAAATGGGAATTAGTTGAATTTTGGTCAAATTTTGTTCAACAAATTTTTATTGAAATGATGAAAAAAGAATAAATAATAAGCATAAATAAAAATATTAAACAAAAAAATAATACAGCAAAGAAAAGAAGAATCAGCGCTGCGGCGTAGCAGAGCATTGAAATGCAGAGAAGTCGGCGCTAGAGCGAGGAAGATGAGGAGACGCAGAGGATAAAGAGGAAGGGAGCGCGAGAGCAGATGCGAGACGCAACCTTCCGAGCTGCGCAATGATAGGTGAAATGACACTGGATCGCTGCAATTTCTTGAAGTGTAATTGTAGAAAGTGCACGCAAGGTATTAAAAAATCTTATAATGAGGTCGTGCGTATTGATGAAATATGTGCAAATTCACTGGTTCTGTTGCTCATGTACTCCTGTAATTCATAAATTTAATCGTTATACAGTCAATTTTTGTTTTAAATAATCATTAGCCTCATGCCATATTAAGAAATATCGTTACTCCTTGTAGAACCTGCCCCAACATTCGCTCTAAAGAAGGTGTTTATTATTATTTTTAAATCATTGTTGCCTTATCAAGTTCGCTGAGAAAATACGTGATTTATGTCTTCGTGAGAAGGTTTTTTGCGTTGCATTTTTTGAATTGCATATAAATATTAAATAGATAAATGTCAGATTCCTTTAAGTATGCAGTTCAATAACAGCATTCGATTAGACATGTGGACAAACGTTGAGAAACTCGAGTTTGTCGGTTCAATGTTTTAAGGCCGTAAACAAGTTACACCATTGGCGTTTTGAAGTATGCAGTTGGTTTACTTTGAAAATAATTGGTAAGGAGACAGAGAGAGAGAGAGGGAAATTAAATAGAGTGAGAGAGAGAGAGAGAAAGAGAGAGAGAGAGAGAGAGAGAGAGAGAGAGAGAGAGAGAGTTTAAAAGAAGGTGAGAGAGAGACTGGTGGTGATGGCTACTTCTAAGTGTTTCTCTCTTTCTCTCCTGCGCGCATTTTCATTCCACATTGGCCGGCACCAACTGTTACTGCAATCCCGGTGAGAGAAGAAGAACAACTGGGATTAGAAAGTGAGAGAGAACAGAGAGAAAGAGAGTGTTGAAAATTGCATTAGCGAAGTGCACAGAGACGAAGAGAATCTGAGATTGGTTTGACAAATAGAATCAAAAGTGTATGAGAGAAAGAGAAGGAGAGAGGAAGAGAGATAGAGAGAGAGAGAGAAACAGAGAGAGAGAGAGAGAGAGAGAGAGAGAGAAAGAGACAGGGAGAGAGAGGAGACGGAAATCCAGTCGAATCGAAAAGGTATGTGAGATGGCCTCCGCGACTGCCACAGGCCAAAGCGCATCTTCTCACATGATCAGCTGATATCTTCCTCATGTCCCAAGCCACCTCTAGACGGATTACTCTCTGACTCTGATGAGTCTTGAGAGAGCAAAACCTATCCCCTTTCACCCCCTGGTCACACCTCTTGTCCAGGTCACTTGATGTCTTAAAGAAATCTTCACATCTCCTCTGATTCCTCGTGGTTAGCAAACATTTGAGAGGTTTTTGCATTAAAAAAATGGAACATATGTATTTTTGGCTTAAATAAGTAAATAATTTAATTTTGTTGATGACAGCCTAATATCATTTTATAATTAAATTTCTTTGAAGTTGAAACGTTTCTAATCTTCATGAAAATAAAGCTTGATGCTGATGGATTCTTTTAAAATAACGGATGCATGCCTTGTCTAAATATGGTGTTAGTCTACACTTTAGTGCCCATGTGAACTTCATGTATTAAATTGGTGCGTATTTCGAATTAGCCACACCAACTTGCAATTCACTCGCGCATTTATTGCAAACAATGTCATCAAATTTGAATATTGCTTTAAATGCTAATGACACCGTTGTGTTATGCTAAGAAGTAAGTTTCTTTGCTGCAAACTAGCTTGCTGGCACTTGGAGCATAGCAAAGTTTGCGTCATGACTGGCTTGCGAAACATCTTCCAGCACGTTCTTGGCCACATTGTTTTGCTTGTTTGATTTGCTCGTTTTTTCTCGCATTTTTTTCGTCTTGTTCGTGCGGTTTTTATTCATTTAGTTATTTATTTATTATAATAGAATGAGATTGCTACTGAGAAGTACTCAGTCGAATTCGCGGTGCCCCCTTCTTATTTCTGTATTCTGTTATAATAACCGCTGCTCAGATGTCGTCAGCCGGCGTAGCCGTGCCTTCTTCCTCCACCACCACGCCTCCTTATGCGTCGTCGCCCACCGATTCAGCTTCCAGAATACCGTCAGGATTTTATGAGCCACTTTCTTCTTTTTCTTTTCTCTATATATTCATTAGATCAACTATACAAACCCTTAGTGTCAACATGGAAAGTGTTAATTGCATTTAAAAAATGTCTCTTTAAAATAATGATTTTTTTTTCAAGCATTTCATCCTCACCGCCGCCCAAGCCCGTCAAGTGCATGAATTGCTACGTGACAATGCGCGTGGATGAGAGCTATGCGCGCGCCAAGGACGAATCACCGCCGAGATCGGTAGAGAATCTATGAGAATCTTTTGAACTCTCAGTTTATCCTTTTTGTTATATTTATATATATTTTTATGATTCCACTGATTCCACCCAGCAGAAGGTTCTCTTAATTAGTTATTCTTCCCATGAGCTTTTCATTGATTTGTCGGTTAAGAATCTTTTCTGTAGTGGCGAACCCATCGGACAATTTCATGGCTAAAGGCTGGATCACCAAAAGAAAAGAAAAGAAATGGACAGTAACAAGTTAGGATATCGTGTCCAGGGATGTCCAATACCGAAACCCGGCCGGGGCCTCGTTTTGGACACATCCCTGATCGTGTCCATCTCAGGATGGCTCCTCCGGCTCCTCTTCTGGCCGTGGCTCGGCGCCAAATTCAAATTTGAATTTGGCGCCAGAAGAGGACAACGACACGACGGCGACGGACGAGGCGAACCGGCCCAAGAATCTCATCACACTGATCGCCGACTCCCGAGTGCCTCTCGATGCGCCGATCTGCAAGGTATTTATTATTTTTGTTTAAATTAAAATTAGGAAAAAAGTTATAACCATTTTACCCCTATTTTATCGCCACTTAAATAATACTGAGAAAATGTTTTACGAAAATTGTTTTTATACTAATGCCATATTTGAAGTTTCCTTCGTGTTCTCATTCTTCTATTGTTAGGCAATTAATTGGAAGAAGAAAAAAGTAAAAAAAAAATATGGACCTGAAAGTCATCTAAAATAGGTAAACATGGCATGCCAGTAGTTTTCTCTTCCCATTGTTGCCATATATATGTGAGCAATGAGGCTGTTGATGCTGCACAGACAGTCGGTTCATCTAATTAATAAAAAATACCCTTCTTTTGGCCGCGCCAAGGTAAAAAAGGTACTGTCGATTCGACAGACCCACCCTTATTTTGGGCCTCCCCAAAGCCCTACCCTACCCCACCATGTTTTTGAGGAACATTTAGACAAAAACAGCTAACGCACCCTGATTTTTTTTTAATCTTTTGGGTCCTCGACAGTGGCTTTTACTCCTTGACCCGCGCTCCCAAATTATTTGCTGCCTGATATTTTTTTGATGAAGGTGCAATAAAAAAAAGATTTTGGCCCCAAAATATAACAGTTAAAAAATGCCTTTTAAGGAGTGCGCCGACGCGCTGCTCACCGGCATGGACGCGCAGCTGCTGGCACTCGAAGATGACTGCATCAAGTATCGATCGCTCATCGATGACATCAGGTCGGACGGAATCAGCGGGTTTTCTCTCTCTCTCTCATTCGCTTGAGGACCCAGCGCCGAACCGGGTGGGAGTCGGAAGTGGATAATAAGACTCTAGGAAATTAGGATGGAGGTGGTGGATATATTGTCCGAAAGCAGGACGGGCTTACAATTAGGTATAAGGCATGGTTTCGATTAAAATGTGCCTCCAAAAACGGTGGTGAATTATGGACCTTTGAAGAGGTCCAAAATCAGAGTGGTTTTGCCAAATCGACAGTACCATTTCATCCCTGGGTCAAGCAGATAATCGGTTACTGTATGTTACGGTATGTTGTTTCTGCAACCAATTTGGGGTATATCATTCATGGATATTATATTTAAAAAAATCTGGTTATATTTGGATATAAATTAAACAAGTCGAAAAGATCCCTCGTGTTTATAATTATTATGATGAACTCTCAAGTGAGTATGTTGTGAAGAATAAAAAGATGATTAAATGGTGTTTTTTTTAGATCTCGCCACTCGGATTCCGACGTTGCAGAGTATCGATCGGCACTGGAGAAGCTCAAGGTAATTATTGAAAACTCAGGGTAATCTTTTTAAGCTCAAGGTAATATCTTTGAGCTCGAGGAAAATTTGAGCTCCAAGTAGTCTCTGAGCCCTGTTTAATAGCGTGAAAACCTTCATATCCATTTTTTTTATGAAAAAAGAAAGCATTTTCTCTGCTTATGAAGGTTTTCCTGATTTCGGACGCTTTCCCATTTTTCGCCACTAAATGAGATTAATTGCAAAGATCTACTATATAGAAGAGAGAGTGAGAAAAAATTCTGAGAGAAAATAAACCTAGGTATTTTTGCTCTGCACTATCAATGAACAATTGATGCTGTCATTCTGTGTCCTTTTGTGTCGTAGTCTATATCGAAAAGGTTGTGTTGTGACTGACAAGAGAGAAGTATTCTACCCCCCCCCCCCCCCATTTCGTAACACCCCAAACATATTAGGGCCTAAGTCGCTCACGTGTTATCTCCCCAAATGTTCCTTCACTTATCTCTTATCTCTCCAGTCTAGTTTCATCCTTAGAGTATTGTTTATTTCGTTTCCTTCCCTCATGATCTCGCCCTTTTGGTTCCAGAACAACTGTTTTGAATCTCTCTCTCTCTCTCTCTCTCTCTCTCTCTCTCTCTCTCCTTTCTCTCCGTGCTATCCCCGGAGCATCTTGCGTTCGCTAACTCGTGGTTCAATCTATTGGAAGTAAATAAGGCTATATCCCAAAGTTCTAGAAGGTCATTGCAGAATTATGTATAAACCTATGATATTCTTCTTTGCTTCATTATTCCAATGTAAATTTCATAAAATGAATAGTCTACTTTCCGAATTACAATTCCTTTTCCCTTTCCAAGTGCTATGCTCTCTTGTTTTTGTCTCGTGTTCCTTTGAGAAGCAAAGCACATCCCAGGTGCAAGTCAAGAGCACAAGTCTAGCCTGAGCTATTTCCTCTTTTCCTCTGATCCCTTCCTACCTCTCTCTTTCTCTCTATCTTTCTCTCTCTCTCTCTTTCTCCTTAGTTCTCTCCCTTTCTCTCCCTCTCTCTAGCAACTACACTTTCTCCGTGTTACTATCTTACTTTGTTCCGTCCTACATCGTCCATTTGTTCCTTTTTTCTGTGCATCCAATTTGAGTCCTTGCACCTTCCTGTCTACATGGACTCTTCTTGTAATTGGCCTTGCATTAATAGCCTTCTCTCTCTCTCTGCCACTCTTTATGTCTGTGACTCCCAGCAGTCAATCTCCTATTTGCCTCCCACCCGCAGGGCGTCTGGCTCGGGTGTCCTTTTAGACTCGTCTATGTATGCTTCCCGTATCTCTCCTTTTCTCTCTCTCTTTCTCTGTCTCTCTCTGCTTCTCTCACTCTCTCTTTCTTTCTTTCTTTCTCCCTACTCTACTAGCACTCTCTCGAAGGCATAATACCGGAATTGCTCTTCCCCCGTCTCCCACTCCCTTCTTCACTTCCTGCCGCTCTTTGATCCTCACCTTCTTCCCGTTCGCACTCCCAGACTGTTCTTTCTTCCTTTCATCTCTTTTCACGCGACACTACGAACTCTATCAATGGTATCCTCTCACGCAACTACTACTTTCTCTAACCACTCCCTCCAACTTCCTACTTTTTACTTTGCTCTTCGTTCACTTTTGTTACTCGCTCTCTCTCTCTTTCTCTCTCTCTCTCTCTCTCTCTCTCTCTCTCTCTCTTTCTCTCTAGCTCTCTCTTTCTTTTTCTCCAACTCTCTCTTTCTCTCTAACTCTCTCTCTCTCCTTCCTTGTCTCTCTCTCCATCTCCCGTCTACCTCACAAGATCAGCCCACGCTGAAGCTGATCCCCGAGGACACCGCCAGGCCTGACCGATGGCCTGGCAAGTCCATCCGTCCGAGCCAGCTGCTGTCTGGAGATATCAGGAGACATTTGAAGAGAAGGAGCTGACCAGCCATCTTTGAACTTTCCATTCTGTTTGAAGGGTTGATCTGGGGAAGTGGAGAGAGAGAAGAGATAAAGGGAACGAGAGAGATAGAGAAAAAGAGAGAGAGGACGAGGGAAAGATAGAGAAAGAAGAGAGAGGGAGACGAGAGGGAGGGAGAGAAAGAAAGAGAGGGTGAGAAGAGAGAAAGAGGAGAGAGAGAGAGAGAGTGATTAGCAAACGACTGATGATCCTTGATCCAGTTACGGATGAGGCTTGCCCCCCCCCCCCCAGGGCTGCTCTCAACCCATTCAGGACTCTGCTAGACCCGGACATGTTCCACCCCTCACAGCTAACGAACTGCGCAACCTAGGCGGTCCACTTGAATGTTTCTTTCTCTCGCGACCTCGCTCTCTCTCTCACTCTCTCCCTCTCTCTCTCTCTCTCTCTCTCTCTCTCTTGTTCTGTCTTGCCTTCTCGCCTTTGCCTCTCTGTTGCAACTTTATACCTTACGCTTGAGCCACGTGTATATGTCGATTGTCTTTGCTTTTATCGGAGAAATTTACTAGAAATTTAATTTACTTGTTACTTCTGAACGTTGTTTTCTGAAGTTGTTGTGAAGAATGAAGGCAGAAAGCGAGTTGTTCATTGTTCTTGGCCATTTTCGACTCCCAGGTCGCTCTCTATCTTTTCCGTCCTATATGAGATCTCTCTCTTTCCCTCTCTCTCTCCCTCCCTCTCTCTCTCTCTCTCTCTCTCTCTTTTCTCTCGCTATATCTCTCTCTCTCTCTCTTTTCTCTCGCTATCTCTCTATCTCTCTCTCTCCGTCTGTGTCGCTGCGCTTCTATAACTCTCTCGTCTCCCGCTCTCCTTCTCTATCTCGCTCTCTCTCACTTGACTGTTATTTGGTGATTACTTATCTATCTCTGATTCCTTTTGTTTTCGGATCATTGCGTTGCCAGGAGGTCTGGGTAGAAGAATGATTTCCTTTCTTTACATGTTTTTCCACCAACAAAGGTATTCATAGACAACAATTGATTCTCCAAAATATGCGGTCTCTCTCTCTCTCTATCTCTCTTTCTCTGTAATCAACCTTAAGGCGTGTTACTTTTTTTGCTCGTTATCTGGCCTAATTAGTTTGATTTACAAGATCGATGTCAACAAGTTCGTTGTCTTGCAGAATATGCCATTCTTATGCAAAGAATTTCATCAATTTATAGCGACGGGGAAAGGGAATCCGAATAGGCGAAAGTCGAAGTAGGCAAGGTGAACGAGCTGACGGAGTAATCTGGGTTCTTCGAGAATGTGCTGGCGGATCTGAGCAGGTGGTTACTTGTGAGATGAGTAAACCTTCCCATATCATTCGAACCCTCTCGGCTGACTCGCTCCCTTTCGTTGCGTGAGAAGGTCGATTCTTGGCAAATGATCTCATTATCTCCTACAAGGTCTTCATATTACCATGAACTTTTACTGTGACATTGAAAGTTTTTTTTACTGTGGCAGTGAAAGCTATTTAGACATTAAAAGTTATCGAGCGAGCAACAACTAACTTCCCTGAGTTCTCTGCTTACATTAGCCTTTTCCAAAGTCTCTGAGATCGATTCCATCATACAGTTCTGAGTATGAGAAATGAAATTGTTGAACCTGAAGGATTCCTCTCAGCAAACAAGCCTTATTGGTGTCTTCTGAGTCGTATTTTATAATCTTGTAATCCGCATAGTGTTCTCGAAAGTCACAGTGCCTGAAGCAGAAAGAATATATGGCATAGTGCATTGCGTACTGAAGTGACCAATTCTGTGGGAAGACATTTCTGTCCTCGTATCTTGTCTCAAAGGATGTAGAATTGTGAGAGAAGAGCAAGGCTCTGGAGAGCGCAGTGGAGAGGAAGCAGGAGACATTTCCCTTCTCGCAGTCATAGCAGCGACCCTCACTGAACATGGGCCGAGGTCCTTTTCTTGACCAGAAGTGGACAAGAAATTGACCGGAGATGGACCAGATATGGATCAGAGAGATGCCCAACCGCAAGCACTTATCAGCGTATCCAGATACAAATCTGTCGAGAGGGTTACGCACGATGGTGAGATGAAGAGGGGCTAGAAGAGTGTCATTCTCTTTCATGGAAGAGACACTGGCAACAGCCTCGTCCCACGACGCAAACTCATTCTTTCCTTCACAAGCTCTACAATGCAAGTAGTTGTTTTCTTTTGTCAGATATAATGAACTGAATTTTGGTCATGGACCGCGTTTTGAATTCGTCCGTTGTGACACTTCGATTGGCTGCTCGGAATGCAAGAGGATCATGAAGGAAGCAAGCAACGCCCGTCAGGGCGGTCGACAGAGACTTCTGGATGGCGCAGACCATCAGAGGATGCGAGGGAGCGGATGACTCAAAAGTGACGGTGTTCCGGAGACATCGGCGGCCGGGCCGGATATTATCTGCCCCCGGCCATCCCTGGCCTTCCCTTTCCACTCACTCACTCACCCGGTACAACGATGGGAGCGACATAAATGGTGGTGGGCACATTGAATCCTCTACGATCTCCTCGCAGACTCTCGCGAAGTCGGCAGTTGAAGGAGTACTCTACAAATACATATGTATCAGAACTTTTTCTCTGTAATTGTTCACCAACATTGTTTGAGAGAAGGGACTGTAGAAAATAGAACGAGACGAAGATGATGAACAAGAGTTGGAGAAAATAACGAAGTCGAGAATATGCAGAACTCTGAGCCGTGGAAGAATGAAACAACTGCCAGCGCATCACGAAAGGCAACCAAGTAGCTCCCCATGGCATTCATAAATACCAGCTGATATTTATTTGCCATTTGCAAAACTGGATACGATCATGTCTCTCCCTCAATATAGATTGTTATCTATCCCTAAAGTTGTTCATGATGAGAAAGATCCTCCCTCGTTCTCTCATGCGAGCCAGTGCCCGTCTCATAGTAATGGCCTTTAAAGGAACGCACTCTCCTTCCATTTCCCTAATCTCTCCCCGCATCCATATTGCCAATGATATTAAAAAAAGTTTTCAAGTATCCACTGACAGGGAAAACGGGTACTGTCGATTTGTCAGACCCATCCTAATTTTGGGTCTACCGAAAGCGCTAACCCACCATGTTTTTGAGTAAGATTTAGGGGAAGGAACAGCTAACCCACTCTGGTTTCCGGGCACAATACCTCACATTACCCAACCTGTTCTTCTGGCGTTCTCGACAGGGGCTTTTATTCCCTGCCTTTTTTATATGAGTTATTGAAATAAATCATATAAAAAATGAAGTGGACAGAAAAATGTGATTGTCTTTTTCAGCGAGAGGAATCGGATTTGCAACGCGAGCTCAGAGCGCTCATTGCTGAAGAAGATGCCGTGGACCGGGAGCTGCTGGCGGAGAAGAGGAAGCTCGAGCAGACGAGTGAGAGGGAGAAGAAGGCGTGGGCAACGATTAGGGACATGCATGCGTGAGTGTTTATTTATTTATTAGGTATATATTAAAGTAAATTTATTATTGAGAAATATCTCGATTTGACTAATTTGGTTAAATTTAAATTTTTAAGTAATACTTTCACTACTTGGTCTTTTTAACAATGAGCTTGAGCTCGAGCTCTTTTCAATTTGGAACCATGGTTTTCTGGAGTTGTACGCAAAACTGTTTTTTTTTCTCATTTCCTTGTAGTTTCAACGAGTAGGGGAATAACGTTGGATCTTTTTCCCCATATTTTGTTTTCCTATTTTAAATTAGCATTCGATAATTTTCGGAATAAATTGGGATCAGATATGGAAATATATTTTTGTAGAGAGATCGTGGAGAACGACGAGAAGACGAGAAGAGTGAACGCGGAGATTCGCTACATTGACATGCAGCTGAAAAAGCTGGCGAGGACCAGCGTTTTGAGTAAGGATTCATTTTGATTTCTCGTTTTTTAAACCTCTAATTCATGTTTACCCATTCTGTCGAATTTCATATAATTTATTTTTATTTTTTAAATATCCCAAAGTGTCATATCTTATTCCGGGTATATTTATCGGCAGGATTTGTGACAAAAGTCGCTGTTCTTAAATATAAAAAAAATGCGAAAAAATATTTATCGACAAATAAAAAGACAACACGAATTCATTTGCCATTTTCAGGTCTCTGCTTCGGGATCGAACTCAAGTCATCCGGGCAGGGACAGCAGCCGTACGCGCTCATCAATGGATTTAGGTCTATTTTTTATTTTATTTTTTAAGAGATATGGTATTATACACAATTAGTTAAAAAATGTTTCTGAAAAATAAGAAAGTATTTATTACCAGGCAAGTATTTAGGTTCTTGTTTAAAAAAGAAGGGAAAATATTGTAAATTCTTTATAAAAGAAAAGTTTCTGAAAAAGAAGAAAATATTTCTCAAGAAAAAAGGCAAATGGCCCCCCCCCCCCTGTTTAGATTAGCTCGCCTGCCCAATCTCTCCGTGGACTGGCCAGAGTTGAATGCTGCTCTCGGGCAGACATGTCTTCTTGTTGATGTGAGGGTTTATCAAGTGTGCTGCATTGAGTGGTATATAAAAATACTTTACTTTACTAAGGTAAATATAGCTTTCTATAAGTTACAAGACCTCTCTCCATTTTCTGAAAGCTTGTTTTCTGCAGAAATACGATGTATTAATTTTAAATTTGTGTTGGAGACATTGCTTGATTTTTTAAAATATGAAATAGTTGTCTAAAAATAGTAAATAATATTTCAAAATGCTAACGATTCTCTTCATTTCTCTCAGATTCTGATGCAACGAGTGGGCGTCTCCCTTCCCGATGTCACTCTCATGCCACTCGGAAGCACGAGCAGCGTGCGCGTCAGTCGAGGAGCGGCTACCAATCGAGAAGCGGCTACCAAGGAGTACCCACTGTTGGTTTTGGGACATTCTAGTACTCACTGTTGGTTTTGGGACATTCTAGAACCCACTGTTGGTTTTGGGACATTCTAGTACTCACTGTTGGTTTTGGGACATTCTAGTACCCACTGTTGGTTTTGGGACATTCTAGTACCCACTGTTGG
>CALZFC010000122.1:475000-620000 GCA_945643635.1 Allodiplogaster sudhausi
GTTGAAAGGTTACGAAATAGGCAGAGGACTCGAGAAAGGCCACTTGAGCTGTGTTTTTGTCTGGCCAAGTCTGTTCTTCTGCTCTTCTGCTCCTGCTCCGTTTGAATCCATCTCGTTCTCTCAAGGGATTCGCATGCTCAATCTCGCACTCTAGCCGTCTCTCTTTCTCTCTCTCTCTTTTTCTCTCTCTCTCTCTCTGTCTCTCTCACTCTCACTCTGTCACCCCCCCCCTCTCTAGTTTGTATACCGAATTTCAAGAGAAGAACAGGCGCTGTCTGAAGAACATTCCGAGAAGTCGTTATTGTTGTATAAGTATTGTGTTCTTTCCGTTCCCTTTCCCCCTTTTTGTCTGGGGATATTTTGTAGCCGACTGTGAAGGGCTTCCCATAGCTTCCCCCCCTGTATACTTTGAATTCAACCCCTCACTTCTTTTTTTAAAATGCAGTAAGACACTTTATTCCTTGCGTTCAAAGTTGTTCCGATGTTCCCATTTCACTCCTCCCTCTCTCACTCTATCATCTCTCTCTCTCTCTCTCTCTCTCTCTCTCTCTCTTTCTTTCTCTCTCTTTCTTTCTCTTTCTCTCTCTTTCTCTCTCTTTATTTCGTTGGCCTCTGTGCAACCCCACTGCTGCCCAACACACAACCACCAGTCCATGCTCCGCCCCCTGCGTCCTATTCTTTTTCCGCTAACTCCACCCCCCCCCTCTCTCCCGAGCAGCGTAGGCAACTTGATCTCACTTTCTCGCTCGCGATTTCGTAACAGCAAAAATTGCCTATTTCACATTTAACTAACTTTGTTTAAAAAAATCAATTTCTTGAAAAACTATTGAGAAGTATCTTGTCCCGATGATTAAAAAAAATAGAATTAGAAAAAAAAATTGATGCCAATTCCATTCCCGAAGCCTTTCATTATATCGAGCGCATAGGGTAAATAATTAGTGCCCCCTGCTCTCTATCGGCTTGTTTTTCAATTCAATCCAGAGCTGAAATAGGTCTGACCCATAAGAGGGTTGTAACCCCCGGACCGTAGACTCGGACCAGTTTGTAACCCCCCGGGGCGGCCATTTTTCACTTTATAATTTCCCAGGTTTATCAATTTTTCACGTTGTAACACCCCGGCCCAAGTTCAGAGACATGCACTATTTCAGCACTGATTCAATCTTTTCCTCATGTTCGCACGAAGGGAGTGTAATGATGTGTTCTAGGAACAGGAGGAGGAAAAACAGAATGGAGAAATAGTTAAAGCGAAATGTCTTTTCTTTAAGAAAATGCCATTTCTATACTCGTTTTATTAGCTACTTTCATTGGTCCGCATAAGTTAAATTTGAATATTATATGAGGGAAAAAAATGGGGGAAAAGGCTCCCCGCCCTTGGCTAGACGGAATAGAATTTCTGGTTAGCTAGAGAGCTTGCACAATGTCATAAATGTCTCACTTCCTATATTTACAATTCATGCCACATGTGAAGGGCACGAGAGACGCTTCTTCTTCTCACTCACTCACTCACTTCCTGCTCGTCACTACCTTTCCCTCCTTCTTTCCTGACGAAGAGTTTTGTTGTGTACTCTTTCGGTACGAGTATTCCTTGTTGCGTTTGTCTTTGTCTGACATTGTACATTTGTCTACCCTTTTTCTTATCTTTGTACCCTCTCTCTCTTGTACATTTGTCTACCCTTTTTCTTATCTTTGTACCCTCTCTCTCTTGTACATTTGTCTACCCTTTTTCTTATCTTTGTACCCTCTCTCTCTTTCTCTAACTCTCACTCTCTGTTTCTCTCTCTGTCTCTCTCTTTCTCTCTCGCTGTCTTCGATCTCTAAATCTCTCCCTACACCACGCTCTTTTCTATTTAATCGCACTCTCCTCTCAGCCGCCTTCCCAAGATATGTGATGTTTCACTGTCCCTTCGCAACGGCGCGGTATACACGAAAGTGCTGAGCGGGAGAGTGTGAGTGAATGAGAGAGCGCAGAGACAGAAGGAGAGGCGATGAGATGGAGTGAGAGAAAGAAAAAAAGAAAAAAAAGAGAAAGTTAGGGGAGGTGCTACGAAGAGCGCCGTGTTGTTGTGTGATCCTTGTGACTTTGGCTACATCGTAGCCAAGAAACGGAGCGCGAAAATTAGGTTTTAACGTGCTCGTTCTATTTCGTACTAGACAAATAGATTTTTTTCCAAGTCTGTTGACCATAAAGTTGTTCAGATCTTTTTGTTAACTTGTGCTCCTGTGAGTCTGGAGATGGAAGGAATTCTACTTAAGTTTCGCAACTTTGATGCTTGTCTAGCCAGCGCGAGTTGTAACCTTGAGCTTGAATATTGTAGAGGAATTCTACAGTAGTCTGTGATCTCATGACAGTATCAATCCATCAAAGATAGCGACTTTTTGCTTTGTTAGAAGCCCTCTCCTTCTTTCTCTCTCTCTCTCTCTCTATCTCTCTCTCTCTCGCTCTCTCTTTCTCTATCTCTCTCTCTCCATCTCGCTCTCTCTCGCTCTATCTCGCTCTCTCTCTTTCTCTCTCTCTCGCTCTCTCTATCTCTCGCTCGCACTCTTGTTTCTCACATGCAGTTTGGACCCTGAAGCGAGAATGTTTTGATTTTGCCAAAGGTTCTGGTTCTAAGAGAGGCCAAACCTTAAGCTGCCTTGAATGGAGTGTTGTATACAAAAAACGGTTTTGGAAGATAAGGAGAACTTGCGGCTAAATTATGCAATGAGCTTCACTTGTTTTGTCATCTCACACGTGCTCTATTGTTTCTTGCTGATTAGCTGATTAGCTTGGTCTAATCATTCCCGCACTTTCCTTCCTCAAGAAGAAAGAATAGAGCATAGCAGACCGAGCCTTCCTTCAATGATCATTAGTTATCGATTGATTTCTATCTAATCCAACGCCAAGGCTTGATGGAATAACGAAGTGGAAAAAGGGAGTACTGATAAGAGACGGCTGAAGCTTCCATGCAAAGAAAGGGTGAAATGCTGCTTACCGTCTTCTCCCCCTTACAACTTTCTTTCCCCACTATTCGTATTTATAGTGAAATATTGAAGAGAATTTTTCCTTAATTTTCGTATGTGAAATGTATTGTTTGCGTTTATTACTCGTAAAACTTTTTGGATTTGATTTATTCTCAACTTCTTTGTGGGGAAAAATGACGATTTTTTGCTGCAATATTTCTACTCGATTTACTTTCTGCAGGATCAGCAGACATGATTTTCGAGCCAAACTTTGACGATGAACACTTCTTTGATGCGTTCAAGATGCGACCGAGGAACCGTGGCGGGCTTCGGTGGGTTAACTTTTTATTATTTATAGAACTTTATTTAATTTTTTTATATATTTATATTTATAGCTTTATATGAGTGTGTTGATTATATTTTGCTTAGAACAATAGGCGTATTTTTATGATATGGATTAAATTTTATTTGCAGAAAAGGGGAAATAATAATTGTCATTGATTGAAGCTATCGTGACGAGGAGACAATGATTCGACTGGCCGTGCAGTACGCAGCCGGCCAGCGTGTCTCTGCCTTCCCTGTTCTGGTCTCGGATCGTCCTCGCATTGGCACAGTACGGTATTTACATTAACCTTATACCTACAGTACCCCTCATGCCTACAGTATCGTCATGTTTACAGTATCCCCATGGCTACAGTAACCTTTATGCTTCCTGGCTACATGTAGCCTTGTTTACCATTCAAAATTGAGACATTCCAAACTGAGAGACTTTAAACTCTATTTACTATTTAAACTATTTTCTTCAGCCTTCTTCAACCACGGGCACGACTACAAGTGGAATAGGAGGAGGGGGCAACAATGGAGGCACTGGAGGGGCCGGCGGCCTCTCTCTCTCCCAGACGCCGTCCTCTAACAGAAGAAGCGAGCCAACACTCGAGGTTGGCACAGAGCCCCTTCAAAATCCTCATTTTATATGCTGCACCCCAATAGAGTAACGTAAAGGGCATGATGACCCCCTTACTCTATTTCACTGCCTGAAAAATAGCCCCCTTATAAGAAGGACCAGTCGACATCACTGAGATAGCAGAGACCAAGGTTTCTCCGAGTAAGAATGATGTATATCAAGAAATTGGAGTAGTGGCCTCTTGAAAAATCATTCAGTCATCCATTCTACATTGTGTGCCTTGACTGTTTGTCTCTGCCTCTCTCTCTCTCTCTCTCTCTCTCTCTCTCCCTCTCTCTCTCTCTCCCTCCTTAGTCACTCCAAACCTAATCAGGAGAGCGCTGCACAAGCTCCATTGCTGCCCGTACGTCACTTTTAGTGCTGCCATCTGCGGTTATCGGTTGCCTGTCCACCCACTCGCTATTCATTCTTTGTCTGTCTGTCTCTCCTCTCTGTCTCTCTCTCTATCTCTCTCTCTCTCTATCTCCCTCTCGCTCTCTCAGCTTCACCACACGATTGCCTACAGTCTTCCCTGTGGACAAGGCACCGAACATTTGCCTGTCTGCCTCCTCTTCCTCCTCCCCTCCTCCCCTGCTTATCTCTTATTGCTTTCTGGCCGACGCTCGCGCGTCATTCGTAAGGAGATCGCGCGTCGCCTCTCTGATCTTCCTTGTCAATCTGCAAGAAGGCGTTCAAAGACTTCCTGATAATATCTCTCTCTCTGTCCAGTCTGCGTTCACGAAGAGGGCGTCGGCTTCCTCACCGCATCGTGTGTTTTCACGAAAAATTCCTCTATAAACTGACGTGACTCTGGGAAATAAGCCCCCACACTGTCCCCGCCCCTCAGGTCATACCCAAAGAGGTTTCTCTCTCTCTCTCTCTCCTTCTCCCTCTCTCTCTCTCTCTCACTCACACTCTCTATTGATGATCTCATCGAGAGTACCTGAACTTGCCACGAAGCAAGCCACGCCTCTGGGTCTATCTCTATACTCAGGAAGCCCTCTCAATAGAGGGAGAGTATATTAGTGCATACCCGCATACAACCACCCTCCTGCCACAGACGACTACTAAACATGCCTCCAGAGAATAATACCCTCTCGATGGCAGAGCTCCTTGCACCCATGTCCGCCCAGGATGGTCCCACTATGCCCCTCCATCACTTTCCACCGATACTACCACCCATTTCCCTGCCTTCATCCTGCTCCTCGTCGACCCCCACTACGAGCACCGCCCCAGTACAAGCGCCTCCAAGCAGCATGGTCCATCTACTCGCTGTGGATATTTGTGGCTGCGGCCAGTCACATCCACCAGCAGCCTTTTCTCTGCCCATGCACATGCTCCAGAACATGCAGCCAAGGGCCATTGTCAAGGCGAGTGGGGGTCTCAAGGGGTCTTCGTGGGGTCTCAAGGGGTCTTCCCGGCTGTTATACTAACACGACTATTTCGGAGACATGAATTTTGCTAATTTAAATTGTGTTTTGCATTTAGTAAAGTCTTATGCTATGCCGATTAACTTTCATGAATTTTAAATGAAAAGTTGGATTTGGATTCCGGAAATGTAGAAATGCAATAAAAAAAACACTCATTTAGTTCTGGTAAAAAGAGAATATTTTTGAGATGATTAGAAAACATTTAATTAGAAACCCTTTCAATGATTAATTAGAAATCCCTTTAACAATTACAACAACCTTTTAATTAGAACCTCCTATAATCATTATAAGCCCTTTTAATAATTGCAGGATTTCGATTTGATTGACGTTCTCTGGCGCCGTGATATCGAAGCGGAGAAGGGAGGAGGACTGACGGCAGCCGAGCACTTCATGGCATCCGATGACTCATCATGCTCCTCCACCACAACCACCACTCTCTCACCACACGAGCAGTACGAAAGGGATCTGCAGCTACTGACGGAGAAGAGCATCCAGGCGGTCAGTGGAAGAGAGAGAGAGAGAGAGAGAGAGAGAGAGAGGGAAGAGAGAGAAGGAGTGAGAGGGAGAGAGAAGAAAGAGAGTATATTGTTTATCATTGACTGACACGCTTATAATGTTTACTCAGATCAGCGCGATCTCAGCATTGTTCTCCGAAAAAGTAGACAGCAAAGGGATTTGAATGAAATGGCAAGTGTAGAAGGCGGAGGATATCTAGGGCGCGCGGGTCTTGCACACGAAGAAGTGGGGAAGAGCACCGTCGCAAGAGTAGTCGAACCAGGTTCCGAAGCGGTCGTCCTGCTGGTACGCCATGTAGGCGCAGTTCACCTGGAAAGAGAGAGAGATACAGGGAGAGAGTCAGAGGGAGAGAGAGAGATACAGGGAGAGAGTCAGACTGAGAGAGAGAGAAGGAGGGAGAGGGAGAGAGAAATAGGCAAGTGAGAGAGAAGAGAGAGCGAGCAAGAGAGCGAAAGAGTCAGAGGGAGAGAGAGAGAGGAAAGAGTAGAGATAAATTGGTTATCTAACTTCCGGATTCGGAGCCTGTTTCCTTCTTGCAAATGGCGTGATCTTTAGCAACTTGCTTTCTGTGCCGTGTACACACACGTTGATGACATGAACTGTTACCCGTTACAGAACAAGTTTGCTCTAGTAATCGCATGTCTACTAGTAAAGCGAACAGAAACGGGCAGATCACGAGGCCGGGACTATTATTTGATCAGTTCCCTATATCGAGCCACTTTAACAGTTTGATCTCTTCCCCTAAAAGAAAAAATTGGAGGCAGACCACCACTGCAAATGGGTCGAAATTTACATAATCTCCGATTAATAGTTGAGCTTTTGGCAGGCAGAGCGAAGCGATTCTATAGTCTCTACATTGAATGGACAAGACAAGCGTGGACTACTGGCAGAATATAATTATTATGCGATAGCAGGAAGATCAGGGAAATGGCCAGGGAAGTGATTGGTGTAGAGAACAATGCTGCTTATTGAGCAATCATGAGAGAGAGAGAGAGATTGAGAGAAAGTTTATAGTGGAATCATGTTAGTGTGGAGTGAAGTGGATGTTTTCCCGCAAAGCGCTTATTGCATAACTCGTATGCTTGCATTTTTCACTTTTGATCTGGTTCGATTGAATATATAAGTTTATAAGTTTAGTGAATGGAGGAAACCAGGGAAAAGGGTGGTCCTAGGATCCCCCAAAAGTGGGTGGTGTTAGACCTCCGAGAGGCCTCAAAAATAGTCTCGAACCTTGGGCTCATTTGGCTGCGTGGAGTCCCAGTTGAGAAAGTCTGCCGGCGAGTCATCACTCCAGGAATAGACTTGGCCAAAGGTGTCGTTCAGCTTGTTCAGGCCGATCCAGATGTTACTTTCTCAATTGTATATCCCTCACTTCTCTGGCTCTAGCTCATGGGATATCTCTCTCTTTCTCACTCTCTCCTATCTCTCTCTCACTCTCTCCTGTCTCTCTCTTTCTCATTCTCTCTCTCTCTCCTGTCTCTCTCAATCTCTCTCTCTCTCTGCCTCTCTCTCCTCTAGCATATAGTCAAATTGATCACACTGATCCCTTTGAAACGCACTCTTCCTGAGCTGGTGAACAAAGTCATTCTCAGCCTCGTCCTCAATGGACACGAGATGCCCGCCCATGCTGCGGCAAAAGTTCTCAGCAGGCACCCAGTGTAGATCGACATCGTAGAAGCGGTAGAAGTGACGCTTGTAGAATTGCCAGCCCTTGGAGAGAGAGAGAGAGAGAGAGAGAAGGAAAGAGAGAGAGAAAGAGAGAGAGAGAGAAGGAGAGGAAGAAGGAGAGAGACAGAGAAAGAGAGCCACTGACATTTTGCTGAAGCGCGAGCACTGTAATAAGCCGAAGGTTTGCATCTATCGATGCTCCCCGAGTGCCAGGCTCAGATGAGAAAGACTCTTCCAAACGGACAGGCCGAACATGCTCGATGATTATATCAGAAGAAGGAGGAGGGGCCTTCTTATCACCCCCACCCCCCTCGCAGACCGTGAATTGGGCGAGAAGTAGAAGGAGGGGTAGAATGCGGAACATGCTGAGGAGCTCCAGGCCCTGCGAAGAATTCTCCCGTCTCTGAGCAGTTTATATAGCGAGAGTTGTGTTTATTCGATACGCTCTGAGTCATGAGGCCAAGCTTTCTCAGGCAAGAAGATGTGGAAGGCAGGCTTTTAGAGGACACTGAACGGCCCCTCAGGAAGATGTGGTATGGGAAGGCTAGGGGATGTTGAAATCCAACACTCGCTTTCAGGACGTTTTAGAAGGTTTGAAAGTGTTAAAAGTGGAGTGAAGGGCGATAGAGAGAGAGTGAGATGGAGAGAGAGAGAGAGAGGAAGATAGAGAGAGAGAGAGAGTGGGAAAGCGAGGGAGATAATAATGATTATATTTTACAGCCACTCACACACGACGAAGCTGCACGCTTCGAAGACCTCTCCAAGGCCTACTATGAAGACTTTTACGCGCCGACACGTCGAGCGTACGGTGGCACGGTAAGTTGTAAATAATGATAATAAATAATAAATTAGATTTTATATACCTTCTTAGGGAACTACAATACGTTATGCAATATTTATATTATTAAAACCCAATGATCGAGGAGATTTTGTTTGTTAAAAAAAAGATGTAAGCTTATTGTTAGGTTAATATAAATAATTTTGTTGAGAGAATAATATAAAGTACTAAAAGTAGTTTTATTGAGATAAACGCGAAGAGCGAGTCGCCCTCTGACGGCGATTCTGGCGTTCTTCAATCTCTCGATTCATCGGCTTCTTCAGAGGGGAAGCAGCTACTTCCTCCGACGCCGACTGATGTGAGATTTATTTTTAGACTCCGTTTCTTTTTTTTATATATTTTTTTGTATGAAAATGCTGTGGCATTTTCTATCCTTTTAATCAGTTGTGATACTTTAATTTAAAAAAAAGTTTCAACGATATGTTAAATTATTATAATTAAGGCTGACCTGAACGCCCTCTTCGAAGAGATGGTCAAGGATGGCGGCGAATTGGAGAGGGCACTCTTCTCTGATGGCAACAGTCGTTAGTTGGAGAGAGAGAGAGAGAGAAAAAAGGAAAGGAAATATAGGAAAGGAAAGAGGGAGGTAGAGAAAGGAAGAGAAAAGAAAAAGCGAGATAGAGAGTGATGGATATCGAGTCATTTCGCGACGTATCCAATCAACAATTCCTTCGTCAGAGTCGTCTTCTGGCGCATCTGAGACTTCTCCTCTTCTCCGCAATGTTTCCCTCTCGTCCGCTGTTGTAGCGCCCTTCTCAAATCGTCTGTTATTTTCTTGCTATTATTATTATTATTATTTTGTTCTCCAAATATTAACTCTATAAAGCCCATAATTTCTCTCTCCCCCTCTCTCTCTCTGTTTCTCTCTGTCTCTTTCTCTCTCTCGTCTTCCCTCTTACTGTTCCTCCTTCTCTCTCTGTCCCTGTCTCTCTCTCTCTCCCTCTCTCCCACAATGAAGGAGTACCTCTTCCTACAGTGACCGAGCTGGAGGAGCTGCGCTCCACTGCCTCAGAATCCTCTCGTGCCAAAGAAGCCTCGCTCGCCCCCTTCTCTGCCCCTCCGCCCCCAACGACGTCACTGTCGAATGCGACGTCCGGCTTCCCCGAGCCGACCCAGTTCTGGTTCGTCGACACCACTGGACCAGAGTCAGCATCCGCCATCTCCACCTACCAAAGCAGAGAACGTCAGTAATTAATTTATTTATTTATTTACGTTAATTTAATATAATTATTTTTTAAGAATTTTTTTTACCCATTTCCCTTTTTTTTCAGCAGTCCTCAACATGTCCACTCTTGTGCTTCCGCCTCTGGAGAATGTTCAGACGATCGAACTTCAGGTTCCATTTGCTGTATATTTTGGTAATCAAGGGAAAATGGTAATTTGTAAAAAAAAAAAAAAAACAAATGTAACGCCGTATAGAGGATCAGTTTTTATTTAATATTATTTATTTGCAATTTATATTTTAAACGTATTTATTTATCTACAGCGAGCGTCCTCTCCACCGATGCGAGTCTCTCTCTCGAATGACTCCTCTTCTTACTCGTCTGGAGGTGCCTCGTCGTCTTCAGCATCGCCAAATCACAGTGGACGAAGCAGCGAGGCTGAGAATCGCGCGCCAACCAGCAGGTCAGGGACCAGCTCCTTTAAGCGGGAGATATTTTCGGTTTTTTTTGTTTATGAACTTTTCAGAGTTTATAATATATTATTTAAATTGGGAAAATATTTATATAACATTAAATATAAAGAAGAAAAATAAATAAGAATTACAGAATGTACGGAAAACTCGCACCGATCTACTACGACAAAGAAGACGAAGACGACGATGGAGAAGATCTCGAAGAGGAGGACGACGAGGGATTCCATGATGAATTCCGTGGCTCTTCCCGAAGCGGCGACAGACGCCCCTTCAGGTTGGGTTTAAAAAAATTAGTTTTTACTACAATTATTTTATTATAAACAGGTAATTTATGTTCTAGAAATCACCAGTTTATAATTAATTTTAGCCAGAGAAAAATCTTTTCAAGCCTTTTTTAAAATTTTTTTAGAGAAGAGTAATATTTCCAATTTTGAATGTGTCTTCTTTATTGATTTATGCACGAATAAATAAGATTTCCTCTCGATTTCAGTGTCGGCTCCCGCTCGACCCCATCTGCTGCGCCCTCCTCGTCCTCCACCGTACCCAATGGCGGAGTTCGTCGGCGCGGACGCCAAAGCAAGGACGAGCAGCTGGCAGCCGCGGCCGGCCTCCCCGCATCGGCTGCAGCCATCGCCGACATGACCCTGCCCGATCTGCAGCGAATGCTCAAGAGTCACGACCTCAACGAGGCGCAGAAGCAGCTCATTCGCAAGATTCGGAGACGTGGTTTGTTCTTGTTTTTTTTTCAATTTGATTATTATTTTTTATTTTGATTATTGTAATAATAACTATTTCAAGTTTAAGACTAAATAATGTGAAGTAGTTAGAAGTATTGAAAAAGTGAGAGACCTAGTATATTCTATTACAACTAATTCATCTTATATTTATTTAGTTTTATAGTTGACGAATAAAAAAAAAGAAAAATTAATAGGATAAATCAATATTTGCATACAAGATGATTATTATTTAAAAAAAATATTGATCATATTTATTTATTTTTATAGTTTATAAAGTTGAGAGATCATCTAGTGATCTAGCAAATTGCTCTTGCAGGAAAGAACAAGGTGGCCGCGCGAACTTGCCGCCAACGCCGTGGAGTGAACCGCTCGAGCCAAGTGGACAGCAACGGTCATCACATCTACCGCCAGCCTACGCCGTCCATGCGCATTCCCTTCCAGAGACGCTAATCTAAGAGAGGAATTGGGTCCTGCACCCACCCATTTATCACTGAAAGGGGGCCCAGCACCCACCCAGTCACCACCCACTATAGCCTATAGGCCCCCCAAGGTACCCATTAAAGACCCCAAAAAGACAGCAGGTGCCTTTGATGATGTATCCATTGATCATTATATATATATGCCCATTCTATTCCCAAATTGTAATTTCTGGTCAAAGAAAAAGGAATCAATGCTACCCCGCTCTGCCTTCCCCGCCTACCCGAGATACCAGCATTTTTTTTTTCTGTTCTGATGTGACTGTAGTCACTTTGATTCTCTTTTATGTTGTGGCCATTTTTGTTGCGACCAAGCTAAATAGCTCTTTTTCCTGAAAACAGCTCATTATCCCCATGCCAATTTCTTTCTTCCTTTCACTCTTTTCAGGATACATGCATGTATTTTCCTCCCATATTACTGTGGATCTTCTTGTGAGAATGTTGCTCTTGAGCTGCGCTTTTCTTTGCTTTTCTTTTTTTATATTTCACTCTCATAATTTATCTCATTTATTCTTATTTTTTGTAAGTAGAATCCACTTTAATATTGTCTCCTGTCTCTGGCAGTTTCTGTGTTCGTTAAGAAAAAATCTCAATCAATATATGTTACCTCAAGGTCTCAGTGTGATTTTCTCTTCGGTTTTTTTTCATGAACAATGTTACAGTAGTGTCTCTCCTACTTTCCTGTTATGCAATCAATTTGATCAAAAGCTTTGATTGTTTTGATAAGCAGTTTTCTCTGTCAATTGCTGAAGCTTTTTTTTTGTTAATTACAATGAGTATTATGATACGTGCAAAAATCTTTGTTGTTCTTTTTATGCGGAAATCATATGCGTCAAATTGTTTGCTTAGTCGCCAACAACACTTTTTTGTTTGATAACCGGGTTGTGGAGTCTCTTAATCGTCTTTATATCATTAGTGATTTAGTTGTACGAGAGCATAGACCCCGATACGGCTTCAATTTGTTCATCCATCCAATTTTCATTGTCCCAAGAACTGTTTCGGTTTCGCGATATTTTTCCCCGTCGTGATCATTTGACTTGTGCAGCTTATCGCTCTTTTTATCCCGTGAATTCTCGGACACTGTACAAAGTGTATTACCTTTCTGAACTAATAAAGTTATTTTGTGACAAAACGAGAAATTCATCTTATAGTTAAGATTATCAGAACTAAATTTTTGAGCCTTTGATATGAATGAGCAAAGGGAAATGAACGAAGAGGCTCGGGAAGTAACTGCGTTTCGCGAGCAGCGCATCCAGCGAAGACAATAGTGAAAACTGAATAAAGCGAACAGGTAAGAGTCAATGGCTCCCTTTTTGTACCGTAAATTACCACCTTCCGCTCCGCAAATGACCCGTTTTCGAGACCGTATTCTACTCGTTCTCTCATTTTTTGCATGCATTTAAATGGCTGTATTGTGGGAGGAAAGCGTTTTGACTGGATTGACAATGGCCAGAGAAAGGCAGTCAATTATAGTGTGCACTCGCAATTAGAGAGGACATCAACATGATAGAGTTGCGCGGGTGATTCATCGTTGACAATAAGCGAAAACGAAAACTTATTCGTCACTCTCTCTCTCTCTCTCTCTCTCTCTCTCTCCCTCTGCTCACTCTCTTTCCTGCTCTCCTGCTCTCTCTCTCACTCTTTCTCTCTCTCTTTCTCTCTCTTTTTTCTCTCTCTCTCTCTCTTTCTCTCTCTTTTTTCTGATACTCTACGCCTATCACTCATTTCAACGCAACTGTGTATCAATGCCTTTCAGAGACTATTTCGGAGCAGGCTGATCTCGTTTGAGAATCATTTGCAGCAATTACTCACTGAACCATCTATATCTATTCTCTCTCTCTCTCTCTCTCTCTTTGCCTCTCTGTCGCTCTCTCTCTCTCCCTCTTGTTTATCTCTCTCTCTCCTCTCTCTTCATATCCCTTCATTTACAGTCACATCAGCAAGTTTGGGTTCTTTTTCCTCTACATCTGGCGAATAAAGGAAAGTTATAAAAGGTAGGGAGGAAGAAAGAGTGAGAGAGGGCGAGAGAGAGAAATGTGAATGAAAGATGGAAATAGTGATATAAAGTTTTGTTAATCTGACAAAGCATATCGCCGAGAACATGGCTTCTTTTTCTTTTCTTTCTCCTCCCCTCTCTCTTGCTCACGCTTTCTGTCTTTATCTCTCGCTCTATCTCTTCATTTCTCTCTCTTTCTCTCTTTCTCTTTTTCTCTCTCTCTTTCTCTCTCTCTCTTCATTTCTCTCTCTTTCTCTCTCTCTCCACACAGAAAACGATGTGACACGGGATGTCACAATTTGATGTCACAATAATGTACCGATTTTACTTCGGTACATATGTGTTCCACCCCATGTCACAATTTATGTTCCAAAAAATTGTGACCTCCAGTGAAACAGAAATGTGACGCGCCATGTCACAATTTTCGAGCGGTGGAGGGCAGCGTATCCCAGCAAAAATGTGACATTGCATGTCACAATTAGGCGGCAGCACATAAATTGTGACATGCTCCCACCGTTAGCTCCGCCCCTTTTGCTCTCCCTCCCCCTTCATCCATTCTTCGAATTAGTGATTCATTTACTATTATGCATGCCACTGGCATTTAATAACAAGAAGAATTATTCATTAAGTTAGTGAGACCTTCAAAAGATTACAGTAACAACTCAACACATTCACAAGGAAACAGTAACAACTAACACACTTACAAGATAACCGCGCCGAGTTAAATGAATTTGGGCTACTTAATCATGATAAAATTGAGTTACTGGTCATAAAACGACAAGAATTAATACATTCTGTAAAGACTGTTTTTCTTAGAAGGATATGTCTATGTTACCAGTTACTTTCTGAATGAATCTTGGAAATAAAAATTCGATAGTTCTAAAATGAAAGAAACGTATAGCATGAAAGCAAGTTAAAAAATGAAACAATCTTTTACTAAGATGAAAGAATGTTCTCAAGTGAAATAAACTCAAGTAAAAGAAAATTTTCAGATGTAAGAGTCAACAAAAAAATGTGATCTAATGAGATCAGACTGGCCTCTATTCGGCCATAATGGCCTCCAACTTGCGGTAGATGAGCCCTGCATCTCTTGACATGGGCTCCGGAATGCCGAGCAGATTCGCAAGAAGGGACAGCTCTTGTTTCACTTCGTGTGGGTACTCGAGGTCGAACAACCAGAAGCAAGCGAGGTAGGAGAGAAGCGCATGGGCAAGGTCTCCAGAAACCTGCAGCATGCGTATTATAAAGCAGGTAAAAAATAAATAAAAAAGCTATGAGTATAAGAATTTTTTTTAATTTGTTAAAATTAAATTTTTTTAATTTGTTAAAATTACATTTCAACTTTTTTTTTAAACAAAACATGACTGACGGTTACATCGACTCCCTCAAGAGCGATGATGAACTTGGCAGAGACATCACCGTATGCGACTATCACCGGCTGCCGGATGCCCTCATTCTTGAGTTGATCAAGAGCCGACGACGCAGAATGATGTGCCTAAGCAGCATAGTTTACACTCCTCTCGCTGTATCGTCTCTCTTTCTCGCTCCTTTTCACTCACAAGATAAGAAAAAGGCAACAGGAAACTAATGTCACTTAACTTATAAGCAATAGGTAGATATTGATTGGGAATTTGAATTGTAATAAATAACGGACCAGGAAGCGATTGTAGACGAACTTGACACGAGATGGCTTCTTCTTTTTGTCTGTATGCTCGAACAGTGCCAGCATGTTGAGTAAGAACTCGAATGTAGCGAAATCTGAGGCATACAATTATTCTCTTTTTAACAGTTCGATGAATAGTTTGGAAATACAATTGAACCTGGGTTACAAAGATAAATACTTAGTACACATGGATGCATTTTTTTCGATAACTCAAAACTTTATAAGGTTGAGAATACCGAACCATTTGTTCCAGGCGGGAAGGCGTTCGCTTCAACAAGAGATCTTCTCTTCGCTTCGGATATTACGCGCAGGGCACGCTGAGACATTGCCGGCGCAATCTTCTCTTGCAATCTCCGTGGAAAGTCTCCCGCGGAAGCGCACTTTGACGCGATGAAGTCATCGACAATCTGCAAGCAAATTCAAAAGTATATTTGTCTAATGTGAATTCCAAAAATTTTGTTCTAAACTCAAGCCATAGAGCAAGAAATAACTCATGTAAGTATAGACAAATTATTTAAATGTAAAACAAAATCCGACAAATAAAAAATCACATACGTAACGGGACTGCGCGTAGAAGGAGTAACGTGTCATTGTTGCTCGCGGAGGATTGTTCTGGCAAAAGCGTATACGACAGTTTCTAAAAAAAATTATATATCGCCATTTGTGAGAGAGCTGCTACTAGTAGTAGAATTTTACATTTTAATCTAAAGACTCTCTTATATATGACAAAATGAAATATCTGTATAACTTTAAAGACTCGAGAGACAAAAACCTCTTCTGCTTAAGGAGTTCGAGGTGCTCGACAGAGCCGTGTATCAAGTTGTTAATTCGCTTAAACAAAAGGTTTTGTAATGCCTTTAATTTTCAAAATATAACAGTATCTTGTAGAGCTTTAACTGACATTTAAATGATCGTCAGTTTCTCTCTCCTCCTCGTTATCCGAAGAAGCAAGCCACTCTCGGCTGCCTGCTTTCTTCTTGTACTCTCTGATGGGCTGTGATAGCAAGCTTCTTTTTCCAAGAAGAGATCTGACCCGCCTAACGCGGCATTCGACAAGTCCCTTGTGGCTGTCGATGAAGGCATCCTGAAATGCTTTCTGTAGTTACATCAGAGAAAATTCAGGTAACTAGCAATGCGTTATCGAGTCTTTCAAATTTCATAATGATCTTCATTCAGTTAAAAACTGTTGTGTAGAAAAAAAGGTTGCTAACTATAGAACAGTTGGGGTATCCTGCGAATAGATGCGTAACGAAGCTCCGCGTCTCTTTCGGGGATGGTTTTTCTCTGCTAAAAAAGTGCGGTAAAATATCAGTTGTTCAAGAGTTGAAAACTAGCGTGTCAGCGTATGTCAGCAGAAAGTCCTTTAAGAAATTAAACTTGTCCAGAAATTTATCACTTTCCATTTAAAATAAATCATTGGTACGGATTCGCGAATTAATTCGCTCAAATTTCGTAAGGTTACGGTTCTGGGCAACTCTCCTGAAAATCAAGAACAGTTTCCCAGAAATGGGAGAAAATAAATACCTTTGAATATAATTTAAAAGTCAAAAGATATAAGCTTACATTCTCTAAACTTAGCGTAACTTCGCTAATCAATAGCAACTACAGCTTCGATAATTGTAATTGTAAGTCACATAAAGCACTTACAAAAGCATCTCAAGGTTTCAAGTAACTTTTCACTTGCACCAACAGTATTCCAATACTCGATAAGTTTAAGGACGAGAGTACGGTATGTTAAATATTTAAAAAAAATAAGTTAAATCATATCCCACCTTGCTGCAAATGTCGCACCGGAACGGCTTCCGATCAGTGTGGTTGACGGCGTGTTGTTGGAGACCTGGAAAAAACTTACATTTGGAAATATTTCAGTTCAGAATATACAATGGTAATCCTGTATAAAATGTTGAGCAAAAAAGAAGCATTAATTATTCGTCGTACCAAAATTTATTTTCTTTTTTTAAAATATACACATCGAGTTGGGTTACGGTACTTCTTAGAAAAGAAAAGAAAGAAACAAGAAAAGAACAGTTTCGCTTATTTTAAATAAGTTATACAGAGCTGGTTTGATTACGGTTTTTTTTCTGGAAAACAAAAGAAACTTGCCCAGAAATTGAATTAACTACATAACCGATAGGGTATAAAAAGGTATTGTCGATTTCACAGAATAATTCCTAATTTTGGGCATCATCCTGAGGGACAGATGGGCAGAAACAGCTAACAAACCTTGCTAATATTTAGGATCATCGACAGTGGCTTCTATTCCCTGATAATAACAACTACAAATTTCTAACCACGTTACCCTAGAATTGAAGACTAGACAATGTATATAAACATAACGAACCTTCGCAAGTCTGCGGCAGCTTCAGATGGCAGAAGCGCGGTCTGCGCGGAGATGCGATGTCTTCCAGCTCCGGTAGGAAGTCAGGGGAAGAGTGCGTACCGATTTTCTAAACAACGCATTATTTATATTTAAAATCTTTTGAATTGTATTATCCTGCTTTCAAAGTTAAGAAAAATAATAAACGTGGAATAGGTAATAACAAATGAACAAGGAAAAAAAATGTTCGGAACAAACTTTTCAATGTGTGGGAAAATGAGTTTTTTGTACTCTTAAAGAACAATAAACGAACGAAACTTATTTAAAAGTCAAAGTTGTTAGACGAGTCTGAAAAGTTATCGTACCTGGACAAAAATGCAGCAGCTTAAGCGTTGAAGCTGCGCGGTGCGCGGTTGTTGGGTGGATTGGGCAAGAGAAATACTGAAAATATAAAATTGCTGAAATAAGTATACGAATTTCAACATGAAATATAAACGATAGTTAATGTACCAATAAAGAGAAAACACATTAAATATTTAAATTCGTTGGGAAGAATGGCAGCATCAATTAACAGATGTATCAACTTATGAAGAAAAGAATTAAAAGCAAACCACGCTCGGATGTCGAAAGAATTTGATCTTGCTGCGCGCGCCGACACGCTGTCTAGTTCCAGCAATCGCAGACAAGAAGGGCTAGCCTGATAATAAAAGAACAACGTTGCATATTCAGCATATTTAATAATGTTAATTTTATCACTCATTCGTGAGAAAAGAAGACAAAAGTGCTAACAATAAGGGAATAAAAACTGCAATAGAAACTTGCAAGAATAACCATTAACAAATCAGCTTTTTCATATCAATAGCGGGATGAATGAGTTAAACTTTTCAATTACTTACTATTAGAAGTTGAGTCTCCAGTTGTTGATCGAGAGCACAAAGAGCAGCTTGGCTAACTACGCGGCCCGGGGACTCTCGCTTTCTAACTGAAACAAAAGAGCAGAATCGCTACGCTTACACGTTATAAATGTCATATCAAAAAGCGATTCAATATTACAAACATGAAATAAAAAAAGGATAAGTTTTAAGTGTTTGTTAACCCGAGATTTTCTTCCGAAAATTAAACGTTCCGTTCAAATGATGATTCCGAATATTTTTTTAAACATGGTCGAAAGTGGTACAATGTCACATTTTCTGTTCTCGCATCGCCTCGTCCCTCCTTGCCACCAAAATGTGACATCCGTTGTCACAATTCTCTTCGGCGGCCGCTTGCGTGTCACATTTTTGGTCACAATTTTGGATGGAACATTAATTGTGCGTCACATTTTTTTCTGTGTGTCTTTCTCGCTCTCTCTCTTTCTTTCTTCATCAAACGCCCTCCCCATCTTCATCCCCAGTACTGATGTCATATACTTACGCTTGCGCTCCCACTCACCTGCCCATCCCACATCTTCAATAAGAATGTCATTCGAGTGACTCCCTTTCTGTTTGATCAGTTTTCTCATCATCGAACTCTACGTTTTCACATTCTCGAAATTCATCTTGATTACATTGATAAGCTTTTCAATCGCTGAAATCAAAATAGAGGGCGAGACTCTGTTGAACCCGATGACATTGTCTTTCCGTTTCATGAGTTCAAATAAGACTCTCTTTCCCCTTCTTTCTCTCTCTCTCTCTCTCTCTCTCTCACTCTCTCTCTCATAGATGCGTTCTCTCCTCCTCTCTCTCGCCGCTCTCTTCGCCCTCTCTGCTCTCTCGTCTGCCAAGATGCAGAATGTCACCGTGAAAGGCACGGCGATCTGCCACAAGAAGCGTCTGGCGAACATTGTCGTTCAGCTCATCGAGCACGACACGCGTACGGCTCTTTTTATTAATATATATATATTAATATATATATATATTTTTTTTTTAATTTCCCGCCAATTATTTAAGACTAATGTTTCAATATATGTTGTCTTAAACTGAAACGATATTACTATTTATTATCTAATATAATTTTAACGTCAGTCGACCCCAATGATCTGCTCATGGATATGAAGACGAACGGCGAAGGCGAATTCGAGGTGAAGGGTGGACAGGACGAGGTTAGCAGAATGGGAAGAAACAACAGGAACAGAATGAGAGAGAGAGAGGTAGAGAAGGAGAAAGAGAAAGAGAGAGAGAGGGAGAGAGAGAGAGGTAGAGAGAGAGAGAGAGAGAGAGGTAGAGAAAGAGAAAGAGAAACAAGAAGAGAGAGAGAGGGAGAGAGAGAGAGGTAGAGAGAGAGAGAGGTAGAGAAAAAGAAATTAAGAGAGAGAGAGAGAGGGAGAGGGTGAGAGAGAGAGAGGGAGAGAGAGGGAGAGGGAGGGAGAGAGATAGGACGTGTGAGAAGAACTTTATAGATGTTCTCTCTTTAGTTCGGTTCGATCGAGCCCTTCGTGCGCTTCTTCCACGACTGTGATTTGACGGAGGACCAACAGAAGAAGGTAAATCTTCTTGATCTTAATTTGTACGATTTGTTAACACTTAACTTTGCAGTATATATATATATAACAGTAAGTCACACCTCAATTGCTCGAAGGCCAAATTCATCTCTCTTTCTCCATCCTTTCGTCTTTCTCTTTCAGCGAATATCTCGTTCCCCAAATCTCCTCGTTTACTCCTCACATCCACAATTTTCCTTTATCGAGAACCTGTTCGAACGTTCCGCATTTAACGAAACGAATGAATCAGAGATGCCAAAGAGAGAAATAACATACATATGTATGCCCTCTCCCAGCCGGCTATTTTCCTCGCTGTCTACCAAGCGCGATTTAGACAAGGCCACATATGCATATAGTTTTAACAAGCAAAATCCATATGATGAGATTGCGAAGAAGTGAATTGATATTACTAAGCAACATTTTTAGCTTGAATAGGAGTAAATAGTTATTTACAATAACGTATCTAGTCGATTATAGTAAATAAAATTACTTTACAACAACAACAAAAAAACCTTTAATTATTTTAGGGCTGCAAGCGTCGCGTCGACTTTGACGTGCCCAAGAAGTTCATCAACGGGCCCGTCTACGACATGACATACGTTCCGCTCAACATCAAACAAAGAGACGAGAAGATTGATTGCTAAGAACTTTGAAACGAGGCATAAAAGTAGTTTTTTTAGCGGTTCTCTTCATCGCGACAATTAAACTTTTGTTCCTTTTTCATTATTTCCTCTCGTTCCATTCTCACGTTAATACCCGTTCATGTCTATTTGATGAATGTGTTATTAAAGAATAAAGTAAAAGTTAAATTGCGTATGCGTGACCTCGTTAAAACAACAAAAAACCTCTCTGTTCATGATCGAATGAATTTAATGGGCAAATGTTAACGTGTTTTCAGCAGAAACATAAAATCGATGTCTAGGTTTCACAAAAAGAAAGTTGTGACATTAGATGCCACAATTTAATGTTACAACATTTTCACAATTACTTTTACATATGGCGATGGCGTGACGAATTCGACCGAAACCTGTCCAACCACTTGGATGCGAACGACACTCATGAACTCCGATGCTTTTCATCTTGTCTTCACCCACCGTGCCCAGTCCCTGATTGTGGAACAAACTTTGAACTTTTGTTACATAAAATTGTGACTTCCAATTTCACAGAATTGCTACACGGTGTGCCACAATTTCCGAGTGGTGGAGCGCTAAATTGGGGCATTAAATCGCATGTCACAATTTTGCGCGAGCACAAACATTTTGGCATCATACACCATTAGTCCCTCCCCTTTTTTCCTCTCCATCCCCTTCATTCATTCCTGGTATTGTTGAATCATTTCATCCGATATTTTATGAAGTCCACTGCCATCCACGAATACAAACTTATTCAATAAACTAGTATTAGATCCAAAATTATCCTGCAGAAGAAAAAGAGAGGAAAATAAATATGTGAGGCAAAGGGGAGAGAGAAATCGGTGAGAGGAAGTATGTCATTTGATTCACTGATTTCCAACTTCTATTTTTTTCCCGCTCGAAATTCATCATGCCTATGTACATATATTTCCCACGGTGCTCGGTCGCTGAAATCTAAATAGAAAACGAGATTCTGTTAAAATAGATTACGCTCTGTTTCCTTTCATGTCTTCAAATAAGACAAAGAGCTGACGTAAAAGTAGGTATTTTAGCCGAAATTTCCTTCTAATTCTTTCAAATCATTTTGTCTTTCGAACAGCCATACAAATCATCCTGTATGTCTCTCTCTATATATATGTATATATATGTCAGACACTCTCTCTCTCTCTCATAGATGCATTCTCTCCTCCACTCTCTCGCTGCTCTCTCTTACTCTCTGTCTGTCTCTACCTCTCTCCCTCTCTCTCTCTCTCATAGATGCGTGCTCTCCTCTTCTCTCTCGCTGCTCTCTTCGTCCTCTCCGCTCTCTCGTCTGCCAAGATGCAGAATGTCTCGGTGAAGGGCACGGCATTATGCAACAATAGGCGTCTCGCTATCATTGTGGTCCAGCTCATCGAGCACGATACGCGTATGTTTATTTTTTTATTAATATTCAAATATTCCTATTAATTATTTAGCCTAAAAAATTCTTTATATTTTCTTCGACATCAACGATAATGGCCTTTTTATCCGTGTATTTTCTTGTCACATTTCGGGATTGTAGGAACTCTTATTTGAATTTTACGGCACTTTCAGTCGACCCGAATGACATGCTCATGGATTCGAAGACGAACCACGGGGGCGAATTCGAGGTGACGGGTGGAGAAGACGAGGTTAGCAGAATGGGAAGAAGATGGAGCAGGAACAGCAGAGAGAGATAGACAGAGAAAGAGAGAGAGAGAGAGAGAGTGAGAGAGAGAGAGTGAGAGAGAGAGAGATAGGACTTGAGAACTTATCACTTTAGATCGGTTCGATCGAGCCCTTCGTGCGTTTCTTCCACGACTGCGGCTTGACGGAGGAGCAGAAGAATGAGGTCTCATCTTCTTGATCTTACTTCTTCTCCTGCTTGCTGTTACTAAGCAACATTTTTACTTTGTATTGAAGTAAAAAATTAAGTAAAAGGCAGTCGAGTTAATTTGATAACTTAAAAAAAACGTTAGTTTCATCAGGGCTGCAAGCGTCGCGTCGACTTTGAAGTGCCGAAGGTGAACATCAACGGACCCGTCTACAACATGGGTAACATTCCGCTGGACATCAAACATGCCGATGAGGAGATCAAGTGTTAAGAACTTTCCATGAGACATAAAATAACTGTCATGCTGATTCTCTTACTCTTAATCGCAACAATTCAACTTTGGATCCTATTTCCTCTCGTTTCATTCCCAAGACCTCCCGTTCATGTCTATTTGTGTCTGTATATGTTTTACAAAAGAATAAAGTAAAAGCTAAATTGCGATACAAATACGCACTGAGGATCAGAGCCAGTAAATGGCCCAAAACGTTTGGGCGGCCCGAACGATTTACGGGCCCTAGAATTTTGGGCCCGGCCCGGCCCGGGGCCCTGGGAATCTGTGCCTGCCGGCCCTACGGGCCGGGCTGGGCTGGGCCGTTACCGGCTCTGCTGAGGATGTTCGGCTGATGTCATTTGACAAAAGTTTAAAATGTTTTCAGCATAAGCTGAGAATCACAAAATCTATGCAATCGATCCACCACATATGTGAGAACTTTCTGATTGATGAGTTCAAAGATCGAGTTTAATTAGCCACGGTCAAACTCGTCCGATGTCCTTTCGGCGTTTGTTAATTCGCGCACATTTCAATTCACTTTTTCTTTTTTTTGCTTGAAACCTTTCTCTTTTTCTGCTTTTTGCCTTAAATTATTTACATACATAAGTGCTCTTGGAAACTTTCACCATGGCTGAGTGGAATTCTCTCGTTAAATGATATGACATCTCCACGACATATTTTCCTAAATGCGACTACTCTTCCGGCTCTGCTCTCTCAGCTGTGCTAGCGACATATTCAAAACTAAAAATTGTATGCATCTCTGATCAATATTAAAATTTGGTTTGTCGTGAACTTTCCATTCATCTTTTTTTCTACTTTGTACATGTAGTCTGTAGTGTTGCACACACTTTTATTTTCAATATCAACTACATCACGGCTCGGGATTCCCGAGAGGCTGCAGATTTGTCAGCAGCAACAACAGAGATTCGAAAGCTTCGCGATTGGCTATGAAATGGACCGGGATGGAAAATCGTTCGTCCATCCGTGCCATGGGTAGTCTGGATTTGAAAAGAAAGATGTTCCGAGAAAGTATCGATGAGCGTGATAATGGCGGTTTATTTGACGGGTTGAACGCTTTCTGGACGCCGTCTGTACCGGGTTCTTTTCCCTTATGCTGTATGTGGACAAGACAACATGAATTAAATTAAATTAAATTTAAAACCATAAATTTATCGGCAGTTTAGTGGAAAGGGTTTTGGGAAGAAGTGAGAGATTCGCTCACAGGCGAGGGGGCGTGGCTTTCTTGGCTCGTTCGCGAGAACACTGCGCGCGGCCAATGTTGTCAACAACCAAAATTGGCAAAGCAATGGGACAACAAAATAATGTTAAGGATACAATCGAAGTTCAATTATTACTTGCCGTTGGTTGCCGTTGGTGGGATTGAAGGGATGATGGGGATAAAAAGGGATGATTCAGAGGGATGATCAATATTCCACTGACGAATCGTCGAGATACACGCAGAACACTGGGTGATGGCTCTCTCTCCACGCCATTTACTTCCGTTTTCCTACCAACACCGTCCATGCCACTCGTCTCGAGTTCTGCCAGATTCGTTGATGTCGATGGAGCTGTGCAATTCCACTGACTTTGTCGCTCTGGAACCAGGCCCGTTTTCGAATGAAAGAACCAGTCCGTCGTGGCTGTTCTCGGTTGTTGATTCCGAGGTGAGCCAGCTGTGCAATGGCGTTCCGTACGCTGCTTCTACGATTAGAATTTCGCCGGATTTCCTCATTTCGCCCATCGAGTCCGTCCCTCTCGATGTCTGCGCGATCCTTGCAGTCGGTGCTTGAATCAGACCCTTGCACTTGCACGGCCATCGTGGCCACGATGCCCTGAGGCTTCTCTGCGGAGTGGACGAGCCCGTAGTAGCTTTCTAAAGAAGACTTTTGCATTGCTATAAATGGGTTGCGGAAAGTATCCTGCGGATTACGAAAAGAGGATTGGACATACATACATATGTACATACATTTGGATATCTTACAAAGGCGATTTTTAAAATAAAATAATGATTAACGTTTATATCAGATATGGCCTGACGATGACTGAAAATAACAAAGAGCTAACTTTTGTCGCTCGAGAGCTCGTCTGAGTGTTGGACAGATGTCGGCTGCCAGACTTGTGGATTCATGATCCCGCGTGTATGGCGGGAGGCTGTAAATAAGAAAAAGAAGGAATTAAAATAGTACATGCACACATAGAAAAAAAATCAATTTAAAAATTTTCAGCGCTAAAATATTTCTAGACATTAGCTAGTCACTCTTCAATACGAACGAAAGAATCTTCCGCCATTTCACTCTCACTCTTCATTGAAAGTTCGGCTCTCCACTATGCTCCCATTATATTCCCAAAAGGCATAGTACTTCCTGAAATTGTTCTCCCAGATAAAAGCTAGGAGAGGGAGAGAGAGAGAGAAATGGAGGGAGAAAAGGGAGAGAGAGAGAAAGGGAGAGAGAAGGAAAGAGAGATAGAGAAAGGAAGAGAGAAGGGGAGAGATAGAAGCGGAGAGAGAGTGGGAGAGAGAAAAGGAAAGAGAGAAAGGAGAGAGAAGGGAGGGAAAGGGACTCTGTTTTTGTTCGAGAATATGGATGTTTCGCCGATCGCAGCACTAAGATAAACTAAAGCGACTTTCTCTGCACTTTTTTTTCAAGTGCCACTTTAAATTGAAAATTGAACTAATTTGGTCTTTGAATTAGTATTTGTTTAATAAAAAATTCAATTCTAAATTTGAATACTCGCTAAATCCAGATTATGCGAAATAAGTTGACATTCCAAATTATTTCTCTCTCATGTCGTTCACCAAGTCCGCGGGCCGGGCCCAAGCTAGGGCCGCCTCTGTAGGGCCGGGCCGGGCCGGGCCGAAGCTAGAGCCCGGCCCTGGGCCCGATTGGGCCCGTTTTTCGTAAATTTGCAGGCGAACATGCTCACTACCGCCCTATTTCGTACTGGTCTTACGTAATATTGCAGATTAAGAGTCGTATACCGCTTTTCAATGCAATAAATGAAAGCTTTGTGAACAGTAAATCGAGCGAAAAAAATTTTTTATGCCAGCGGGCCGAAAAAAAAACCAGCGGGCCGGGCAGGGCCGAGATTTTAGGCCCTAAGGGCCGGCCGGGCCAACTTGCAACTCTGAGTCCGCAGGGTCGGGCAAACCGGTTCACTACCAGATCTCGAGTCCTTGGACTTCCTAGAAGCATCCTTTGGCGAAGAATACCATAAGAATACTACTTTAGAATGAGGAACAGTTAATGAGATGACAATAGTTGTTATGACAACGTTTCTGATATGTGCTTGTCACTAATTTCCCTTGAAGTAGTTATTTGTAATTGATAAAAAAAATTTTGTTATCCTCTTTACAGTTGCCCTCCTCGCGCAAGTCGATCCTCAGCCGCTGGCGCCACCGCAACTATCACGTGGGCCTTCCCGAAATCGCTGCCGTCTCCAAGTTAACAAAAATGGCAAGTTTTTCCGGGATGATAACAGGAAGTGCAAAATTAAGATTAACCGCTTTCTCTAGAAATCTTCCCAAAAAATAAATAAATAAAATAAGTCGACCGCAAATAAATTTTCTTGAGAATAAAATGTGAAGTTCCTTCTTTCAGCGGAGCAGCTCCGGAAAGTGCCGAGTAACGTTCTACTCGAAAATTACGAACGAGAGACGGTGGAGATTCTCGTTGACTTCATCCAGAAGAATGATGTCACTTCTCTCACCCTCTCCCCCTCACACACACTTTCTCTCTCTCTCGCTCTCTCTCTCACTCTCATACTCCTTCATCATCCCTTCTCGAAGGCGGCGACGGTTGCCCGCGCCCTTCGTGCCTCGCGCGGCTTCCGCGTCTTAGGCGCCCGCGCACGCGGCGCCGGCCCACTGTGAAGATGTCGCTAGGCCTCTGTCAGGAATAGAAAGAGAGAGAGACAGAGAAAGAGACAGAGACCGAGTGACCGAGAGAGAGAGAGAGAGAGAGAGAGAGAGAGAGACAGAGAGAGAGACAGAGAAAGAGACAGAGACCGAGTGACCGAGAGAGAGAGAGAGAGAGAGAGAGAGAGAGAGAGAGAGAGAGCCGGCCCACTGTGAAGATGTCGCTAGGCCTCTGTCAGGAATAGAAAGAGAGAGAGACAGAGAAAGAGACAGAGCAAGAGACAGAGAGAGAGACAGAGAAAGAGACAGAGACCGAGTGACCGAGAGAGAGACAGAGAGAGAGAGAGAGAGAGACAGAGAGAGAGACAGAGAAAGAGACAGAGACCGAGTGACCGAGAGAGAGAGAGAGAGAGAGAGAGAGA
Source organism: Allodiplogaster sudhausi (assembly GCA_945643635.1). Lineage (NCBI taxonomy): Eukaryota > Metazoa > Nematoda > Chromadorea > Rhabditida > Diplogasteridae > Allodiplogaster > Allodiplogaster sudhausi. The sequence continues at coordinate 501,634 of CALZFC010000122.1, forward strand.
GAGAGAGAGAGAGAGAGAGAGCTCCAATTTGATATGATTATCGCATGACAGTTCATTATAAACACATTCATAAACAATATCACAAATTTCCAAAATTCAATATTATTTTTAGACGCAATCTGCAAATTTGACCAAAGTCTGCTTCACTTTATGCACCTAATATGCGAAAATCAAATCTTCACGCCACCTTGCAGGCAGATGTCATAATAAGAAACCATTGGCGCCAACTAGGACGCCAGTTACAAATTTAACTGAAAACATGAGATTTTTATAACTCCCGATGCCTTTAAATCCTCCAAACACTGTTATATGTATCTACTTTTATTAATTTTTATTTATTCATACATCAAAAATGATGTGACGACATATAACATAAAATATATGATAAGAATTGAATCAGTGCAGTTTACTTATAGGGGATTAGAGGGTGGGGAGAGAAGGACAGGCAGACCAGAAACTGTTGAACTCAGGATTTGAAGGTGGGGTGGACGAGGCCCCGGGGGTGGGCGAGGCCCCCATGCGCTGGAGCAGGCGCAATAAGTACCTGGTGAACAACCGAATCGATCTGCCTTTCGAAGATTAGGGGTAGGTGGGGGAGGTATACTGTAGAACATCGTAGCTGACTGCACCGTAGAATATAAAAGTATTCAAATTTAAAACGAAAACTAAGATAGGCGTCGTGAATGCATTAAATATAAGCATAATTAATCTTCAGGATATCCAGAATAGAAGTGTTATGAAGAATATGTTTAATCTTTCGAATATTACTTATCTGTAGCAAATCTCGTGGGAGTAACATGTACCAGAGTGGTGCTCTCATTGCAAACGAATGCCTACGAATAGCTAGTCTTCATCTACGAACATCGAAATTAAAACAGGATAGTCTCCCATTACAAGGTTTAAAGACAACAAATTCGCTTACTCGTAGATCAATCATATTATGTAAGAGTTTATAAAAGAATGTAATGTCTAGTGAAGTGCGAATTGAGAGGAGATAAGGCAGACCATACATAGCTAGACGAGAACTATATGGCGGAATATTAGCAAATGAAATAAAGGATGGTTCACTACAACGAACGAAAAGTAGACGAGTAAATGTATGTTGGTCATTTTCTAATTTGCGATTGAGACCAATTTTATAATGAGACCAGATAATAGAACAGAAATTCAAAATAGGAATAACGTATGCCTTATAACATCTTATATAAAGAACAGGGTTATTCGACCGAAGTAATCGAAAGATAGCATAAATTAAACGTAAGGCTTTACGACACGTGACTTCTATATGAGAAGTGAAAGATAAATGGGCATCAATCATTACGCCTAGATCCCTTACGGGTTGAGTCGCAATAGAGAAGTTTGAGTGTGATGAGAGTTGGTACGGGAGTTTTGGATTCGATTTGCCTATGTGGAGGACGCTGCTCTTTTTAACAGCGATATGTAACTGCATTTTTGGCAGCTTGAGAAAGTTGTGTGTGGGCTTTGGTTGGAGATTTCGGATCGAAAGTAGTGTATACTTTTAGATCATCGGCAAAAAGAGAGATGCGTACAAGTGGGAGGGACAACAAAAGAGTGGGGATATCTGAAATGAACCAGCCGGAAAGCAGCGGTGACAACAGACTTCCTTGAGGCACTCCTTTACTTACAGACGCAACGATGAGCGGCAAACTTGGACGCCAAAAGCAAATTCCCACACTTCTTTTCATTTAATCAGATTTAAGGCAATAGGGGAGCAATATTTCACATTTCTCCTCACTTTTAGACACTTTTGATTTATTTTTATAAGGAGGTTCATACCGTATTTTCTCTATTAGTGCCCCTCCCTCTATTAGAACCCCCCCTCTCAAATAGGGCCCCGTCTTGCGAGGGTATTGAAAAATAGTACCCCTCCTTCTAATGGAACCCCCCCCCCCTCCAATAGTGCCCCCCTATTAGTCTAATACTTCGGCTCGATATGTACCTCGAATGGATTTTGGAGGCTCTTCCCAATGAATTAATTACAAATTCATTCAAAATTTACAGTAAAATGGATGTTCCGGTGATGATTCAATTGAAGAAGAGCTACAAATCTCTTTTGTTAGAAATAAATTGTTGTTTACAAGCTTTTAGCCAATCACATTGAAAAATAGTACCCCTCCCTCTGATAGAACCCCCCCCCCTAATAGTGCCCCCTCGGAAAAATGAAAAATAGTGCCCCCGGGGGCACTAATAGAGAAAATACGGTATACTTGCCAGGAAGATATGACACTTTCCGGCGCCGCCGCGCTCTTATCTTCCACATCTTCTGCTTAAAGGAGGTGAAAACTCAAAATTTTTATGATGATTCTGTGAATGTGTCCGGGTTGAGCTTTCGAATGCATCACCAAAGAGCCAATGTTCTAAACTAAATGTTAAAGGAGTATTTTCCATCTGAAAAGCGTTGCCTGAACCTAAGGGAATATTAGTGTGTTCAACGGAACTTTAAATTTAACAGTTGTCGCCAACTAAATTTCGGCCTAAAATGCTTGTCGGAGCAAATGTGATCAGCGAGGGGTGAAATATGGTTCCATTGGCCGTGAAATATATGCCGAACACCTGCACGATTCACTACCGGACGCAAACCGCCAATTTAAATTCTCCAATAAAATGCTTGCCTTACGATCTTGGCAAATTTCCAGGATCACGTTGCTTAAACCTATCGTACTATAAGATCGGCCATTTCGTGTTAGGAATTAACGGGTCAAATAATTTTGCTAGATAAGTTTTTTAAGCTTATGTCAATATCACACTTTCATGTTATTTTATTCCCAACTTTTTCGTATATTCGAATACATTCATTCTTTAGGTGTTAGTCCGCATAGCCTATCATATTATAATTGCATTAATGTTAATTGTTTATCACGTGTATTACTTGTGATACCGTAACAGATTTATTCAATTCAATTCAATTCAATCCAGTACGACATATTTCAGGTCATAGACGGGCCCGTTGATGAACTCCTTCGGCACCTCAAATTCGACGCGACGCCACTTGGCCTATTGAAATTCAGTTCCTTCATGTTAAATGGTGCTAAATAACAACAAGCACGGGAAAAAGTAAGATCAAGAAGATTTGACCCCCTTCTTCGTCTCCTCCGACAAGCCGCATTTGTGAAAGAAAACCACGAAGGGCTCGATCGAGAGGAACTGAAGAGAGAACATCGTAAGTTCTCTCTATCTCTCACATGGTCACTCCATTTCGCTCTCTCTCTCCCTCACATTCTGCTAACCTCGTTCTCTTTGCCCGTCAACTCGAATTCGCCCTTGTCGTTCGTCTTCGTTGTCGCCATAAAATCATTGGGACCAACTGAAACTGGCGGGAAACTATAAATAATTATGTCGAACAAAAAATACAGGCCCTTCCAAAAATTTGGAGAAAACAACGAGGTAATAAATAAAATCGTTCATCTTAAAGTATTTTATAGAATTATAAACGTAAAATATTTTTATTAAGTGAAATCTCAGAATAACCATACTTAGATCGTACTCGTAGAGCGCAATCGGAACGTTGCCCAGAGGCCTGTTGTTGCAGACCAACGTGCCCTTCACCGTGACCGTTTGCATCTTGGCAGACGAGAGAGCGGAGAGGGCGAAGAGAGCAGCGAGAGAGAAGAGGAGAGAACCCATCAGGACAATGTTCATTTCACGTGATGGGTCGCCTTTTATAGGGCTCGGATGAGGAGGATTTTTGCATAACTTCATGTAGATGTGGATAGGCAAATATGCGTACGTGAGGTTTACTCACATACTGTCAATAAACTTTGGCTGACAAAAAGCAGACGAAATGGATATACCTCGATTTAACATGATATAGAATATATTTTTGTCTTTTTCAGATTCAAAATATGTACCATCGAACCTGCTGTATTTGCATGAGATGAGCCATGTTCTTGTGCATACACATCGATGTCTCTGCCTCTTCCGACTCTTCGTTTTCTGTCTACATTTCCACAAAGAATAAAGAGTGATGCGCTTCCTTAACCATTAAAATTCCAGTAGCCAAGTAAGTAAAACATATATGCTAATAGAAGGGACTTGGGAGGCTATTCTCCGCGAAATAGTAAAAAGTTCATAGAAAGATCGTAATCATCGGAATGATCATTTTCTTCAATTTCGTTATCAACTATAAAGTTCAACTGAAATTCAAATCAGCTGGCGCCAATGAACGAATCGCTCGCCCTTTCCAATTTTGCCGCCACACTTCAATTTGACATCATTATCGCATGACAGTTCATTATAAACACATTTATAAACAATATCACAAATTTTCAAAATTCAATATAATTTTTAGACGCAATCAACAAATTTGACCAAAAGTCTGCTACACCTTATGCACCTCCTAATATGCGAAAATCAAATCTTCACGCCCCTTTACGCCATAACAAGAAACCATTTCTGCCAACTAGGACACCAGTCACAAATTTAACTGAAAACACGACATTTTCATAACTCCCGATGCCTTTAAATCCTCCAAACACTGTTATATCTACTTTTCATACTCCTTTTCTTACAGATTTCCATATACGCAACGATGGGCGGCAAACTTGGACGCCAGAAGCAAATTCCCACATTTTTCTTTTCCTTCAATCAGATTTAAGGCAATAAGGGAGCAATATTTCACATTCATTTTTTTCTCACTTTTAGACACTTGTGATTTATTTTTATAAAGAGGCTCATATACTTGCCAGATAGATAAGACACTTTCCGGCGCCGCCGCGCTCTTTTCTTCCACAAATCCTAGAATTTTTTGCTTCAATCGTCCTTGCTTGCCTTCCTCTGGATTTTAATACCAAATTCATTTCAAATCGCACCTTTTAAAATGCTTTTCCAGCATCCAAAAAGCTTTTTTTTTCTCAACCCCATAAACGTAATGAATGTCGAGCTCGAAGTCGAGCGTTTTTTTCGGTTTTCCAAATTCCGAATAATTTTATATCAAATTTTTGCTAAATCAGTGTTTTATGCTGATGTCAATAATCACACCACTTTCATGTTATTTTATTCACTACTTTTTCGGATATTCGAATAAATTCATTCTTTATCCGCAATTCCCGCACTCGCGGCTTATCCTTTCAATTCTTTTATCCCTCTTCTCGGTCCAACTTAAGCCTCCATTCCTTCTTTATTAGATCCGCCAAACTATTTAATTCCATAGCAAAGACTTGTTCTCTTTCCTCTGGTCAACAATCTTCTCCTAGCCATCTCGCTCGCCCCTGATTTCTTTACTTTAGTTCTACAGTCCATAATTCTTTGCTTTTAATAATTTAAGCTATCTGATCTACCACGTGCTGAATTATTTACTCATGCCGTAAATAAAGTTAAGTTAAGTTTACGTGTTCGGCCGTATAGCATTTGCATATTACATATAATTGCATTATTATTAATTGTTTTTCACGTGTTTTACTTGTGATACCGACACAAATTTATTCAATTCAATTCAATTCAATCATTTCTACGCAGAATGACATTTTTCATGTCATAGATGCCGTTGATGAACTCCTTCGGCACCTCAACTTCGACGTGACGCGGGGGGAAATTCTTAATGAACACTCGATTGTCTTCTTGTTTGCAACTTGTGTGCGTTCAAAAAATTGTGCTAAATAACAACAAGCACTGGAAAAAGTAAGATCAAGAAGATTTGACCACCTTTTTTTCCCACTCCGAGAATCCGCATGTGTGATGGAAAGACACGTAGGGCTCGATCGAAAGGAACTGAAGAGAGAACATCGTAAGTTTTACAAGTCCGATCTCTTTATCTCTCTCATGGTCACTCCATTTCGCTCTCTCTCTCTCTCCCTCACATTCTGCTAACTTCGTCCTCTTCGCCCGTCAACTCGAATTCGCCCTTGTCGTTCGTCCTCGTTGTCGTCATCAAATCATTGGGATCAACTGAAATTGGCGGGAAATTTCAAATAATTATGTCGAACAAAAAAACTGACCATTCCAAAGATTTGGAGAAAAGAAATAGATAATTAACAATAAAATCGTTCATCTTAAAGTATTTTATAGAATTATAAACGTAAAATATTTTTATTAAGTGAAATCTCAGAATAACCATACTTAGATCGTACTCGTAGAGCGCAATCGGAACGTTGCCCAGAGGCCTGTTGTTGCAGACCAACGTGCCCTTCACCGTGACCGTTTGCATCTTGGCAGACGAGAGAGCGGAGAGGGCGAAGAGAGCAGCGAGAGAGAAGAGGAGAGAACCCATCAATGTTCATTTCACGTGATAAGTCGTCTTTTATATGGCTCGGATGAGGAGGATTTTTGCATAACTTCATGTAGATGTGGATAGGCAAATATCCGCAAGTGAGGTTTACTCACATTTCACATATTTCAAGCACATAAGTGAAAAAAATTAACTAGATTAATTTAAATAATTTCATAGTGTTTAGAAAAGTTGCAAAGTTATAGTTTGCATAAATTTGCATATTTGAACAAACAATACTGAGGGCAATAAATGGCAAATTAGCTAATTGCGAAATTTTTTACTGACAATTTTTTTAAATTAAAGGTTTTATCTATACGTCATTGATGAATTGTGGAATGATGCAGGATAGGATGGATTTTGACGATTCCTAGTCTGCCGGAATCTGATGAAGTGGCTGTAGATGTTTTGTTTTTCGTGACATCTTAAAAGTATTCTACCAAATATTGGATCAGTAATGATTTATGATCTTGATGTGTGCAAGCATCAGACGGGTTGATATCTTCCTTTTCTGGCAGAATTCGTGAACAGCTAATGACGTTCTCTCTATCTCTCTCACATTCTTGCTTTCTCTATCGCCCGCGCTCTCTCTCACCTTCTCTCTTACTCTCTGATTGGATGCTTTGCACAGTCTGTCTACACATCTTTCTTCTCTTCTTCTTCTCTCCCTGTTTTAATGGCATCAGGATGTACCGAGTCACATGGAAGATACAAAAGTAGTCAGCGTATACTGATATAAAGACGTCTCATCACTGGCATCATTATGAAGTCCACTGAGAGCCCCCCTCTAATTTAATAATGTTTTGAGCCAAACTGTTCATTATGGGGATTGTATCGGATATTTATCAAATCTATTCTAAATATTAAATAAACTCAAATATGGTGACCCTCTTTTTTGTTTAATCAAGAAAAAAAGTCTAAGACATTAGTAACAAGGCAATGGTTAATACTGGTGGTTCCTCATGCAATTTATGGCTGAATAGTTCACATTGGTGATACTTCTCAAACTCCATTTTGGCAGTGCATAATGTGGAAAGTGGTCGTCTTTGCCCTCGCTCTCGCTACGCCTCTTCTTGCACAGCAGGCTTGTGCTACCGCCGGCGGTGCTGGACGTTAGTCTCGGGAATAGAGCCCCTGGGCAATACTTGTTAGGAAATGTTTTGGCTTTTAATGGAAGAAGAAAGTTTCATTTGGAAGAGGAGATGAGGGGGAAAGAGTATTCTCCGTTTGAAAAACCCTCCCCATGGCCTTTCCTCAACTTGTTTTTGACGAACATTTTGGTAGAAAATCCGTTTTCAGCCAACCCCGCACTACATGTGGCATTAGCAAATACAGTAATTATACCATAAACGAACACTAAAAATACACAAGGGGAAACAAAATACAATACAGACTACAACGGGGGACAGGGAAGGGACTTGGGAAGAAGGGGTAGGATAAGAGAACAAAGAGAGTGGTGGGGAGGACCTCTCTCTTACAAACATGCCTAAACATACCACAAGCTTGTAGAGGTTGAATAGGTCTTAACATAAAATAGCACTTTTGCTGGGGCATCACAACAACCATTTTACACCCTAAAATTTATAATTTGGGAGCAATCTTTCAGGGTTCAAAACAGCCTTTTGGTGTGCATGATTGAGGAATCGGCTAAATGATGGCCTAGAGGACTAAACATTCTTAGAATGCACTGCAACTAGAGTGAACTTAAGTGGAATGGAGGAAAAGTATTAGTGAGAGGGGGTCACCATGACAGAGTGAGGGGAAGTGCATCTGGGAAGATCTGTTTAATGTGTCCCTCAGCAGCTAATAGATTGCGTGCGCGAACCAGGAGAAGAGTGCCGACCTGTGCGCGTCGCACTGCCGGCCAAGACGCAGCCGTTCTGTACATCTTCCCTAAAATATTCAAATGAGGAATCACTCAAAATTTAAGTAAAAAAATCATTCCTAATTTAAGTGAAAAATCACTCCTAATTTAAGTGGAAAATCATTCCCAATTTGCACGAAAAATCACTCTTAATTTAGCTGAAAAACGACTTCACCCTTTCCTGCACACTACTACTCAACGGCATTACAACAATACATAAAATGAGATGAAACTCGCCCATCTAACCAGGGCATAATTGGGCACAGTTGCCTCTTTCATTCAGTTCGATTATCATCACTAAGCTAACTAACCTACAACAGGTGTACTGTAAAATGAAGCAAAAAAAAAGTAAAGTGACAAGACAAGAATTGCACCTGCTCTGGTATTGGAAAGGTTGCCAATTCCGAGTGCCTCGATGATGACTGCCTCCCGAGTGAAGGCCTCCTCGTCGCCAATGTTGTGCGACATCTCAAGAAACTCTCTTTCTACTCGACAGCGCCTACCATTGTTCAAAGGAGGGCGATCACCGCTAAAATATTTAGTGTGCAGGTTCGAATTGCCGCGTCTGCCCTGTGATTCCTCTCACTCTCATTCTCGCGTGTGCTATTTCGCGCAGGTCGCACAAACCCGCTGCGTGAAAATAGCACACACGCGAATGAGAGTGCAAAGGGGCGCGGCAATTTGAAATATCACATAATTTTTCGGTGATCGCCCTCTTTTAAATAGGTTTTGATAGGGACCTTCCCAACATTTCGAACGTAGACGAGTTGACCCCTCTCAGGAATATTTCTGTCAGAGGACAATTGAAAAAGCTATTAGAAAATGTCTCCTCTTCAACGTCCCCTCTTTTTCAACCTTATTTATAAATCCTTTTGAGACAACAAAACCGACCTGGAGGGAGACAACTCCCTTCTTCGCTGCCCAGATTTCAGCAATGACATGGATCTTGTCGGTGAACTTCTATAATAGAAGTAAGCTTTTGCAAGACAAAAGACACAGAAACCAAAAATCCCTTTAGGATCCTTTATTCCTTGAGCCTAGAAAGAATCGAAATTTAATGCAATATAAACAAAACGAATACTATTAAATAAACAATAAATAAAGACTTGTTCCACAACCGTCCTGCCCGCGTCTATGTCTCTCTTCGCGTCAATGAGATGCTGCAGGGGGCGGGCACGAGTCCCTTTGCCAACGTAGAAGATCGCTGCCACGAACGAGGCGAGGGTCACGTTCTCCACCTAACTAGGGAATCAGTATATCTTCACAGTTATAAATTTTGCGCTAAAATAAACAATATTAAACATAAAACAAAACCAACCAGGGCAGGAAGTTTGCGAGGATCAAGGAGAAGATAGCAGAACGCAGAGACTCCCTTGTGTGAGTATATCGATCTGATTGGAAAAAAAACGTCGTAAATTTAGGAATATCTATCTTTAGACCAATTCTCTCTCCCTTCTCTCTGTATCTCTCTCTCTCTCTCTCTCTCTTTCTCTCTCTCTCCTCTACGGACGTCCTTGCGTTCCTCCGCCAACCTGAGGCTCTCTTCAGCCGCTCTAGCTTCTCCCTCTCCCCAGGGTCTTCCCGCGATCGCAGCTTCCAGAGCGCGTGAGTACCTGTGTCTCGCCGGATTGGGTGAGTCGCTCAGACCAAGGCGAATCTGGCGAGAAGGATTTCATCTTAGCCATGCCATCTTTTTGCCCTCTTAATGTGCATTTCGTAAATAATTAAATATGATCTAAATTAATTGGATGCCCAACATGGAGCAGCCTCCTCTCGTAGACCGCCCGGACAGCTTCTCCCTTCATAGGCCCCGTCGCCACTCCCGCCTGATTCAGGGCAGCACGCAACTGTCGCTCCGGCATCCTTCCAATCTCTGTCTCCAATGCCTTCCAGGCTGCTGGGGTCGGCAGATCCTGTCTGGAAAACATTCTTGAAGGATACGTAAAGACTTGATCCTCAAGAGGAAGAGAGATAGAGAGACTGAGAGGAACAGAGAGAGAGAGAGGAACAAATAGAGAGAGAGAGAGATCAAGAGCAATAGAAAGAGAGGGTTACCCCCCCCCCCTTCTATTGCTCTAGATCTATGTACATAGGTGCCTGCGAACAATGACGACCCATACCCTCCACATGCTGTCGCGTAGGACGAAGATGACCAGGTGGACTCATCAGCGGCCATCTGTTTCTTCTTGTTCATCCTGAGACTTGCCTTCTTGTCTATCGAAGGAGTGATCTTCTTGCTTGGCGGGCTCGCCATTCCCTTCTTGGACACTTCTGAAAAGGCAATACATAGTACCATCCACTAAATTTTGCTAAATTCCTTGTTTGGCAGGTGACATTTTAGATGGTCTCTAATTCCTCTTTTAGACGATTGATAGCAGCTATTAAAACGGGCTTTATTACGCAATAAAGAACACCTTAGTTTCCTACCTTTCTCAGCAGTCTTCGCGGAACGACGCGGGCTGGCCTTCGGCTTCAGCGGCGCGGTCTGCTTCGATTCGCTGGACTGGGATGGCGCCGCCGACAACACTTTCGTAGTCATCTTGACGACCTGAGAAAGCGAAGGAGGAGGGGGGGGGTATCTGTTAGACAGAAACAGAATTAAGATATTTTCATTAACCATCTCAAAAAGGCAGAATTTACTGTTGATGGAATGAGCAATTAACATCCAAATGCGCGTTACAATAATAACGGAAGATGCCAAAACAAATGAATGCCGTACCAATTTCGGATCCGCGTCTTTCTTTTCGGAATTCTCGCACTTTTTCTTCTTTTCTCTTGGCCGCACAATGGTTGCGTTTCCCTCGTCTGCTGTCACGTAGCCACCTGAAGAATACGGAAAGTGTGGCAAGTTGGAGGGAAATAGAGAGCGAGAGTGAGAGAACGAGACAGAGAGAAAGAGAGAGAGAGATAGACAGAGAGAGAGACAGAGAGAGAGAGAGAGACAGAGAGAGAGAGAGAGACAGAGAGAGAGAGAGAGACAGAGAGAGAGAGAGAGAGACTCTGACCAGCCGCCGTCGAGTCATCATCGGGTGGAATGGGAGTGGAAGTGGTCGGTCGCTGGTCGTCGGCGAGTGCCCCCTCGCCCCCTCCAAGCATCCCCTCACTCGCACTCCTTGGCCGCCCGCCTGACTTCAGCAGTCGACGCATCTTCTTCCGTGCATTCGAGAAGTCCTCGAGAAAGAAGAGCACATTATTTATAAAAACATGTTTCACCATTGTGCATGATCAAGGCTCATAAAAAATACATGTCTAGAAGCCATTTTGGTGCATAATGATTAGTCGTAAGCAAATTATAAATCACTTTTTTTAAATAGTAGAAAGTCATTATGCATAAACAGCACAAAAAGAAATTCCATTTCATTAATTGAACACGTTATGAATGCGAGTGCCAAAGTGCAGCTGGAAGATTCTTTTGAAGACGTCGCGTTTCTCTCGCTCGTTCTTGGCAAGAAGTCGTTCGAGGAATCTGGAAACGTGGTGCATTTGTTTACTTTTCTACAATTATTTTTTCTACAAATATTAATAAGCGAAAAGTGCGGGAAACAAAAAAATTCAAATTTCCGTCACACAAACTTATTAGTAGCTCCGGTGCTCATGGCGAGTGGCGTACGGCCGTGCTTATCCGGGAGGAGAGGATCGGCGCCGTGTGCAAGAAGAAGCTGGCACATTGCCATGCGGTCCCATTGACAGGCATTGTGCAGTGGAGTCAGGCCCTCAAGGATATTCTCTCTCTCTCTCACTCTCTCTCTCTTTCTCTCTCCCTCTCTCTCACTCTCTCTTTCTCTATCTCTCTTGCTCCCTCCTCTTCATTTCCATTCCTTCTTTCCCCGAACCACTGGCTGCTCACCTCGTCGTCGGCAACGTTCGGATCCACGCCTTCTGAGAGGAGTCGCTTGGCTACTTCGAGTGTTGTTGGCTGGTCTCCGCCTGCCACCAAGTGAAGGAGGTGGTGAGGCCCGGCAGATGAAGACAGCATCTAAATACACCCATTTCTATTCTACACTTTAAATATTAAATAAATTACCTCAAACTCCCCATTACACTTTACCTAGAAAAAAAACCTTCAAAAAAAAGAATAATAATGAAAACATAGCATTTTTTTTACCGTACCTCTTATCGCCGACTGTTGTGAAGCCGGTGAGCACCGCTACAACCGTCCAAGTTTCCCCTCAAAAATGTTTTTTACAGCGGCCCAACGAACTCGAGAGAATCCGATAAATTAGTAGGCACGGTAATAAAACCGCTAAATCTTACGACTGCTAATTAACTCGACCGACCGCAGCTTTATCTATGAAATGCGCAAAGTAGAATGAGAGATAAAAAAATGTCTTCCATACATGTGATTGTTGAGCTGGAATGAGTAAGAGAATCGCATACATCTGATGGCAATGCATGAATAAGTGAGGTTTAGTCAGCAATGAGACCAGGTACAATCGAGCTAGAGAGAACAAAAAAACAGAGCGAATAGGAAGAGGGGATGGCTGAATCACTACCCAAAAGATCTAGCAAGCAAGCAAATTGATAGCGTTTAAATTATCTGAACTTAAATCACAGCGGAGAGTACTGACTTAAAACATTGCACATATACCGTCCCATGGCACAAAACCTTTTTTGAACACACTCACAGGAGTAATAAAGCAAGAATATATCCCTTTAATCCCTAGTTACTCTGGCGGATTGCGTCTCCGCGATTCTTTTTCGTCTGACTGCTCGTCACAGCAGGAGAAGACAATCTCGACCTGTATTCTACCCAGAGACCCCTTGGAATGCGGCTAGACGGGAGAAAGAAAAAAACAGACTTATTTATATAGAGATAAACGTAAGAGAGAAACAATTAACAATACAATACAACTTAATACAACTCACAACACCAGGATGTACTGCGACTGTATGTATGTACATAGAAGTGATGCATACTAAGAAAATGAATTTAATAAAAATTCCGCGCTAAAAATTATGCAAAATATTTTTAGACACATGACAGAAAAGAAGGCGGGTGAGTAGAGAAGCGCCATGTCTGCTGTATGGTCATTTGAAAAAGCCAGTATTCAAATTGAAAAGAGAAAAAAAAGAGAGAAAGAGAGAGAGAGAGAGAGAGAGAGAGAGAGAGAGAGAGAAAGAGAGAGCAATAATATGGGATTGGCATTCATCTGCCAACGACCATGCGCTGCAACTGTTCTATGCATCCACTTTCTTCACTATCTTTCTTTCTACCACTCTCCCTATGCTTTTTCTTCTTTTCACTCTGTCTCTCTCTTTCTCGCTCTTTCGCTCTCTCTTTTCTCTCTTTCACTCTCTTGAATATCCTTGACTTTTCCGCAGTTGAGAGCACAAGGATAACCAGTGCTGCCTGCGTAGCCCATTCATACTAAATTATTGCACATTTTTACAGATTATTTCTTGCAAGGATGCATTTTCGAGCCTAATTTCGCCTGTGAAAATTACTCAATAACTAAGAAAATAAAGAAGATTTAGAATAAAGATGTGTTCGCATTGTGCAAATGGCGGTTAAAAAAACATCCATAGATTCATTTTTGTGTAAAATTTCTGCTTCATCTCCTCGGGTTGCCAGACAAGACACTCTACATATCTTTATCTTTATCTTTTATCTTTATCTTTATCAGCAGGCATGAAATACGTTTCAAATAAAATACATTAGGCAAAGTATATAAATCCGATGTCTATTTCTCCTCTCCTTCTCTACTCTCTTCTCCTCTCTCATTTGCTCCGCCTGCTTTTGTCTGTTTCTCTCCTGCTCTCTTGCGAGCTCTACCGGAGACTTACTGCTAATGATCCTATCCTTTAATAGCTACTTACATTACGGTTTTATACTTTTCCTTCTTTTTACTTTGTATTTGATCTCAATTGACAAAAATTATTTCATATGCTTCAATACTTGACTGCACAAAGCGCAAAAAAAAACCCACAGCCAGGAGGATGGAGGCAGGGGCGGGTTCTTCAACACAGTGCTCCCGTTGTCTGGCAGGGCGTTATTGCCCTGGAAATCGGAGGACAGCTCCCGGGGGACGATAAGCGTCTCCAGTCAGTGTAAATTGTCTCCACTCGTGATGACGTGACGAGAGGGTGGAACTAAACCCAGACTGGACGGCCCAGTCGCGTTGCCGCGTCCCGGCATACGAATGGTGGCGTGCTTCTGGCGACGACGTCGTGCAGCCATTGCTGGGCGGCTGCTCCTTCCCTCGCCATGTTGTGGACTCCGATGACTCCCACTGGACAACGTCGAAAGATGGCGCGGAGAAGGGCGCGGGCGACCGGCGTTCCTTGATACAACTAAATTAAACTATAATAAACGCATGAGACAAACTATAAATAAATAAAATCGGACAGAGAAAGAGCTTCATAAGTGATTCAGATGGTATTCCAAGTTGGTATGGTGCCTGGATGTTGTGTCTTACGAATAAATTTCAACCTCAAGCTTGTGTAATTAAACCTTTAGATGTTTAAAAACCACATATGAAGGTGACAACAATTCAATAAAAGCAAGGAAAAAGAGAAAATGATGGAGACTTAATAGGAGTCGACGTTGGAAGTGATTGTCTTTGTCATGGCGGGCATAGCCGAATCTCGGACAGGTCGCTCAGGGATTCTCAGTAGATCAACGATCCAGTTGTGTCAGAACACGTGGAAAGTAGTATCTTTATCAGCCTCAAACTTGGGTAATTATCCGCATTCAACTCAAACACAAAATCAAAATTGAGAGAGAGAAAATGATAAATAAGCGCTAGACCTCTCCCTTTAAAGAATGGCAGAAAGCATTTCTGAATTTCTCTATTTTATCAAAATATGAAAGAATTTGAAGGAGAGTAATGATTTATCAAGACTTCTTCATGTATGTCAAGCAGAAGAGAAAGGCGAAAAACGACTCATCTATAATTCTTCCTTTACCAAAATAGAAGAAGCGGAGGGATGATTCATTTATTTAGAAAGGCGGAAGAAATTAAAATCATAGACTCGGCAGTTGCCGACCATACATAACGATGGGAAGATGTATGAAAACTTGGCGAAATTTTTTTTTACTTATTATCGAAATGTAATAAACAAGATCCATACATACCTTTTCAGTGGATTAGGTTGCAAGCAGAGCCAAAAGAGTATGATCGCATTTAGGACGAAATGTCGTGGAGATGTCGCGTGTATGGCGACAAAGTCTAAAAATGGTAAAGTTATGGAAGAGACAGAAAGATGTGGGCTTCTGCAAGGAAGGCAAATCGATTGACGCATTCGGTATCTTCCCTCTCTCCTAATTCTTTCTCCTCATGTACTTATGAGGAGTCATCTCTCGCTCTCTCTCTCTTTCTCTGTCCGCTCCATCCTCTATCATATTTCTGTCTTATATTTTCTCTCTCTCTCTCTTATATCTTTCTACTCTGTTTTCCAGTCGCACTGTTACGAAAGCTTGAGATTTGCCAGATACCTCAAACTTGGTTAATTAACCTTAATGCTGGGTCAAAACCTCATATTCGATAACAATTCAATAAAAGATAAGGAAATGAAGAAAATGCTGGAGACCTTGCTACAGCTTTCATGCATAGCAAGCAAGAGAAACGGAGCCGTAGAACTGTACGAAATGACTCATCGAAGGAGAGACGGAGAGCCAAAGGAAAACAAATGTGCAGCATTGCGAATACTCACCCCTCTGCCTTTCTATCTCTGTCATCTCTCGCCCTCTCTCTCTCCCTCCTCATATCAGCATTAAATGAATAGAAAAGTTAAACGCTATAGTTGTAGTGTATAAATTCGGCGCCGATGAGAAGGGTGCTGTCAGTAGCGTGAAGCTGGCTTGAGTGGGCGCATCAAGCTCGTATCCATGGTCGCCACTTTTCGGTTCAACTTTATTCCTCAAACTTGGGTATTTAAACTTCGGACAACAGAATGACGAAAGGATCAAAATGAGGAAAGGAACACTGGGAACACGATTGCAATCTTTACAACATGTGCATATTTTGAGATATGTCCAAAACCGCTAGTCTCTAAGCCGCTACATTTTCCTAGAACTCGGAGTAACTTTACTCTGCAATCGCTTAATTGGTGAACTTTATTTCACATGCCAAAAATCTAAAAACCTAGCATTTCTGAACAAATCGTTTAGCAAAACCAAAGTGTCTCATTTCATGATAAAACGTTAGAATGTTAATATACTTGTAAGCATGCACAGAGACAGCTGGAAGGAGTGAAAGTTCATGCACGATCTGGGATAAGGCGAGCTTTACGAAATTCTCTCCTTCAGTATTCAGGTAGTTAGATGTTCTTTCACTTGAATGTTAGAGATTGCATCTCCAACGTCTACTGCATGATTCTCACACTCTCCTTCCTTTTCTTTTTTTCTCATTTGCAATCGACTTATTCCTCTGCAAGTGAACATTTTTGGCATCGATGACTCAGCGAGAGAGAATGAGGAGACAAGACGAACAGACAGTCAGAGTGCAATCGTGGAGAGAGTGTGATTGTGGCGGAGACGGCAGGGAAGCAGAGGGGCTGGTGCCGATGCTGCATACAATCGAACGCATTCTGCTCCGTCTTAAATGGCCGGGAACGCGGCTCGATCCTTTGTCATGCATCCTCTCATTGCTTATATTTGGCGCTGCATTTCGAATTCAATGTGAACTCTACATATGTATACATATAGGTGTTTAATAATATTTTGTCGGCATTAATCGTGTAATTATTGTGATGAGAATTTATAGAGCCCTTCCTTGTTCCAGATCTCTCGCCATAGACGCGAGGTATCATTTCTCTTTCCGAATGGCATCATGCATCTGCCGAAAAGGATGAACTGAAGCAAAGACAACAATTCAAAGTTAGATCTTACACTGACGGGTGCCGCATGGATCTATTTACTATTTATGAATGTACATATATACTTAAACAAAAACCTTTTTAGAGAATCAATTTCTTATCTATTCCAGATACAAAAAAATACATACTTGTGGATCGTCGTGCCATAGTGGTGAGAGTGTGCTAACAATCGTGGCAACCAATATCCTGGATGCCGTATCGGATTCGTAAACGGATATTGTTTATATTTTAGCAACTTACATACATCTTCTGTGAATATATATATTCGCACAATAAGCTTATTCAACAGTGAATAAAGAATTTTGTTTTAAAAATGTCCTTAACCTCAAACAAAACATTTAAACAGAAAATCAAGTCAATGTTATACAATTACCTTATTTGAATCAGTGTTAAACAAATTTAACTAATTGAGCAAATAACAATAAATTTTGGTCGCAGACGATTAATAAGAAGATAGAAAACAATAAAGAGGGAGGGAGAGAGAGACAAATAAACTGCGAAAAGACAGCAGAAATGAGTGAAAGTAAGGGAGGGAAGGGCCGCCAACGACCTCTACATTAGTAGTATATAAAAGAGCGTTACTGGCGCACAAAAGTGCCTAGTCGATTTTTTTAAAAATATACCATTTACATACCATTTCATACCAGAAACCAAAGAAAAGTGACAAAAAATGTGAAAAAAGTAACGAAAAGTTGTATAATTTTGGTAAATCTAGGTCAAAATAATATGTAAAATGAGTAGCCCACTTTCCAAAAGTGGGCTCTGTCAAGCAGAAGTGTGATACGAAACATGGTCTTTCTTCCTTGTTTTTTTTCATTGCGATGTTTTGTCTTGTTTTTGTTTTGTTTTGGTACAGAAACAAGGAAGAAAGAAGAAAGATATGTACATACAGAGGGAGAAAGTGTGCTCTATTCTGTACATACAGAGGGAAGAAAGTGTGCTCTGTGCAGCAGAATTGTGATCTGTGCACATACTACAAATGGCCTCGCCAGACGAAAACAGCCAGACAATCAATGATATGAGAGTGATAGTGTTGAGCACAGATAGACAATGCACCAGTCGAATCAGCTGGAGGGAACAAGTACTCACTTTTTTAAGTTGATTCTTAAAGTCATAATTTTGAGATAAAAACGAAACTATGATGTACACAGGCCGAGAAGAATCTCCCTTTCAAATTTCAAAAGAAACTGCTAAATATGAAGTGAGTTATTCCCGAAAAAGGAGATAATGTAAGCAAAAATTTGGAAAAAGTTAAGATTTTTCGGCGGCTTCGCTGTGCACAAACAGGTTGAAGAAATAGCATGGCCACACCGTAGACACACCAAGATAGGAGAAATAGCTAGACAGTCAGCGCATGCGCCCCCGGGCGTATCATGCCCGCACGCACCAAGATGGAGAAATAGCATGTGCAAGACAGGCAGAGATGAGACATAGCATGCGCCGCTGAGCGAACCATGCTTAGAGATGCAGAGATGAGAAATTTGGGCGAACCATGCTTAGAGATGCAGAGATGGAGATACAGTGCGCCAGACAAGAAAGAACATATGTTCCTTCCTACTATACGATTTCTTGCCGCTGCATCTGCTTCCTCTTCGTTCCATCGACAATACAATTTAATATTTCTTGTTTTGTATGATTATTTTTGAAGTCCTTTGATCAATACTTGTTAAATAGGTTGATAATCCAGCAATATTATGGGTAAGCCTTTAAATCACTTCAAATATATTTCTTTGAAACCAGATCCATTTTTTCATCTGAAATTATCCATGAATCTCTATGTCTTTTTTCTTCTTCAGATATTTTTTTTGATCTTCTTGGCTTCTTGTTTTCATCAGGTTTGTTATTTTCTTCTTCAGGTTTATTTCTCAACAACCAAGAAATAAATTCTCTGTTTTCTTTAGTTACATATTTTGTTTTCTCTTTTTGTAATATTGGTTGTGAAATTTCGTTATTTGATGTTGCAGGCAATGGTTCAGGCAATGTTTCAGTCAAGAATGGTTCCGCAACTAATTCAATAGTTTCTATATTTCTTTGGTTGTTTCCTCCAACATGATTAAAGATACCCATTTATAGAAAAAAAATTTTTTAAGTGATTCTGATTATATAATTCTAGTCGGAATCAATATTTTAGTTTTAAGTTTAATTTATTATCAATTTCAACAATATTCTCACTTAATGTTAAACAATAGCACATTGTTTCAGATTTGATAGGTGTTGAAAATGACATTGTAAGTTTAATGTTTGATATTGAAGCTTTTTTTTTTCTCTTTGTTTACTAACATCCAACACAATAATTGGGTAATAATAATAAAAAAGATCCTCCTCAAGAAAAGGGTTTTCTTTTTTAGTTTCATAATAGTTTTTCTTAAACTTTTTGCAAAGTGATAATTGAACGGCGTTATGATTTTCAAAATTAAACGTTTGACATTGATTAGGATATCTTTCTGAATTTAATTCAACATAAATTGATTGTAAATTACAATTATCAAATCTTGCTGAATTCTTATAATTATTTTCTCTTTTCACTTGAAATCCGACAATGAGATATTTTACATCCAGAGATTTGACTCCTAAATTCAAATTAAAATCCTGAGAACCTTCTGGAATTAAATATGATGAAAATTGTCGCGTATAGAATTGAGCATATATGACGATGCCAACTAAAAAAACGGTCGTTTTTGCGTTTTCGAGAGATTTGTGACATGTGTGGGTGTACTAAACTGCTTATTTTTTTGAGCATCTTTATTCACGTACAAAAGTGTGCAGAAATCGGGCTGAAAAATGAGCACAAATGTACATGTATTAATATGCTCAAAATCATTTTGAAAAGTGAGCAAAAATATACGCGTACAATTTGCTCATAAAACGGGGTGAAAAATGAGCAGAAAAGTATATGAACTAAAGTGCTCAAAAACCATAGAAGAAAGTGAGCACAAATATACGCGTACAAAAGTGTACAGAAAATCTAGGCCAGAAAGTACGCGTACAAAATTGCTCAAAAAATTGCATACAAAAATACATGTACAAAAATGCTCATTTTCAGAAATGAAATATGAATAGCAGGAAAAAACCCGTTAATTACTAGCAAAATTACGGGAAATTAATGCTTATAGGATAACAATACAACTACATATCCATCCTACTTATCTAGGAAAACAACAAAACCTTCGCTAAATAAATTTAGAAAGCAAAAATCATAATTTGGGTCATATTCAAACCCCCAACAAACAGAATGACAAAGTCATGCCTACCCTACAATAGCAAAAATATATATAATAAGTCATTGGAAAAGGAATAGAACAACAAATAGCTTGAAATCAAAATATGGAGGAACGTAAGCATATCGAAACACGTTTTCGAAAAGGGCCTGTTAGCCGCGTTGCGTGACAGCCGCGTTGCGTATGAGCGTGATGGTGATGCCGCGCACTTTTCGCGCGTTTGTGGCGCGACTTACTCAGTTTGCTTTCTTGAATGAAATCTTATAAAATACTATATTTATCCGCCAACAACTTATTTTGTTCATGTGATACTGGCATATTATGATAATGTAGGATATTATTGCATCTACCTTTAGCTTTCTTTTTCGATTGTAATGCCGCATTCTTTAATTTTAAACAATACTTCTTGACGACGGTGATTTTTTTGTTATTATTTGCGAATCTTGTTGGGGGCAAATATTTTTCTAGCCAGTTGACCTCGAAACATGCACAGGGGTTGGGAAACACGAATGCTTTTACTTCACATTTTTTGCTCCCTTTCAGCTAAAATGCTGCACAAATTGTAATGGGTTTTCAGAGCTGACAAGCACAAATAATGCTTATTCGACAGTTCACCAATCTTAAATTTCCACGCTCGAACTTGGACCTAACGATAAGTATGCTTCAATTTCACCAATCCTGTTATATTTTGCACATTACCTAACAATCTCCCATTAGCGCGTCGCTGTCGAGTGATTGTTCAGTTGTTTCCACAAATTGGGCAAGGTTGATTCTCCCAAAGTAAGCCCCGATCTGCTTTCCATTCATCAAATTACGCCTCCCCTTAATGCAGGATTTTAGCTAAATTAGCAAATCAATTTCAAGTAAATTAACTGCTATTTTCTAACGGCAAAATAATACACAATGAAGATTAGATTCGTGTTTCCTAGGGTCTAAAACCCCCCTGTGACCGATTTGGGGTCGATTGGAAGACAAAAATTTTGAGCAAGTTTGTACGCGTATTTTCTTGCGCAAAAATTTTGAGCAATTTTGTACGCGTATTTTCTTGCGCAAATTTTTTTGCGCCATATTGTACGCGTATATTCGTGCTCATTTTTCATGATGAATTTTGAGCACATTAGTTCGTGTACATTTCTGCTCATTTTTCTGTCTGATTCCTGTACACATTTATACGCGTACTTTCATGCTCATTTTCCAAAATGATTTATGCGCATGTTAGTACATGTATTTTTATGTGCAAATTTTTTTGCACACTTTTGTACGTGAATAAAGATGCTCAAAAAAATATGCAGTTTAGTACACCCACACATGTCACAAATCTTTCGAAAACGCAAAAACGACCGTTTTTTTAGTTGGCACCGTCATATATCTTGTCTTACTTTTATAAATTTCAAGTAATTTATTTTGCATTCTAAGACTTGGAAATATTTCTGTAATTATCCATAGTAACTTAGTTATCTTAATCTTTAGGTCTCCACTAACTTTTTCATCAAACTTGTCATCCGCAATAAAAACATTTTTATCAGAATTAGCTCTGTTTAAAATTAGAGTATGACTTAATCCATAAATAACTTGATTATAACATTCATGAAAACCAAAAATGTGATTAAGAGGTATATAAAATACAACTTTTCCTTTTCTCAATCTAATATACTTATCAATTTTTGTTTTTAGAGATGAAGTTTCATCTAAAATCCAACCAAATGTATTGCATTTATTTAAAGTAGTTGAATAACTTAACAATCCTTTCAAAAGACTAGCTCTTCCTGGATCATTCACATTTTCAATTTCAGTTCCATTTAATATATATGTAGCACGATTAAATAAGAACATTGCTGCATTATTAACAAGTGTAATTTTTTCATCTTCTGTAATAGGAGTATCGTCAGAATGCGACATTACTGCTTCTAAATAAAGATGGCTTTCACTAGGTAAAAGATATTGATCAGTTCTTTCAACATGAAAATTAAACACACCGTTATTTAAATCTGACCCACTTGTTGGTGAAATGGTGATCAAATTCTCTTTATTTGTTGAATTATTGACGAATGGTTTTCTATCTGCATCATAATATTCATCAGTTTCAAGAATACTTTCCATTTATATAGCAAATTTTTTTCTTAATAAATGAATGATTTTAGTGAAGTTGTATTTGACCCAGAATATGAAAGACAACTCTTTTTAAACCATCCTATTAATGTAATATCTCATACAATAGCTGATATGTTTAGAGAAGCTAGAGAAAAAAAATATACATAAAGAAAGAGATTTGAGAGATAAAGATGATAATATTTTTAGAGAAACAAGAGAACTCATTAATAGAGAACCAATTATTAATAATGAACATAGTGATAGTAGTGATAATGACGATAGTGATAATGAAAATAGTGATAGTAGTGATAATGAAAATAGTGATAATGAAAATGGTCATAATAGCGATAATTCAAAACTTGAAAATAAAGAATGTGAAAGTTGTAAAGAACTAAGAAAACAAGTCAACGTATTAGATGAAGAAACAGATAATTTGAATAAAGAACATGAAGAACAAAAACTAAGATATAAAGAACAAAAAGTAGAATATGAAAAAGAAAAAAGAAAATATCAAGACCTACATTTCAAATATATTGCACTTATAGTAGAAAATGAAGAACTAAAAGAAAAATTTACAAAACTTGAAAATAAAGATTCTAGAAAAGTGAAACCTAAATTTGTTGTCAAAAATGAAGAAGATGATGAATATTATTCTCCAATCTCAAAATTGCCTTTGTAGATTATTTTCAGGTTCCCAACTATTAAATTTATCTGGATATCCATACCATTTCACTAAAATTTCCTTTATTCCATCTTTAGTTCTTCGTTTGAGAATTTTTTCTACTTTATAAATATCATTTCTTTGATCATAAAGTACTAATTCTTCATCATAAAACTTTCCTTTTATAATTTCATTTGATAAATCTTTAATTTCATATGTAACTGGATCAGTATTGTAAACTTGATTGATTATGAACATTTCAGTTGTCCAATTTGGAAGATATCCTTGGTCAAAAATTGACTTATATTTCGTGATTCTAACTTTAGCACCTACTTTAAATTTTGAGTCAATCTCTTCATTAAATTTTGAGTTAATCTCTTCAGTCTCTTTATTTTAGAAATAAATTTTTATGAACAGTCTCTTTATTTGGAAATAAATTTTTATTTACAATCTCTTTATTTTCCTTCAGACTTGCTTTTACAGGAGTCATTTTAATTGATCTGTGATAAGAATTGTTATAATTATTCATTAAATCATCTAAGATATTAATCCATTTATGATTGTTATTTTAAGTAAATATTTTCCACATCTTTTCCTTTAAAGTTCTATTAAATCTTTCAACAATTGAAGCTTTTTTATTAGATTCTGTAGAAAAGTGATTGATTTTATTTTCTTTGATTAGTTTGTTCATATTAGAATTGAAGAACTCTTTTCCTTTATCCGTTTGAAATTTTTGAGGTTTTCTTGATTTTATCAACACTTCAAATACTCTAAGAATCTCTTCTGCACTCTTATTTTTAATAGGGATATCCCAAGCATATTTACTAAAACAATCAATGACTGTTAATAGATATTTAAAGCCATCATTCTCTTTGGAATATGGTATCAGTTCAACTAAATCTGTTTGCCATTGTTCATCAATATCATGAATGTATACTCTTTCTGTTTTATAATTTTTTCTTGCTGGTTTATGAAGTGTATACGTATCTTGTTGATCAAGAAATTCTTTAATTTCCTTTTGGGATTTTTCTGTTTTTCTTTGTAAATCATTAATACCAGAAAATCCTGTTTTTGCATCATAATATACACTTCTAACTTAGTGTCCGTCTTAGTGTCCGACTTAGTGTCCAGTTTAGTGTCCAGTTTAGTGTCCATCTTAGTGTCTAGCTGAGTGTCTGAATTCATTGAAATAAATTTAAATTTTACCCTATTACATTCTTTACAGTTACCTTTTAACATTTTTCTGTTATTTTTTGATAATATTTCAGCTGGATTAATAGTTTCAGTATTTTTCTTACATGCTAGACAATACATTTATAACTAAAAGAAATTTTATTATAATAAATTATAGAAAAATGATAGATCTTTCTATTAAAAATCTATACACGCCGAGACAGAATAATTTTCTTCTTCCATCATCAATTAGAGCTTGTATAATTGGAAAATCTGGATGTGGAAAAACAAATTTGATAATGAACTTACTTTTAAGTAAATTTGATTCTCAAGATTATCTTGATTATAATAATTTATATATATTTTCTAGATCACTACATCAACCTATTTATCAAGTATTGATCAAAGGACTTGAAAATAATCTCACAAAACAAGAAATATTAGATTGTAGTGTCAACAGAACAGATTGTGTTAAAAAAGAACAAAAGAATGTACAAAATATTCAAATTCACTGTTATAAAGATGCAAATGATGTGCCTGAACCCTCAGAAAGCGATCCTAATTTAAAAACATTAATAATTTTCGATGATATAATTGGTGAGAATCAGACTAAAATTGAAGATTATTATACTCATTTAAGACATAATAATGTTGATTGTTTCTATATTAGTCAAAATTATTTTAAATTACCAAAAAATACAGTCAGAGAGAACGCTAATTTATTCATTTTATTTAACCAAGATTGCAGGAATCTCAATTATTTTTATAATGATCATTGTACTGATTTAAAGAAAGATGAATTTCTTGAGATGTGTCGAGAATGTTGGAGCACAGATTTTGGATTTATCACAGTGGATTTGTCATGTTCAAAAGAAAAAGGAAAGTATAGAAAAATGTTGAATTGCTATTACTTAGATGATCAGATTTTTCTTATATGATTTTTAACTTAATAAATGGTTTATTTTTTCCTAAATCTTTCTTCAAGTGAACAAACATTTGTGTTTCCTTTTCAAGATAAATTTATGTTTCCTTTTTTAGATGAAAATAAAAAATTTGAAATTACTTTAATTAAAATTGAAGGATATTTAGAAATTAATAAGTATGTAATAAATAAGTCAAATAGTAAGATTTGCTACACGATGAGAGGAAATGATGCAAATAACAACGAAATTACAGAGAGATTCGATATAAATATTCCATATGGTACTTATACTCTGGAAGAATTGAGGGATCAAATCAAAAATTTAAATACTAAACATAAAAATGCCTTTTTATTAAAGATTGAGAATAATAAATTAATTTTACATACTAGAGATCCATATTCAATTGATTTTACCGCTGAAAATACAATTGGTCCAACATTGGGATTTGATAATAAAATATTAGGGCAAGCATATTTCTAAACATATAATTACAAATATTGAGGATATATTTTTATCTTGTAATCTAATTGATGACACAATACTACTAAATCAAATTTTCTTCATAGATTTAAAATGAATGAAAACATTCTTTCAGAACCATGTTATCCTTCTTGTCATAATGTAGTAACTGATAATATTACGTTAAAATTGGTTGATATGAAAAATAATACAATTAATTTTAATCATGTAAATCTTATGATTGAAATAAATTTAAGTGAAATAAATAAATAATTTTATTTTCAATCAAATCAATAATGCCAAGCTTAACTAATAATAAGATGTCAAGTTTAACAAATATTGATCTGAAAAATCTAGTTGACGAATTCAAAATTAAAAACTTCAGAGGTGTATTTATGAGAAATACACTTCCTAATAGAATTATGGATAAGGAATGTGGAATAGTAAATCTTGATACTGATAATAATCCAGGAACACATTGGGTTTGTTATCATAAAGATAATGATAAAATATATTATTTCGATTCCTTTGGATTAGATCCTCCATTAGAATTACAAGAATATCTGAATACTCAAAAATCTAAGATTTTGTTATCAACTTTTCAAATTCAAAAATTGAATACTCATTGTTGTGGACATTATTGTTTATTAGTCTTAAAACTTTTAGAAAATTATGAGTTTACTGATGTTATTTTAAGTTTAATTTAGTAATATTGAGTTGTATTGAGTAATCTATTTTCAGTTGTTGTTCTTATTCAGCTATTCTTATACATCTGATTTATGATTTCCATATGCTAGTGTATCAATAGTGTTGTCTAAAATGTCTCTCTTATATTCATCTTTATTGTCTTTGTTGAAGACCATTTTATTTTGTTTTATTGTTGAAACTTTATGAGATTTACTTTGAATTAAATATTGTTCTTTTCTATTATATTCATTTTCTAATAAACATTTCTTATAATCATCTACTTTTAATTTCGTTATTACATTCTTTTTTATTCCTTTCGCTTTTTCAATTTCTTCGGTTTGTCCAATTTCATAGTCTTTTATTTCATATGCATATTGTTTTGGTTTTAATCCTACAAATCTTGTCATTATCCTTCCATTCAATTCATCTTTGAATTTTCCTATTACCTTTTTATTTGATTCATCATATAGTTCATGTTCTTTTGGATAGTCACTAAAATCGAATTGGTTTTTCATATCTTTTTCATATCCGTATAAATATCATCTGTTTTTACTTTATAGATGAAACTATCTGTATCTTGATAGCATAATCTTAATTTCTCATTATATTTTGGTTTCATGACATCATAATGGAATTCATACATTAAAGTTTTACTAATATCTAAAATACTGAGTCCAATATAGATTGGTTTATCAAATGTTAGTTTAGTTTTTGACATTTCAACACTTATTAGATCTTCATTAATGATAACACTTTTCTTGAAATTTGGTTTACTTATCAGTTTCACTGCTTTTTCTTTTGATGATGTTAATTTAACATCAACTCTATTTCTAATATTTTCCATAGTTTTACCAAATACAGCATTATTCATTAGTTTGAAAAAATACTTTTCAAAATCATTTTTTGCTTGTTTTCTTAGATTCGTATTTAATTCAACATATGGTTTCATCCAATTACTCTCATTAAATGTTAAGATTTTATGTATTTTCTTTAACCTTAATCCATGATCTAATGCTTGAAGTAATGCTGTATAATGTATTACATACTTTTCTTTATCAAACAGAGTATTCATTAGTTTTGGAAATTTTTGATTATTTACAACAGTGTTTTGAGGACAAAATGGGAAATCATCATGTTCATCATGTAATTCTTTTGGATATTCTAAATCAACTTCTAATATGCATCCTTTATTCTGATTATTCAAACTTGAAATATATTCTCTAATGCTGAATTCATCCACCAATTCATCTTCAAATTTCAGTTCATTATATGGTAAGTTTTGTGACATTGCCCATCCATATAAATTATTTGCATCTAAATACATTAAATATGTTGATTCTTTATCTGGATTATATTCATCTTTCATATACTTATTGTTTGCTTTTGAATATCTCTTAATAACATTTACCATTCCTCCTCTTATTCCTCTTTCAATGAATAAATACATATCAACATCTTTAATGGTTTCTAATTCAATTTCTGTCTTTTTTAACATTGCATCCCAAGCTAATCCTGCCGCACGATTAATCTCCCTCGAGGACACGGACAAGCGTCTCTGATATGTCCAGGACATTTTATTGTCCAGGACATATCAGAGACACATGGGAGACATGTCAGGAACACATTTTTAAATTTTTTCCAAGTGAACAGCGAATGGAGGCTTCCAAATGTATGGTTTTTATATATTTGTCCTTTATTTTCTTTATATAACATGCTCACGTTGCATGTTTTGACAATGGAGAGCACAGAACAGTGCACAAAACAGCATCGGATATCTTAGCAATACTTTAAACTTTTGATTTTTCAATACTTCTAACCAGCATTAGAAAACATGCTTGCAGGTATTTTGAATTCTTTTTCAGCAACGCTGATAAAAGTAAACTCCCATAGATATCTCATTCCAATAGTTCATTATGTCAAAACAGAAGAGTTATGAATAACAAGTTTATCAATCAGAACAAGAGGCAGAGAGAGAAAGACTTTGTCGAGGAGGACGAATCTCATGTCGTCGTCTTATTCCTCCAACTCTTCCTTCTTCCCCGTTTTCTTCAATTCGGGGGCGGTGGCGGGTGCGGCGGTGGCAGCAGCAAGCAGTAGCGCCTTCGCCTCCCTTCGAGTCCTTGGTAATCAGTTCGGGCAGCAACTTACCCGCCAGACGAGTCACCACCCAGCTGCAATCTCAACAAGCTCATTACAAGCAGCAACAATAACATATTGAGATGTTGTTGATAACACAATAACACAAGCATCGGAACTGAGGATATTCTCCAAGTCAGAAGTGGACGGAGGACCGAAAGTAGGTACGCTAGACGTAGCGCATATCTTCTGGAAGCACAAAGAATTCTTCTGTTCGCCTGTCAAGTTGGCGATGCTCATCATATGAATAATCAAAAATTATTTGGAAACAAAGCACAGAATTAACGTAAACAAAGCGACAATAGATACAAAGTAAAAAAAAACTTTTGGAACACTTCTTCTCGTGCCAAAAGTACATAACAGCTACAATACGCATACACAGTACGATTGCGCGTTCAATGAGACGAAGTTATATTTTCTGTCTCGGAGACACAAAATGACATAAGGCGTGTTTGTTTCGCCTCTCTTCATATTGCGCACTCTCTCGCCCCCTGAAGATGTCCTGGACATTGTCCCAGACATTCTCGATGTCATGGACAAAATATTTTTCCAAAAGTGTCTGAGACATTTCAAAGACACACGAGTGTCATATAGGAGACCCGTGTATTAACATAGGACTTTTCCATAGTGTCCGGGACATTTGTCTGCCACCTCAGAAAATGTCTCGGACATGTCTTAGACATTTGTCCGTGTCCTCGAGGGAGATTAATCGTGCGGCTGGTGCAGTATAATACCATGCTGGATCTAATTCATAATTGGTTATGCAAAGATTTCTAAAGTTTTCAAACACATCTGCTAATAAAATGACATCATTAATCATATATAATTCTGTATATTCACCTAGATTCTTACATTCCATTGTTTTTTAAACTTCCTTGGCATATTCATAATCTTCTTCTGAACAATGTTTATCGTTTAGCTTATCATAAAATAATTCGATACTTGGTAATTCCATTTCTTCATATTTCTCCAAAGAATCCATATATTCATATGGATAAATTCCTTTTCTTCTCATTAGATGAAAGTGATCTTTATTATAGTAACTTTGTGTTATTTTTAGTTGATCATGAGCTGAATTTTCAACTAACTTACCTAATGCTATTGACATGAATGAAAAACTATCTATAAATCTAATTTCTAATGTTCTGCAATCAAATTCAGATTGATTGTTTTTTCTATACTTTTCAGGAATTCTAGACTTTTCAGAATATTCTACTAAATAGCTAAAGTTAACATATTTCTCGCTGTTATTTGGAATGACCTTAATATCTGAAATATCAATATCGTCATCAAATTGTTTCCTTCCATATTCAAAGGAACCAATAATTAAGTGAGAATCATATCCTTTTAGATTATGAAATACGACTGGAATGAATCTATTTTTCTTTGTTTTTAGATTGCATTGCCTACATAATGGGCCTCTATATTCACCTGACCAATGATCATGGTCCTTGCATTTATAATTGTCATCGGTGTATTCTCTTTTACATTCTGGACATGTTTCATTAGCTTTATATTCTTCTTTTTCTTCATCTGTTAATCTTCTTATTTTTTTTATCAGATGTCTTAATTAATTCCCTACTCTTTTTACAAATATAACTATTGAATTCGTCTATTGTGTTTAATCCTCTGTACACTTTTGTATCAATAAGATTTCCATTAAAATCAACAACTACAGCACAAAATGCTGATGCTATATGTTTTCCAACTTTTTCATTATATGAAATATCAGGTGAATTACTGACAGAATCATACTTTTCGATAACGGATTCAAAATCAGCATAAATTATATATGGAATTTTCTAAGATTTAAATATATTCTTAAATTTACAATTATCTTTAGGTGGATTGTATATAACAGGCTTATTTTTGTCACAATTCTCTCTATGTTCATTGTATTTTTCTTTAACCTGAAAATGACTGAAACATCTTATACATATATACATTTTACCTGTATGACTATTTATCTCATTATTTAATAACCTATTGATTTGTTTAATAAAACAGTAATGTTTCTTATCATCATTATTTTCGCCATTCACTAAAAACAAATTAATTATTCTATCTTCAGGTAGTCTTAGTTTTGAAAGATAACATGGAGTAATCTCTTTTTCTATGTTTGTAAGAACATTAATTGATAAATTTTTCAGTTTTTCAAACTTTTCAATTCCTTTTTATCAACTGGGAATTCGATTCCTGTAAAATCTAGTTCATTTTCATATTCCTTATAATGAGATATTCTTTGAGCATTTCTATTAACTGGATGTAATGCTGATAAAATTGCCCACATAAAGCATTTATCATCTTCATTTTTTACATTAATAATTGCATTCTTTTCTGCAATGAAGTCTGGTAACGGAATATATGAACTTCCTTTAAACATTCTATATAAACGCTTATGCATTGTGACATAATTAACCCTATTTATATTCCATTCTGAACCCCTCACATCTTTCGCCCCCATTTTATTTGTCAGTTCATTACAAGCGTTTAATCATTTCTACTTCAACTGAAAATCTAATTTTATAGTTTTTCTTTTCAATTCCATTAAGTAATTCGTCTTCCACATTCTTCAAAAAATCATCGGGTTTTTCATTGTTCTTATTTGTAATTTTAATATCATTATCATCATAATCTTTAAATTTTCTTACTTCCAAATCAAAATTCATAAACTTCTTTAATTCATCCTTCTCTTTTCTCAGCGTTTCATTCTTCTCCTTCTTGTCCTTTTGTTCCTTCCTCACCTTTTCCTTCATCTCCGTGTTCTTTTTAAATTCGTTTTCTAAAATATCTCTTAATTGTGAAACATTCAGTTCTCTCATTTTTTTAACAGGCATCATTTTCAGTTGTCCGACTTCTTTTCTAAGTTCATCCCGATTCATTTTATCAATGTTTTTGATCTTCTGGTTTTTACTCATTCTTGCGTTCTGAAAATTGACTTCAGGGACAATCTGGTGATCGCCAATTTTCAGTTATTTATAAGGGAAAATTTTTTTCAAATAAAAATCTTGATTTTTAAAAATTTGGAAATGTTGCTATTTTACTCAATTTTAGATTTCGAAAAATAGGAATGAATGTTTTATTGAAAAAAATTTGGTTATGTAAATGGTTTATAAATTTAACGACTTTTCTGATGATGAGAAACGAAAGCAAATAATTGAAAAATATCTACAGCTTAGAAAGAGTTGGAAGAATGAATTGGAATGTTATGCAAATGATCAAAAAAATTACGAAGAAAAAGGGAAGAGTTATTTAAGCCAATTATACAATCAAATGAAAAATTGCAAAAAGAACTATTAGAGGATAGAAATAAAATAGATGAAACTATTCATAATTTTAATAATATGCTAATAAATAAAGAAACGAAACCAATTGAACAAAAGGAAATAAAAGCGATTGAACAAAAAGCGATTGAACAAAAAGCAATTGAACAACCTAAAGAACATAAATCTCAGTATTTTGTTAGTTCAACTATTGCAAACTATTTAAAAGATAATACTGATAAAAGTATTGCAGGATATTCGATTAGATATGACAGGGAACATGATAAATATACTATTGGAGCTCGAAATGTTTATATAAATAATAACGAAATAAAAATTGCAAACAGAAAATATAATGCAACTAATGGATTAATGGAATTACTAGTAAAAAAGACTCCTGATAACAGTACAATAACTCAAGATGATCTCAAAAACTATCAGCAAATTCTGATTGATACAAAGGCAATTTATCACAATTTTGATGATAAACAAAATAGACTTAATTCGGATCCTAGTGCAAAATGGAAATTAATTACTGATTTATTCGGAATGAAAAGAGGAGGCGCACTTAATAGTAAAACCACTAAAGATGTTCAATTTTTACCAGATAATTCAAACTCATTAGTGGATATGCTAAAGATGTCTGTTTCTTCCTATCAAGCTGGTAATACAGGTGAATTCAACAAAATAAATTGCATTTTAGATGCGCTAATTTAAAAGAAAATGATTAAAAGGAGAGATGTAAAATATATATATAAGAAAATAGGCATGCCTAGTTCATAAAACTGATATAATTAGGCATATAATGGTGTATTTCTAGTGTATATTTATTTCTAGTGTGTATGTACATATGTATGTCTCTCTCTTCTATGTATACTGTAGTTAGCTCGCTCTATCCTCCCTCTCCCGGCTCCTCCCTTTCACTCGGTGCTCTTGCACGTGATGGTGCTCTTGCACTATTGTGAAGTCTGCATTCCATGCACTCTCCCTGTTCGTTTTGTTCTTTATCTGTTCTCGCTGCGTACTGTGTCTTGCTGCTATTGTGAAGCTAATGAAAGAGGCGGAGAGAGGAGGGAAGGAGGAGGGAGCAGTGCGGTAGAGAGAGAAAAGAGAGAATTGGAGGAGCGCTGTATAACAAAGGATGCGACATGGAGAAGGGAAGAAGAGAGAGAGTGATAAGGAGAGAGGGGGAGAGAGAAGAGAAGGAGGGAAGAAGAGAGAGAGAGAGACTCTCTCTGTACATACAGAAATGTCTCTGTTTTTATTGCATGATTCCTTTTTTTTCCAATTTTGCACCTATCACATCTTTTGTTTGGTTTTGCTCTGTCTATTTTCATTTATTGTAATTTACAAAGGACTTTTCCAACAAATTTATCAATTAACATGATCACAACAATGCACACATTCTTGATCTTATTCTAGGTTGAGGACACTTCCATGCCTAAAAGGGCCTGTTCCATCGCCTGATCTACCTCCGTTGGAGATGCTGATTCTTGCTTCATTGGAGCAGCGGGCTCAGCCTCCTCACCTTCCAAATCTTGGAGCTGCGATCGTAGCTTCTCCTGAAAGAGGAAACAAAAACATTAAGAAATATGCCTATTTCTGAATGCATAGAGTAATAATATGAAAAAATAAAAACCTTTTTTCTCTATATATATAAAATAAAAAGCTCTTTCTTTCTCTTGGCGGCCAACTCGATCAACTTCTTCGCATTTTTAGTCTTGGTGATGTTCTTCTGAATTAAAAGTATTTTGGTAATAGAAGGTAATAAAAATTAAAAGAAAAAAAGAAGAAGAAAAAAAAACATACCTGAATTTTGTAATTCTCTGTTGTTCTTCGCAGATTGAAGCTCTTCTTCTTCAAACGAAGTTTTTCGTTATACATAAATAATTTCGTCTCTTGGGCCTTTCTATTTTGATCAAGATTATCGAGTGTCAGATCTTCTATATCTCTGGAAAAAAGAAAGATAATCACATTAAAAGAGAAAAAAAAATCAAAAAGCTCGTACCTCTTGATGTGAAAAATTTCTTTCTCACTTGTAGATAACATGCTTAGATCGGGCACCTAAAACACAAATAATTAAATGAAAAGATTAAAAATAACTAACTTCGACAGTTAGAGTAATGGCAGTTGCTGCTGCAGAAGAAGAAGAGGACGAGGTGCTCGCCATTACTTCTGCTGCTGGTTTGAAGCTGTATACAGCTCTCCTCCCCCATCAAGGAAAAGAGCATAGAGATGGAAGAAATAGTGTTGAGCATGGTGATTGATTGATAAGCCCTCGGGCTTCTGTGGAGGCGCTTCAGCCATAAAAGTCAGCCATGAAAATAGTACGATGGAAGCATAGGAAGCAGAGGCAGCGGCAAGAAATCGTATTGTCGATGGAACGAAGAGGAAGCAGATGCAGCGGCAAGAAATCGTATAGTAGGAAGGAACATATGTTCTTTCTTGTCTGGCGCACTGTATCTCCATCTCTGCATCTCTAAGCATGGTTAGCCCAGCGGCGCATACTATTTCTCATCTCTGCATCTCTAAGCATGGTTCGCCCAAATTTCTCATCTCTGCATCTCTAAGCATGGTTCGCTCAGCGGCGCATGCTATGTCTCATCTCTGCCTGTCTTGCACATGCTATTTCTCCATCTTGGTGCGTGCGGGCATGATACGCCCGGGGGCGCATGCGCTGACTGTCTAGCCCATGCTATTTCTCCTATCTTGGTGTGTCTACTGTGTGGCCATGCTATTTCTTCAACCTGTTTGTGCACAGCGAAGCCGCCGAAAAATCTTAACTTTTTCCAAATTTTTGCTTACATTATCTCCTTTTTCGTTAATAACTCGCTTCATATTTAGCCGTTTCTTTTGAAATTTGAAAGGGAGATTCTTCTCGGCCTGTGTACATCATAGTTTCGTTTTTATCTCAAAATTATGATTTTAAGAATCAACTTAAAAAAGTGAGTACTTGTTCCCTCCAGCTGATTCGACTGGTGCATTGTCTATCTGTGCTCAACACTATCACTCTCATATCATTGATTGTCTGGCTGTTTTCGTCTGGCGGGGCCATTTGTAGTATGTGCACAGATCACAATTCTGCTGCACAGAGCACACTTTCTTCCCTCTGTATGTACAGAATAGAGCACACTTTCTCCCTCTGTATGTACATATCTTTCTTCTTTCTTCCTTGTTTCTGTACCAAAACAAAACAAAAACAAGACAAAACATTGCAATGATAAAAAAACAAACAAAACAAGGAAGAAAGACCATGTTTCGTATCACACTTCTGCTTGACAGAGCCCACTTTTGGAAAGTGGGCTACTCATTTTACATATTATTTTGACCTAGATTTACCAAAATTATACAACTTTTCGTTACTTTTTTCACATTTTTTGTCACTTTTCTTTGGTTTCTGGTATGAAACGCCCTTTTATATACTACTTACATTTTTCACACTTTCTGATATTCTATTTACCCCCCTCGTTTGCAAACCGATTGAGACCTCTGCAAGTGTACAGTCCCGCTCAACATTGTTGGGTCTTAATAGTATTAATATAAATAATACAAACTGGAATAGCGCGCTAAATACGCACTTTCGTGCCATTTCGCGTAGTAGTTTACCTGTTTCGACCATGGAGATTACGACTGTGAAGACCGTTTAAAAAATTATGCTGAAATGGCTGAGATATCATAATATTGCATTTAATTTGGCTGTGTTTGGGTTCCAAACGGGCTGACTTCAACTCCTGGACTACAAAGTGCAAACAAAATAAAGTAAAATTTTCAGAGCACTTCTTACCTTTTTTGAGTTTCTTGTTTTATTTCTTTTGAGTTTCTCATTTGGTTTATGTATAAACGACGAAAAAAAAAGCGAAAAAAAAATTTCATGCTTGCTAAAATCATCGAACCGAGACCACGAGATTGCCGGTCAAAGACTTACCAATACTCTACAGACAGTAAAAACAGATCTGATGATACCTTTCTTTGGACAGCGTCGATTGCTCACAAAGGAAACGGTGATTCTGAACACGTTCGCTCATACTTTAGTGGGAGACAGAGAGAGAAAGAGAGAGAGAGAGAGAGAGAGAGAGAGAGAGATGAAGGGAATGCGAGAGAACGAAAAAGAAGGAGAGAGGGAAAAAGTGAAAGAGAGACCGGTGGAGCGAGAAATAGAGAGCGGGAGAGAGAAAGAAATAGAGAAAGGGCGAGAGAGAGAGGTGAAAGAAGATGCAGGTGCTGTTAGCTGACAATGAGAAAAAAAATCGTTGGTCTAACGACATACCGTAGCTTCAGCCTTGAAACGGTGACGCAGAGTAGATGTTGTCAACGCTGCACCTTCTTTCGCCTCTTTCTCTCTCTCTCTCTCTCTCTCTCTCTCTCTCTCTTTCTCTCTGTTTCCCACTAAAGTAGGAAACATAGAGTGTTCAGAATCGACGTTTCCTTTGTGAGCAATCGACGCTGTCCAAAGAAATGTATCATCAGACCTGTTTGTACTGTCTGTAGAGTATTGGTAAGTCTTTGACCGGCAATCTCGAGGTCTCGGTTCGATGCCCTTTTGAGAACAGATTTTTGCAAGCACGAAATTTTTTTTCCTTTTTTTTCGTCGTTTATACATAAACAAAATGAGAAACTCAAAAGAAATAAAACAAGAAACTCAAAAACGGTAAGAAGTGCTCTGAAAATTTCACTTTATTTTGCACTTTGTAGTCCAGGAGTTGAAGCCAGCCCGTTTGGAACTCAAACACAGCCAAATTAAATGCAATATTATGAGATCTCAGCCATTTCAGCATAATTTTTAAAACGGTCTTCACAGTCGTAATCTACATGGTCGAAATAGGTAAACTACTACGCGAAATGGCACGAAAATGTTTTTTTAGCGCGCTATTCCAGTTTGTATTATTTATATTAATACTATTAATACTATTAATACCGGACCCAACAATGTTGAGCGGGACTGTAGATGCGTTTTCTCCTCTTCTCTCTCGCTGCTCTCTTCGCCCTCTCCGCCCTCTCTCTCTCTCTCTCTCTCTCTATCACACACACTCTCTCTAATAGATGCGTTCTCCCCTCTTCTCTCTCGCTGCTCTCTTCGCCTTCTCCGCTCTCTCTCTCTCTCTCTCTCTCCCTCTCTCTCTATCACACACAATCTCTCTAATAGATGCGTTCTCCCCTGTTCTCTCTCGCTGCTCTCTTCGCCCTCTCCGCTCTCTCGTCTGCCAAGATGCAGAATGTGACTGTGAAGGGCATGGCGATCTGCCACGACAAGCACATGCCCGACATTGTCGTTCAGCTCATGGAACGGCTCTTTTATTAATGTAAAAATTTTCTAACCAACTATTTATTTTTCATGAATAAGTTTTACTCGTTATTTTGTTGCCACAATTTTCTTGCAAGACACTCTAATTTGAATTAAAGTTTCCCGCCACTTTTAGTTGACTTTAATGATATGCTCATGGAGGTGATGACGAACGACAAGGGCGAATTCGAGGTGACGGGTGGAGAGGATGAGGTTAGCAGAATGGGAAGAAGATGGCAGAAAGAGAGAGAGAGAGAGAGAGAGAGAGAGAGAGAGGGGGAGAGAAGGAGAGAGATGCTGAAAACGAGAGAGACAGAGAGCGAGAGAGTTAGAGAGAGATAGAACTCGCAATAGTTGAGATGTCTCTACTTAGGTCGGTTCGACCGAGCCCTTCGTTTAATTTTTTCTAATTCTTCGTTTAAATTTAATTGATATTGAAAATTAAAATGGGTGGCTTTATCGATTTATTCAAAAGAGCTTTTCAGCTTCAGACCGTACATAGGGTGAGTAATCGGATAGATGGAGGTGGGCAGAAAGAAAAGCTGATGGCAACAAATTGCATAGAACCTTTCAGAGGACCAAATCCTCTTACCAGTAGTTCCATCTTCATTTGGACACGATGTGTTTCCACACATAATAGTAAATCCCTTCCCCTAGCAGGAAGCCGGGCTGGTCCATTGCCAAGCTCAGCCGAGCAAGGGTTTGCCCGGTTGAACTTGGCAGTTTGCGAAGCTCTCACTTGGCATTTTGCCAAGTTCTAGAAAACAAAGTACAACTCTCCCTCACAATGCCGGTTAACTCAAGGGCATATTTCAGCCACTTGAACGGCAATTTTACAGCATAAAATAGCTTTATTCATTAATTAATAATTAAGATAAATTTCTTCGAAATGTGAGAGTATGCTCTATTTCAAGCAAGTACTTCTCACAAGTCGAAGAAACAAACGAAATTTTTTTATACCGATTAAAAATCAAAATAAAAGCGCAAAGTAAAGTAAATTACACAAGCATAAACAAAATAAATACAAGGAAATCTTGCCATGCCTCCTTTCGCTCTCGAAAGAGCTACTCGGCGGACTTACAGGCCACTTTCCTGAGGCGAGAAGAGAGAAAAGGGGAAAGGCTGAGCGAGGGCAGCAGCGAGGGCATCCGTCCAGGCGCCACAGGGGTCGAAGACATCCTGGTGAGAGAGAGAAAGAGAGAGAGAGAGAGAAAGAGAGAAAGAGAGAGAAAGAAAGAAAGAGAGAACTAGTTAACTAAGTTACGCTATTTCCGGGACTACCGCTATTTTAGGGAGCTTAATAGCTTAAGAGAGCCTCTCAGTAAGGCTCCAGTAGGCAATGCCCTAGATGCAAGATGGTGGATCCAAACATTGAGAATGTGGACAGTGAATTAGAAATAAACTTTTCGGAGCAAGGGGGAACTCAAGATAACCTATCGAGAATATATGTTGCGTAGAATTTTCTGCTCTACAAGATACAGCTACACGCATTTTGTTTTCCGCGAGATTACGCGCGCTAAATGCCATGAAATAGGTTTTTATCCATTTTCCAAAATGATTGAAAATTGAATTTTCACGATTTCATCAATAAAACAAGCTTTGTATGAAAATTTCATAGCCATATTATTGTAGAAAATGAGGTGCTGAATTCAACTGTCTATTTATCTTTTGCGGAATATTCAAATTTTTCACGCTGTAGCCGCCTTAGAAAATCGCCATGGTGAGAGTTGCTCGTATTCGCTTAACTTTTTCGGGGCTTGGGGGAAAGACGTTGAACTTGATTCAGACCCCATATTGTACAGTTTTTCTTGCTCTTTAATCTGAAATAAAAATCCCACGCACAAATGAGGTTTAGGTACTCAACGGACGAAAAATCATGAAAAAAAATTATTCATGACAAAATTAAACAACAAAAATTAAAATTTTCGAAAAAGTCCTGAGGTACTTTTTATTAAGCATTCGACGAGAAATCGAAAAAAAAAGAAAATCGAAATATGTTGAGTTTAAAGCACGATATGAGTTTTCAAAATTTGAGCACATATTTAGGTGTTCCTGGAAAGAAAATTTTTATAAAAATAAAATTTTCCCAAAAAGTTAATAGAGAAGTCCTTGATCATGCCTGACCACATTCTCAATGTTTGGATCCACCATCTTGCATCTAGGGCAGACCAGTATGGACCTCTCCTTGAGTCTTACAGAGAGGCTCTCTTAAAAGAGCTAAGAAGAGTTTAGGAGTTTTTAGAGTTTAGGGTCTCAGATAAGCTTAGGGAATTAAAAAAAGAATTTAGGAATTTTTAGAGCTCAGGGTCTCAGTAAAGCTTAATGAGTTAAAGAAGAATTTAGGAGTTTTTAGAGTTCAGGGTCTCAGTTAAGCTTAAGGAGTTAAAGAAGAATTTAGGAGTTTTTAGAGTTCAGGGTCTCAGCTAAGCTAAGCGAGTTAAAGAAGAATTTAGAAGTTTTTAGAGTTCAGGGTCTCAATTAAGCTTAGGGAGTTAAAGAAGAATTTAGGAGTTTTTAGAGTTCAAGTTCTCAGTTAAGCTTAGGGAGTTGAAGAAGAATATAGGAGTTTATAAAGTTCAGGGTCTCAGTTAAGCATAGGGAATTAAAAAAAGAATTTAGGAGTTTTTAGAGTTCAGGGTCTCAGTAAAGCTTTGGGAGTTAAAGAAGAATTTAGGAGTTTTTAGAGTTCAGGGTCTCAGCTAAGCTTAGGGAGTTAAAGAAGAGTTAAGGAGTTTTTAAAGTTTCAGGATTCAGCTAAGCTTAGGGAGTTAAAGAAGAGGTAAGGATTCACGAAGTTGCGTACGAAGTTCTACTAAGTGAAGATGTATAAGAGAAAGACGGTTAATTGTTGGAAAACACAGAATTTTGCGGTCATTTTGAGCTATTAACTATGTATCTACGTCAAAAATGAGCAAAGTTACACGAGCACGGCCACTCTGGAATACACATTACATCACGAATTGGCATACTTTTATTACCTTTTCTTTATTTCAGATTGCTCTAAGTGAGCCTGGCCGCAAAATCTGCAGCTCTATGCGTTCACAAAGAACCGCAAAAGATGCAGTTCCATGCGTTCGCAAGGAACCGCAAAAACCGCGGTTCCAAGCGTTCGCAAGGAACCACAAAGAATGAGCGGCCAGGCTCACACGCGAGCTAACCGAAAGAAGTTGCCGATTAAACCGAGTTCTGGGATGCCAGTAATCCAGCGCAACCTATACTTGACGGCTTGTCGACCAAAATTTATTTTTGCTCTTTCAAAAAAAACAAAACTCTCACACAATGCTCTTTCGCTGTATGGTACTTTATTGGCCGTGTACTTGTAAGTGTCTGTCAGAACGCTCAACGTGAATTATACACAACTCTCTGTTGCTCATTACAAAGCTCATACTTTGTACATTTCACTGGTATAGAGAGAGAGAGTCAACTTTCGCTCTCTTTGTATGTGTTTTAATGTGTTTAAATGGAAAGAAACGCTTAAACGCACAAACGTTGGCATTGTGCCAAAAACTTTAAATGACTTGTGAATGCGTTCAATGGACACGAAAAAATGCAAATTTTTGCAGAGAGACAGAGGAATGCGAGAGGAAGACAGAGAAATAGAGAGAGAGTGGAAAAGTAAGTTGTAAGTGTATATATTTAATGTTATTCATGTGTTTGACTGCATGTGTGGTTGAGCCAGCGCGAATTGGCAAAGTGCCAATAATTATGAGGTGCAAAGAGGTGCGAAGAAATGAGCGAAATGAGGTGCAATGTGTGTTTTTTCTGCTTGCGCAGATTTTTTGCGATTTATTATGAATATTAACGTTAAGTATTGTGTACTTACAGAGTTGTAAACAGCATAATTGAGACTTTTGAGTTTAAAGAGCCAAAGGTCCTCGCACGAATTTGATCATACTGTAGACGGCAAGAGTTTTACTGAGAGCTTATTGGTTGGCTGAGGGGAGGAGCTTATGTCTCGTTTTCTTGACTCTCTCCTCTGCACACAATTCCTCGCTTTTTTCTGGCTCTCACGCAAACCACGCCTCCCTCTCGCACACGCTAAAATGTTCGCAGACACGTAAGGGGATGTTTGGAGTACAGGGAAAGAGAGAGGGAGAGAGGATAGAGAGAGATGCATATCTGTTGAAGCAGAAGGGCCCGGTGAAAGGAGACGGCAGGCCTCGAGTATAACTGAAAGGATTAGAAATGTTCACACTCATAGACCTAGAGAAAGAGAGTAGAGAGAGAGCGAGAGAGAGAGAGAGAGAGAGCTATAGAGAGAGGAAAGAGATAGGAAACATGCCTACCTCAAAGGTGTTGCTGTAGACGAGGTCGACGAGCGCAGCGCTGGAACGAGTACGATAGAGACTGCAACAAGAGGATGGTGTTCTTTCGTTTAAGAGAGAGAGAGAGAGAGAGAGAGAGAGAGAGAGAGAGAGAGAGAGAGAGAGAGAGAAGATGCCTACCTCAAAACTGTAGCTGAAGTCGTGGACGACGGAAGCAGCAGCTGCGGCGGGTACGGTAGATACTGCAAAGATAGGAACATTTGCTTTCGTTTGAGAGAGAGAGAGAGAGAGAGAGAGAGAGAGGGAGAGAGAAAACATGCCTACCTCAAAGATGGACCTGAAGAGGTGCAAGAATAGGATACTGTACTTTTCTCAGACCAAACTAATAGTTTAATGCAAAAGTTTTGAGGTGAAAAAGACGAACCTTTAAACTGTAGAGCAGATGACGATCGATTTCGAGTATCTTAATGTAGATTAGTCTCTAGGTATTAGACAAAGTTCAGAACTCCAACATAATCAGTTTGCAAATGTTATCCGAAAATAATCTTTATCTTCACCCAAGCATAATCAATACGTATCGAAAACACGTAAATAAATGACGTAAGATGTAAATAAATTATGCATACCCTGACAAAAACACAAGTTAGATTATCTCATGAGCAAATATACGCTAACTAAATTAAGTTTAAGTACTTAGTTTCTATTACGTTCTGGTTTAGCTATATAAATCATAATCTATTAAAGTTCTCGATTAGATTATGTAAATTCTATATAAAAATCTTAGCTAAATCTCTAAATAAAGCCCATTTTCAAAATTCAAGCTAATCTAAAGACACAAATTCAAAAATTTTACAGTCTAACAACACTTGTCAATGGATAAGAAAATTAATTTAAAAAAAACTAAAAGTAAACCTAGTAGAAGTAAGGGGGCTGGGCGAAGACGGTGAGGTGGAGAGACTCTGCATTGATCTGAAGTACACAATTAGTTAGCATCATATTGATACTACAAATAACTAACTCTCTCACGTGCGAGAAGAGCCTATCTGTCGAGAAGGCGGGCAGCGTGGCGGTGCTCATTGGCGAGCTGCTCCAACTGCGACGGCGTCCTATAACATATTTTGTGGTATTCTTTTGTTTAAAAGGTATCTAATCTTTTTTTTAGCTTTATAAGATTAAAACACTAACATTTGGTGAGTGCTGAGTTCGTGAGGGAAGAGTGGGCGAGGATGATGAGTCTGATGAGTCTGACTGCAATTAGTAATAATGTGGGAACATTGCAAGATGAGCAGTGCTACATAAAGAGACCAAAATATGTACAACAAAATGGACTTACAGATTCATGAAGTGGACAGAGGGAGGCGGAGGAGTTGACTGGAGATGCCGGGTGTGCTGGTGAGTGCCGCGGCCTCCGCGTGCACCGCGGGAGGCGATCCCGCGAGGCCTGGTTACCCCTCTTGGGACAGTGCGAGTGATTCTGAAAATATAGCATTTAAAAAAATTGAAGATGATACAGACAACGGAATCAGCAAATGAAACCTTGGATTGGGGTGAGAAGGACGAGCAGAAGAAGGAGCTGAACCAGGGCGTGGGGGACGAGCGGAAGAGGCTGCGCCACGAAGAGAAGAGGACGACGAAGGGTTCGCCGAAGAGCGAGAGAGTTGAGCAGACGGAGCAGGCGGACTCGGACTGGACGGGACACTCAGGGCTTCTTCTGAAAAAATAAAATTAAGTATGTATAAAAAATAGAAAAAAAATATGCAAAATTTACCATATTTTCAGACTGAGTAGGATGTTTCTAGCGCCCCTTTCAGATATCATCCTAACCATCAAAGCTCCCTCATCAACTTTGTAGTGTCTACGGTACCGCTCATGCAGACGGTTATCGTCTGCATGAACATGCTCGATACCGTGTTCGGCAAAGAAGCCAAGGTTTTTGAATCCGCGCGCGAAATCAACACTATGCTCCGCGAGAACATGAAGCTTAGCCTTCCTATGTGCGTTTTTCTGGTCGATGGCGAAGAAGAGGGCGACAAAGCAGCGAACTTCCTCCTCGTACGCAGTGATGTCATCTTCAGAGAGCATTTCGCTCTTGTAGAAACGACGCAACTTATGAAGTCTCCCGCACGCCTCAGTCACTTTCTCTACCCTTTCTGACAAGAATGAAGGAACCAAATTTGTATCAAGAACATCGAACAATGGAGAAATAGCACAAAGCGCTCCACGGCATTGGTTTCCAGTCAGTTTCTTCAGAATGCCACGCTTGGGAACTCCACTGGCATGCATTTTTTTCCTGAACTCGTTTTTGAATCTATCAGACCAAATTTCGCGGGCAGAATTGGACAACTTTTCAGCTCTGTCTACTTTCGGTGTGGCAGATGACAGGTGCCGCTCGCTTTCACTTCTGTATGCGGCAATCTGAGAATGGAATGGCG
Organism: Allodiplogaster sudhausi; assembly: GCA_945643635.1. NCBI lineage: Eukaryota > Metazoa > Nematoda > Chromadorea > Rhabditida > Diplogasteridae > Allodiplogaster > Allodiplogaster sudhausi. The sequence continues at coordinate 545,127 of CALZFC010000122.1, forward strand.
ATGAATTAGAGCAGTTATCGCAATGTTTCCACGATGATGCATTCTGAATGTTAGCCATTGCACAAGAAATGTGGAAGGAACGGCTGCATAGCATGCAAGACACCATTTCAGACGCGCATTCATCGAATGAACCACACTTCAGCAAGCACCAAATTGCCTTAGAGTCAGAAAGGACGCGTCTCCGCTTTTCGCTCTTTGCCGGAGAGGAACAGTTGCATTCACCATCAATGTGCAGAGAACGGACGCGAGACAAAGATTCAAGGTACTTCTTATCTCTCTCATACTGCTCACGATCATTTTTCGCGCTAGTAAGTCTTTTCTCCAACGATGTCAACAATTTCGGCCAATCATTGACATGGGTGACTTCATCTTGGTCGGTGTGCGAAGCTTCCCACAGTAACCACGAAAGCCAACAGGACTCGGCAAATTCGAGCAAATGACCTCCTAGCCCAAGTGTGATGTGCAAGAAGGGAATCGCCAAGTGGTCTAGTTCAAGATCGTGAACTGGCTCACCGCAGGATGCGCTGGACAGTTGGGAGAGCTCAGCCAAATCCTTTTTCGAAGGGGTTCTTTTTAATCTGGCTTAACACGTTTCCGTGACATTCCGCGTAGAGCTTCAGGCGTTCTAATGTGCGCAACTCACCCCGGATAATACCCCCATTCGTTTCCCACCTAGCCTCACACATGTAGCAGAATTACTTGCTGCTACACCCTGCCAGTCCGCACAAGAGTCGCATTCCCTTAATATCAGCAGCCAAGAACCATCGAAGTCTCTTTGTAATGCCAAATTCTTGTCGGGCTGTGATGGCCAAGCACGCGAGAAAGAGAGAACGGAAAGCCTTATGAACGTTCTGATAGTTCTCATCTGCACAGAAATAGCCTAGAGCAAAGTGTGAATATGGAGAATTGGCGAGAAGTGCATCTATGCGGGTGATCGTGAGTTTGCAGATACCGGCGCCAGTATCCAAACTTAGGCCATACCAGGCTTCTCCTTCAATCTCTTCTGGCAGCTGCTTGAGAGATTCTTTGCAAAGAGTGCGCGAAATCCTTTCTAGAAGAGCAGGAATATCCCGGGCAAGACAAACTGGAACTGTCTGCTTCAGTTTACTAATTTCTAGTTCCATCATCTCAACAGAGTAGAGCTTACCTATTTCAGCTACCAACTTCTTCTCTGACGCGCGCAATCCATTCATCGATGAGACTAGAACACCTTTCGAGCGCAACAACTCGCAGACAGCGGATAGTTCCCTCCACGTAAGAAAATTTTGCTTAAGGAAATGCAACTGCTTTGCATGCGACCAAGCAACGCATGGCGCGCTAGAAGTACCAGGAAGGACTCCGAGTTCTTGAGAGACGCGCCCAAGGAAATCAGCTGCAGCGGCAGGGGTGGGCGAAACGCCTATCTGCGCGGTTATGGCGGATGCAACGTGCCGAGACACTTCTTTGCTGGCTGGCTTTCTAAACTGCGTCACACGCACGGAATGTGGAGGCGGAGGTGGAGGATTCTTTCTCATCTGCTTCAGAATTTCATCTTTCTCGTGAACACTACTTCTAAGACTCTGTACAGTGGCTTCTAAGTTCCTAATCTTGGTGGCAGAAGTGCGGGCATTCCTATTTAAATCCACAATCACGCGAAGCAGTTCCCTACTTCTCTCAGACTGTCTAACACATCCCTGACAGCCAGACCTAACGAGCCCCAGGTCACCAACTCCTACTTCATAAATACGCTCCATCCCAACAACTTGAGCTGCTAGGAAAGCGCGCGCGAATTACTGACCGCTGTCGCTGTTCATCTCGTGCGGAGGAGGGCGTTGGTGTGGTGCGGAGTAAGAAGAGAGCGCAGCGATTGACGGTAGAGCAGAGTGAGGCTTCAAGTGCGAGCTCACCTGCAACAACAACAAGGAGCTTGAGAGGCCGATTTAATTGAGGCAAGGAGTTTGAACAAGGAGTAGCAAGGAGTACACACATACTACAGTATACCGGTCAAATGAGTCAACGGGGGTCTGCTGGGTCAAAGTGCTCCAAATGTCTCTAAACTTGCCCAGCATGCTTCCTTTCATTTCAATTTGCATAAAAACTACAGTATACCGGTCAAATGGGTCAATTAACGTCCGATGGGACTTATTACTCTAAAAGTCTTCAAAATTACTCAGCACAGCATATTACTTTTCATGTAATTTTACATTCAAACTATATTATACCGTTCAAAGGGGTCAATTGATGTACGCTGGGTCAAAGTGATTCAAAAGTCCTCAAAACTGCCAAGCAACTTCAAAAGACGTTCCGTCGCACAGTTAACACAGAAAAGCAATTTACTAACCGATGTCGTTTCTTTTGTTGATCACTGGAAGCACTGGGTGGTCGATGAAGAATGAACGTTGTCGCCGTAGCACAGAAGATCTTCCGAGGACCAGCTTGGGCTTGCCTGCAACAACAACAACAAAAGTCAAGTGAACACTAAATTAACATTTATTAACATTTCGCTGTGCTCACTAAGAGGCTTATCTATACACAGTTTACCAAAAACCTCATAAGAACGAAATAAAGTACCAGACTTTCATAGTGATCAGAAAGAAATTTCATGTCGGAATAATATTAAATTTTGGCTAGCATGACGCATTCAGCATTCTAAAGTTATTTTACGACATTTTTTGCATACAACAAACTAGTAAAACCTTATAAGAAAGCACGGCAAACAACAACAATAACATCACGGAACGATGTTTAGCATATTCTTTTTCGCCCAGCTCTGTTTGGAGCACTTGGCAAATTGCCAAAAAGCTACAAATGCCAAAAAATAACACTAAGGCATATCCCCTTAAGAGAAAATTATAAAAAAAAAAAAAATTTAAAAAGCCTATTTGAAAAGTTCAATGGCAGCAACACATCGAGTTTGGACAAATATGCAGACTGCTTGGCATAGTTGCCCCCGCCCTTCAATACTTCCAGATGCCATCGAATTTATATGCCGCAGACCAGTCTCTCATTTCATTTCATTTGATGTCTTCTTCTTAGAGAAGAAGAAGAATGTAGTGGTAGAAGGCGAGTTATGAATGTTCCATACGGAGGTAGTCGTTAAATGATCATAAACAGACACGTTTTTGTTATTCTTATGCACGTCGTATAACCACAGAATAGAAATGCTTCTTAAAGAACGTTCTCCTTATTGTTACTTCCTGTACTTTTGTTAATTTCGTTCACTTTGTTGTCCGAAGTATAATTACCCAAGTTTGAGGAATAAGCTTAAAGGAGGTATCCGAAGAATAATTAACCTTGGGTTTTCTCTATATGGATAAGTTCATCTTGGTGTAAAACATACATCCTAAAAGTTTGAGCGATTTTCTTAAATTACACTCTGAGCAATAGTAACGTGAAAAATCGCGGGTAGAGAATTAGCTACGATAGGTCACAGCCGCCCTCCTATTTCACATGCTCTCTCGACCGAGCGACAGGCAACTTTATGAGCGCGTGCATTCAAACTCGTTCTCTAGCGCTACTGTATAATGATTCGTCGGGTACTTCCTTTAAACCGAAAAAGTGGCGACAATGGATACGAACTTGCGCCTTCCTCTACGATGCGCACACTCAAGCCAGCTTTACGCTACTGACCGCAACCTTCTCATCGCCGCGAATTCATACACTACAACTGTAACGTTTAACTTTTCTTTATTTTATGCTGATCTCAGGAGGGAGAGAGAGGGCGAAAGATGAAAGAGATAGAAAGGGAGAGGGGTGAGTGTTCGTAATGCTGCACATTTATAGACATAATTCCGTCGATATACGTTTTCCTTCGCTCTCCGTCTCTACTTCGATGAGTCATTTCGTACAGTTATATAGTTCCGTTTCTTTTGCTTGTTATGCATCAGGGATGTATCGGAATAAAAATTTTCATAACGGGATTCGGAATTCGGAAGGCCCCCTTTCATAACGGAATTCGGAAATCGGAATTCGGAAGAGAAAAAAGGTCGGAATTCGGAATTCGGAATTCGGAACTTCAAGTTTCAATAAGAAAAATGGGACTTTTTGTCTCTAACTTTTGGTCTATCTGTCTCCGCACTTTTGGCATAAATAAAACAACAGTGAGATTAGATGGTGGATGTGCTCTGCCGTGCCATTAAAATCTTGGGCGAAAGCTGAAGAAAATATTGTGAAATATTTTTTATTTACTTTTGTTCTCTCGGTTTTGAACAGTATCTCGCGCCCATGGAAAACTTCTACCAGTTACAACAAAAGATGCAAAAAGTATATAAATTAGTTCAGTAGAGGAGATATTTTCTTAACACAACTCATTTCCTCGCTCTGATCAGGCGAGCGATAATCGCTCTCAGCTCCTATCTCTTCCCACTCTATCGATATGGGAAGGTGAACTAAGTTCTCTATTTCACTAGACCTTGACGTCTCCTACGTCGCTATCAAAGTATCTGTTGCCCTCATTGTCCACGTCGTCAGGAAGGCACACTGCTCAATTCGATGGACGAGGAGAACAACAGTCGCCTGGCCAAGCTGGCGGAGTGCCCCTCACTCCCAGGACAGTTTATCTATTACGCGTCGCGTCCGCAGTCGCATGCTGAACAGAGGCAGAGAATCGGGAGAAGGAAACACGGGCAGTGATAAGGAGTGATAATTCCATGCTCCTCCCCAGCCTTGCTGCTCCGTTACGAACGGCGTTCGTTCTCACCTCTCTCCCTACGGCATCTCTCTGGGAAACGTCAGCTGCCGTCGGCACCCTCCAACTCGACAGTTCAACAAGGCCGAAGCGTAAGAAGAAATCTTGACTTTTGGATATCTCGGGCCCCCAAGGGTCCTACTAAAGACCTAATCTTTTTTGATCGAGTTCCGTACTGTACCTTGGCCCAAACCACTAACCGATCTACTTTAGACGCGATAACTTTATCATTTCAGTTTATGTCAGCACTTTATATGTTGTGAAGTTTGGAAATTTATTTCAGTTTTACCAAAATGCGCTTCCCAAAAGGTCTCCTCTTATGAAAGATCCGCAAAATATTTCATTATAATTTCGCCCCACTCAATATGAAAGCTTCATTAACATTTGGTCAAATTATCGTCAGTTTTCTCAGGGCTGGCTTCAGTTTTCTTCTTAGATTAATACATAAAATGTGCACTGCTGAGCTACAATATTCCGAAAAAAATTCCGAAGAAATGGCCTTCATAACGGAATTCGGAATTCGGAATTCGGAAGTCTTCCTTTCATAACGGAATTCGGAAATCGGAATTCGAAAGGGAAAAAAGGTCGGAATTCGGAATTCCGATACACCCCTGTTATGCATGAAACCTGTAGCAAGGTCTCCAACATTTTTTTCCATTTCCTTATCTTTTATTGAATTGTTATCGTCTATGTGGTTTTAACCCAGCATAGAGGTTTAATTAACCAAGTTTGAGGTATCTGGCAAATCTCAAGCTTTCGTAACAGTGCAACTAGAAAACAGAGTAGAAAGATATAAGAGAGAGAGAGAGAGAAAATATAAGACAGAAATATGATAGAGGATGGAGCGGACAGAGAAAGAGAGAGAGAGAGCGAGAGATGACTCCTCATAAGTACATGAGGAGAAAGAATTAGGAGAGAGGGAAGATACCGAATGCGTCAATCGATTTGCCTTCCTTGCAGAAGCCCACATCTTTCTGTCTCTTCCATAACTTTACCATTTTTAGACTTTGTCGCCATACACGCGACATCTCCACGACATTTCGTCCTAAATGCGATCATACTCTTTTGGCTCTGCTTGCAACCTAATCCACTGAAAAGGTATGTATGGATCTTGTTTATTACATTTCGATAATAAGTAAAAAAAAATTTCGCCAAGTTTTCATACATCTTCCCATCGTTATGTATGGTCGGCAACTGCCGAGTCTATGATTTTAATTTCTTCCGCCTTTCTAAATAAATGAATCATCCCTCCGCTTCTTCTATTTTGGTAAAGGAAGAATTATAGATGAGTCGTTTTTCGCCTTTCTCTTCTGCTTGACATACATGAAGAAGTCTTGATAAATCATTACTCTCCTTCAAATTCTTTCATATTTTGATAAAATAGAGAAATTCAGAAATGCTTTCTGCCATTCTTTAAAGGGAGAGGTCTAGCGCTTATTTATCATTTTCTCTCTCTCAATTTTGATTTTGTGTTTGAGTTGAATGCGGATAAGTACCCAAGTTTGAGGAATAAATATAAGACATAATATGATAGAGGATGGAGGGGACGGAGAAAGAGAGAGAAATAGCGAGAGATGACTCGTCATATGGTCATGAGAAGAAGGAAGGAGGAGTAGGAGGGGAAGGGGCCAGAAGCGGCATTCGATTTGCCTTCCCTGTAGTAGTCTTTTTATCCCTTCCTTAACTTTACCATTTTTAGACTTTGTCGCCATACACGCGACTTCTCCACGACATTTCGTCCTAAATGCGATCATACTCTTTTGGCTCTGCTTGCAACCTAATCCACTGAAAAGGTATGTATGGATCTTGTTTATTACATTTCGATAATAAGTAAAAAAAAATTTCGCCAAGTTTTCATACATCTTCCCATCGTTATGTATGGTCGGCAACTGCCGAGTCTATGATTTTAATTTCTTCCGCCTTTCTAAATAAATGAATCATCCCTCCGCTTCTTCTATTTTGGTAAAGGAAGAATTATAGATGAGTCGTTTTTCGCCTTTCTCTTCTGCTTGACATACATGAAGAAGTCTTGATAAATCATTACTCTCCTTCAAATTCTTTCATATTTTGATAAAATAGAGAAATTCAGAAATGCTTTCTGCCATTCTTTAAAGGGAGAGGTCTAGCGCTTATTTATCATTTTCTCTCTCTCAATTTTGATTTTGTGTTTGAGTTGAATGCGGATAAGTACCCAAGTTTGAGGAATAAATATAAGACATAATATGATAGAGGATGGAGGGGACGGAGAAAGAGAGAGAAATAGCGAGAGATGACTCGTCATATGGTCATGAGAAGAAGGAAGGAGGAGTAGGAGGGGAAGGGGCCAGAAGCGGCATTCGATTTGCCTTCCCTGTAGTAGTCTTTTTATCCCTTCCTTAACTTTACCATTTTTAGACTTTGTCGCCATACACGCGACTTCTCCACGACATTTCGTCCTAAATGCGATCATACTCTTTTGGCTCTGCTTGCAACCTAATCCACTGAAAAGGTATGTATGGATCTTGTTTATTACATTTCGATAATAAGTAAAAAAAAATTTCGCCAAGTTTTCATACATCTTCCCATCGTTATGTATGGTCGGCAACTGCCGAGTCTATGATTTTAATTTCTTCCGCCTTTCTAAATAAATGAATCATCCCTCCGCTTCTTCTATTTTGGTAAAGGAAGAATTATAGATGAGTCGTTTTTCGCCTTTCTCTTCTGCTTGACATACATGAAGAAGTCTTGATAAATCATTACTCTCCTTCAAATTCTTTCATATTTTGATAAAATAGAGAAATTCAGAAATGCTTTCTGCCATTCTTTAAAGGGAGAGGTCTAGCGCTTATTTATCATTTTCTCTCTCTCAATTTTGATTTTGTGTTTGAGTTGAATGCGGATAAGTACCCAAGTTTGAGGAATAAATATAAGACATAATATGATAGAGGATGGAGGGGACGGAGAAAGAGAGAGAAATAGCGAGAGATGACTCGTCATATGGTCATGAGAAGAAGGAAGGAGGAGTAGGAGGGGAAGGGGCCAGAAGCGGCATTCGATTTGCCTTCCCTGTAGTAGTCTTTTTATCCCTTCCTTAACTTTACCATTTTTAGACTTTGTCGCCATACACGCGACTTCTCCACGACATTTCGTCCTAAATGCGATCATACTCTTTTGGCTCTGCTTGCAACCTAATCCACTGAAAAGGTATGTATGGATCTTGTTTATTACATTTCGATAATAAGTAAAAAAAAATTTCGCCAAGTTTTCATACATCTTCCCATCGTTATGTATGGTCGGCAACTGCCGAGTCTATGATTTTAATTTCTTCCGCCTTTCTAAATAAATGAATCATCCCTCCGCTTCTTCTATTTTGGTAAAGGAAGAATTATAGATGAGTCGTTTTTCGCCTTTCTCTTCTGCTTGACATACATGAAGAAGTCTTGATAAATCATTACTCTCCTTCAAATTCTTTCATATTTTGATAAAATAGAGAAATTCAGAAATGCTTTCTGCCATTCTTTAAAGGGAGAGGTCTAGCGCTTATTTATCATTTTCTCTCTCTCAATTTTGATTTTGTGTTTGAGTTGAATGCGGATAAGTACCCAAGTTTGAGGAATAAATATAAGACATAATATGATAGAGGATGGAGGGGACGGAGAAAGAGAGAGAAATAGCGAGAGATGACTCGTCATATGGTCATGAGAAGAAGGAAGGAGGAGTAGGAGGGGAAGGGGCCAGAAGCGGCATTCGATTTGCCTTCCCTGTAGTAGTCTTTTTATCCCTTCCTTAACTTTACCATTTTTAGACTTTGTCGCCATACACGCGACTTCTCCACGACATTTCGTCCTAAATGCGATCATACTCTTCCGGCTCTGCTTGCAACCTAATCCACTGAAAAAGTATGTATTGATCTTGTTTATTACAATTCGATAATAATTTTTAAAAAATGTCGCAAGGTTCATTCATCTTTCCATCGTTTTGTATTGTCGGCAACTGCCGAGTCTATGATTTTCATTTCTTCCACCTTACTAACCAGGGAACTACCAGAAACCCTAAATTCCAAAAATTCTGATATTTTGCATATGGATAGAGCATCACATTGGATGGTTCGAAATGAAAAAATTGGGACCCGAATCCCTCTAGAAAACTTTTTAAACCCATTTAAAGATGCTTGAAAATCTCGTTTTATCTGCGAGGTACCACGTTAACAAACGTTCGAACAAATAAAATATGAAACATTGGCGCAGTGGGTAGCGCTTCCGGCTACAATTTTTCGTTCGCAAGTTCAATGCCCCAGAGGGCGAAATTGTTTTGCCACTTTTATAAAAGGTTTTGAGGTTATTGAGTTATTTTATGTACTTTCTATGGTTATCTATTTGCATACAGACATTGTGAAGTGCGAGGATCAAAATAAACTATTTGTTTTGGGCTGTATGCATGTGCGTGTATGTGCGTGCCGATGACTTCTGCAAGCGTGCATTCCCGCGCTTTGCCGTCTGGAATGCGGATCGAAACGGTTCTGCGAATGAACAGACTCTGACACGCACTCGTGCATTCCGTGGCGAAAAGAAAATAAGGATAGTTGTCGCTACACACACATCACTGGGTACGCTGATACATACACATACATATGTATGTACATACGGTCCAAGCCAAATATTTTTATTTGGATCCTAGCACTTCACAGAGTCTGTATAGCCATTGAACGTACAGATTTTTTGTTCGCATCTTTTGCTAATTTTATAGAAGTTTTTGAGGTCATGGAGTTCTTTTCCGTACGTTCTATAGTTATCTAATTGAAAGCGGACTTTGTGAAGTGCAAGTAATAAAATGTAAAAAAAAAAATAATTTTGGGCTGTTTATTATCTTTTTCCGATCATGGATCATCTACCTAAAGTAATAATTTCTTTTTTAAAGCGCAAAAACGATGGTCTTGGTCCCGTCGGATCGGAAAGTAAAACGAAAAGGCGTTGGCCTATGTCACCGTCAGCCTACAATGTGGACACACAATCAAAGCAATTTTTTTTGTTGATAATTGCACTTCACAAAGTCCGTATTCAAATAGAAAACCATAGAAAGTATAGAAAAGAACTCCACGACCTCAAAAAAGTTACATAAAATTTGCAAAAGACTTTGGCTCCAATGGGGATTGAACTTGCAACAGAAAAATTGAAGGCGGAAGCGCTACCAACTGCGCCAACCTTTCATGTTTTAAGCGTTGGAACGTTTTGTAACGTGGCATATTACAGATAAAACGAGAATTTCAGGCATCTTTAAATGGATTTAAAAAGTTTTCAAGAGGGATTCGGGTCCCAATTTTTTCATTCCGAACCATCCAATGTGATGCTCTATCCATATGCAAAATATCAGAATTTTTGGAATTTAGGGTTTCTGGTAGTTCCCTGGTAAGTGAATCATTCCTCCGCTTCTTCTATTTTGGTAAAGGAATAATTCTAGATGAGTCGTTTTTCGCCCTTCTCCTCGGCTTGACTTATGAAGAAGTCTAGATTAATCATTTCTCTCCTTCTCTATCTTTTATATTTTGATAAAAGAGAGAAGGAAAAAAACACTTTCTGTCATTCTTTAAAAGAGAAGTCTAGCGCTAATTTATCATGTTCTCTCTCTCCATTTCGATTTTGTGTTTGTTTGAAGTGAATGCGGCTAAGTACCCAAGTTTGAGGCTGATAAAGATACTACTTTCCACGTGTTCCGACACAACTGCTGCGTCGGCCACCTGTGAATCCTGGAGCGACCTCTCAGAGACTCGGCTGTGTCCGCCACGATAAAGACAATCACTTCCAACGTTGACTCACCTGCTGGCAAAAATCAAAAAGAAAATAGAGAGCCCATCCATTTCTACTCCTTTTTCACAATTGATCCCTGTCTCTTTTTCTCTCTAAATTTTCCTTCTCTCTCTTGTGTTGACTGAGTTATGTATTTGAAGAATTGTATTTGTATTTGAAGGTGTAACATTGGAAATAATACGATGAATTAATTGTGAATACACTGCTGAATTCGCGTCTGAAATAGCTTCACGGATATTGTAATACAGAGAGAGACAGAGAAAGATACGACTCACTACCAGGCGCCTTGATGATTGCACAAAATTACTAATTATTGGACGAAAACCTTGTGAACACGTTTGCCATTCTTCAGATATCCAAAAGAGTAATGTATCTCACCTTTTTTCTTTTATCATCGAATTTCTTCATGCATATGTGCAATATTGTACATTCATGTGCAACTAGTTTATCAGATATTATATGAAAACACAAAGAAATACCTTCATTCCTGTATTAGAGCTATTCCGCATGAGCTATTTGCGAGCAAGGATTGGAGCGCGTTTCTATGTGCGCTTTCGCGGATGTGTTGAAAAGCCAGCCAAAAGAGCATACATACAATTTACAGCTACGTATATTAATATACAGCGTTTAGTTTAAAATAATGTTTTGCCAATGGAACAATAGTCAAGACCATTCAAGAGATAGAGAGAGAGAGAGAATGAAAGAGACAAAGATAGTGATGAAGAAAGATTGAAAGAAAGATATAACAGTGCTGGGCACGATCATTCACAGCTGTATGCCACTCACATTTCTTTGCTTCTCTGATCGTCTTTTCGGCCCTCGCTCTCCTTCTCACTGACTTTCTTTCTCTCTCGCTTTCTCTATTTTCGCTCCCTCCCTCTTGCTTTCTCTATATCTCACGTACTCTCCTTTTCTCTAGTCAAATTCAGAGTTGCTGGCAAATATCCAAGAGAATCGGCGATTGGCTACGCCTCTCTTATCCTAATCAATCCGTTTTCTGTTCTTGCCACTTCTTCTTCTTCTTCTTCTCGGAACCTTTGTACTTGAAATGTCTTTTCCTTGATGTGCTTTTAATAAATATGTATGATTTACTTGTTTGCATTACTTGTATTCTACCACTGACTGTTTGTATGTGAATACAGAGAGGAAAAGAACCCGTACCTCTGACGCCGTAGTAAAGTGTCCTTTTTTGAGGCTAAACTTCAGGGTACTGATATGAGGCTAAGCAGGCTAACATGATCAGCAAAGACGACGCTTCTCTACACACCACTTTGTTTTCTATAAAATGTCCAAAATATTGTCGCAAAAATTTTTATCGTGGGATATTTTTAAATTAGTTTCCTTCCTATGCGTGCCTAATATATACATACAGTCGTGCGTTAAATAAATACTGTTTTATTCTTTATTATTCTTATTTTACAGTCTACCGCTATACATGCGGGAAAATATTTTGTGATTCTCTCTTTTCTAGAATGGTTCGAGATGATACTGGACTCTTTTGATATGTGGAAATACCATCCCTCTCTCTCCCCCCTCTCTCTCTCTCTCGCTCTCTTTCTCTCTCTCTCTCTCTCTCTCTCTCTCCTCGCTCTAGTAAAGATGAGCGAGCAAGGAAGACAAAGATGAGATGGAGAATGTACATCTCTAGAGAGCACGCATGAGATGGAGGGAGCGAGAGAAGCAGAGAGAAATTGCCGATGCTGCACGAGTTGGAGCGCTTTTCTGTGCGCGCTTTCCTAGATTCCTGTTCAAACCAAATCAGAGACCATGCCTGAAATTTTCAGCTTTGTTTTACTTTACTATATTTAATTTAAAGTCATAGTTTTGTTGCATGTCCAGTCCGGTTTTAATCGAAATGATATCCTGATTTGTTCATATCTCTCTCGCTCTCTCTCTCTCTCTCTCTCTCTCGCCATACTCGATGCTGCGAGTCATAATGCATATATTCTGTCGCGTGCTCGCAAAATACGTTGGCTGAAGATCAGCTTTAGGTATTTACTGACAGCGCGAATATGCCCATAGGATGCTTATAAATCGGGAGTAATTTTCACAGACGAAATTAGGGCGTGAAGCGTATCTGTTCGAGAAATAAGTTGTAAAAATGTTCAATAAGTAGGTATGAGGGGGCAAAATAAGCAGCACTGGTTATCCTTGTGCTTCCATTGGCAGAAAATTTAGAGAGAGAGAGAGAGAGAAAAAGTGACAGAGAGAAAGAAAGGGAGAGAAAGAGAGAGAACCTGAAAATGATTAGGGAAGAGAGGAAGAAAGAAAGACAGAGATAAAATTAGGTGCATAGAACAGCTGCAGGGCATTGTCGTTCGCAAATGTATGCCGCTCCCATTCTATTGCTTGCTTTGCCAATCTCTCTCTCTCTCTCTTTCTCTCGTCTGGCTTCTTCAAATGACCCTGTTTTCTGCAGCAAACATAGCGCTTCTCTACTCGTCTTGTTTTCTTGCAAACTTCGAAAAATATTCTAGTGATTTTTTTTTGTTTTTCTTCCTGCTGATTTTATCGTCCCGTCGGATACAGTAATATGTCACTACTCTTTTAATTCTCTTCTTTTTTTGCAGCTTTCCGCCATACACGCGGAAAGATTCATCTTCTTCTGGCAGCCTACATCTGCCCACAATGAGAAGAGCTCTCGAGCGAAAAAAAGGTTACTCTAGACTATGATCAGCCAGTCACTATGTAGGCCACCAGAGAGATGTGTAGGTCCCTGGCGACTAATTTTCCAACGGTCCTAGGCCACGCCCCCTTTTCCAACTGTCTGCTTCATGCACCCGAGGCTTTCTGGGGAATCCCCTTATGACGTCATCATTCTGTGGAATGTGAATTTCTGGTGGAACCCCCCATTAAGACCTAAGCTTTTTTACTCATTCTCTTTTTCTCTATTTCTTTTCCCACTCTCTCACTTTGTCACACTATTTCTCTACCTGTTTTTTCTCTCTTTCTTACAATACTCTCTCTCTTTCTCACACTATTTCTCTAACTCTTTTTCTCTCTTTCTTACACTACTCTCTCTATTTCTCACACTATTTCTTAACATCTTTTCTCTCTTTCTTTCTCTAACCTCTCTTTTTCTAACACTATTTCTCTAACTCTTTTTCTCTCTTTCTTTCTCTACCCTCTATATTTCTCACACTATTTCTCTACCTATTTTTCCTACTCTCTCACTCTCTCACACTATTTCTCTAACTCTTTTTTCTTTCTTTCTTTCACTAATCTCTCATTTTCTCATACTATTTCTCTACTTTAATTTTAATTTTAAATGCTATATCAAATCGATATTCCCTATTTCAATTCACATATTACACCAATATTTTTAATTAAATAAATATGAAGTTATTACACCACAATAATTATTTCAGTTACGGTTTTTACATTACCGCAAGACAAGCGCGTTAAATAAAAGTTTTATATTTTTCTGCTGTATCCCAAACACACTACAAATAAGAAGTTCACCTATACACCAATAATAGTTTATTATATTTTCTATTTTCTGTAACGTATTTCTTGTTTTTGTATTTGTAAAGATATGATTCATTGTTTTAATTTTTAAATGTTTCTATTACCTTCCACTTTATCTATTACAAATTTTCATCTTCTTTTCCTCAGGTAAGTTTACATTTCTGTATTTACTTTTAAAACAAACTATGTTAACATTTATTTACAAAGTTGAATCTATTATTAAATGAGCATACATACATTTATGATTTTAAAATGCAAAAGTATATTATATAAAATGATTGAGCTATATCAAAAATAGTTTCCATTATCTTAAATGTTTAAAGTAAATTGAGTTTTACAAAACACCTATTAGATGCATTATTAAAAAACCAAAAGAAATATAGTCATCACACACGGCCACAAATACGCACATGATACAACGCAAGGTTTCCTGACCAATCTGAAAATAAACAAAACTGCATGAAGCTAGATAACATCTAAACGAACCGAGTTCAAATGGTGAGCTAGATGAGGGTCGTAACAACAATCCGGCTCATCAACAGCGTAGAACAAAGCAGACAAGTCGACGACAGGCGGATAGTCCATTTCGACCTAAACAAAACAACAAGAATTATTTAGCAGAAATGTATTAGACATACTTCTTTCTTGATAGGTTCTTCTTCATTCTTAGTTATCTTTTGTGAACAGTTCTTTGACGACATATTCTTCGCGTCCTTGTCATGGGCATCAGTGTGCTAAGCAGGAAAACAATTTAATAAATAAAGCATTCCTATTCACATTCCAGTTATAGTATAATAGGAAGTTAGCAATTTTAATAATAAAGTTATTTGACAAAGAGTTACAAAATATATACCTCCTTCTTCTTGATAGGTGCTTTTTCTTGGTTACGTGCACCTAGATAGGACTTCTTTGATGATAACTTCTTCTTATCCATATCCGATGACTTCTTGTCAACAGCATCCTAGGAAATTAAGATAAACAATTTAATTATAAAGCTTTGTTAATACCTTCAAGATGAGTTTGCGAGGCATGGCTTAGTAGGAGTTTGAAGAGCGAAGAGTGAGCAACCGCACGGAACGATGACAAATGCAAGTGAATGTAAAAGCGTAATGCAGTGCACACATCAAGGCGATTAGTCATCATCAACAGTGTAATATGTCGTCATACATCTATTTCATCATCTTAAAGACACGGTGCCAAGTTGTGGGCGGGTACGATGACGTCATTACATCTATTTCGTAATATTCAAGACACGGTGCCAAGCTGTGGGCGGGTACGATGACGTCATTACAACTATTTCGCAATCTTCAGAAGAAGATAACAGACTGGAACGGATGACTCACTGAAGCGTAATATTATGACAATGTGTATTTCGTCATTTTAAGGAATGCCGAGTTCAAAGTGATGAATCAACAATGACGTCACCAAAACTATTTCGTAATATTTCTTCCATGTCTAAGTTGCAATGTGTGTAAGATGTGTATCAGGGATGTATCGGAATAAAAATTTTCATAACGGAATTCGGAATTCGGAATTCGGAAGGCCCCCTTGCATAACGGAATTCGGAAATCGGAATTCGGAAGAGAAAAAAGGTCGGAATTCGGAATTCGGAATTCGGAATTGGGAATTCGGAACTTCAAGTTTCAATAAGAAAAATGGGACCTTTTCTCTCTAGCTTTTGGTCTATCTCCCGCGCTTGTGGCATAAAACAACAGTGAGATTAGATGGAAGATGTGCTCTGCCGTGGAGGATGTGCTCTGCCATTTTCTTCAGCTTTCATCTAAGCCTAAACGCTTGGATGAAAGCTGAAGAAAACATTGTCAAATATTTTCATATATTTTTGTTCTCTCGGTTTTGAACAGAGTATCTCGCGCCCATGGAAAACTTCTACCAGTTTTAGCTAAAGGTGCAAAAGTATATAAAATTTGTTCAGTGTAAAGCCAAACCCTTGTTTTTTTTTTCTCTGGGGGATAAAAGGAGATATTTTCTTAACACAACTAATTTCCACGCTCTGATCAGGCAAGAGGCTCCTATCTCTTCCCACTCTATCGATATGGGAAAGCGAATCCAGTTCTCTCTTTCCCCAGACCTTGACGTCTCCTGCGTCGCTATCAAAGTATCTGTTGCCCTCATTGTCAACATCGTCAGGAAGGCACACTGCTCAAGTAGATGGACATGGAGAACAACAGTCGCCTGGTCAAGCTGGCGGAGTGCCCCGACGTATTCACCGACACCCTACTTTATATCTCCTCTCCCAGCCACTTCCCTCACTCCCAGGACAGTATATCTCCTACGCGTCGCGTCCGCAGTCCGCACGCTGAACAGAGGCAGAGAATCGGGAGAAGGAAACATGGGGAGTGATCGTCGGCTCGGTGAGAAAGGCAGCGATAAGGAGACCGCCGAGCATGACAAGTCCATGCTCATCTCCTGCCTCGCTGCACCGTTACGAACGACGTCCGTTCTCATCTCTCTGGTAACGTCAGCTGCCATCGGCACCATCCAACAACAAGCACCTGGCAGTTGTCCCGGGATTCGGGGCGGGCTCTCCTATACCATGACAGTACTAAGTGGCTCTAAGTGGCCGAAGCGTCAGACGAAATCTTGTCTTTTGGAGGGGTCTGTACCTCAGGTCACCAGGAGTCCCAGAGACCTAATCCTTTTTCATCGAGTTTCGTACTGTGCCTTGGCCCAAACCACTAACCAATCTACTTCAGACGCGATAACTTTATCATTTCAGTTTATGCCAGCACTTTATATATGTATGTATGTTGTGAAGTTTGGAAATTTATTTCAGTTTTACCAAAATGCGTTTCCAAAAGGTCTCTCCCCTTATGAAAAATATTTCATTGTAACTTCACCCGACTCAAAATGAAAGCTTCATTAGCATTTGATCAAACTATCGTCGTTTTCTCAGGGCTGGCTTCATTTTTCTTCTTAGATTAATACATAAAATGAGCTACAAAATTCCGAAAAAATTCCGAAGAAATGGCCTTCATAACGGAATTCGGAATCCGGAATTCGGAAGGCTCCCTTTCATAACGGAATTCGGAAATCGGAATTCGGAGGGGAAAAAAGGTCGGAATTCGGAATTCGGAACTCGGAATTCGGAATTCCGATACAGCCCTGATGTGTATTACATCACTGTACGCAATATTGAATTCAATGTGATGACTCATTGTTATCTTGATATCATGCAACTATTTCATAATCTCTTAAAGTGATGGTGCCAGGATGTGGATGGTGAACCGTATGACTCATTAATGTGTAATAGTATTACGTCACTGTTTTGACCCTATCCCACTTTCTCAGGCACAAGAAACGAATCGGCTGAGCACAAGTGCTCTAGTAGAAACTGCCCGTCGTATCTTTAAATAAGATAGTGTACATATAAAAATAATTAGCAAAATATACTAACCCCTTCAAGTTGTGAGCGATGACTGTGCAACCCTTATTTACAGGCAACGTCAGGAATTTTACAAATTCGGCAGTAATCTTTCTCGAAGCGTTGTCAAAGGTATCAGCTTCCCAATGCTTCTCGCCCCCACAATGGTTGCAGACGGCTTCATCTTTGTTCTTACAATGCTCACAAGATCTCAAAGCATGGATAAGGCAGGGGACGTGTTGTTGGCTTCCGTCTTCTTGTTCCACAATTACCGTCTTTAAAAAACAAATTTATATTTTTAAATTTTAATAATAAAATATTACGCTTCAGTGAGTCATCCGTTCCAGTCTGTTATCTTCTTCTGAAGATTGCGAAATAGTTGTAATGACGTCATCGTACCCGCCCACAGCTTGGCACCGTGTCTTGAATATTACGAAATAGATGTAATGACGTCATCGTACCCGCCTACAACTTGGCACCGTGTCTTTAAGATGATGAAATAGATGTATGACGACATATTACACTGTTGATGATGACTAATCGCCTTGATGTGTGCACTGCATTACGCTTTTACATTCACTTGCATTTGTCATCGTTCCGTGCGGTTGCTCACTCTTCGCTCTTCAAACTCCTACTAAGCCATGCCTCGCAAACTCATCTTGATGGTATTAACAAAGCTTTATAATTAAATTGTTTATCTTAATTTCCTAGGATGCTGTTGACAAGAAGTCATCGGATATGGAGAAGAAGAAGTTATCATCAAAGAAGTCCTATCTAGGTGCACGTAACCAAGAAAAAGCACCTATCAAGAAGAAGGAGGTATATATTTTGTAACTCTTTGTCAAATAACTTTATTATTAAAATTGCTAACTTCCTATTATACTATAACTGGAATGTGAATAGGAATGCTTTATTTATTAAATTGTTTTCCTGCTTAGCACACTGATGCCCATGACAAGGACGCGAAGAATATGTCGTCAAAGAACTGTTCACAAAAGATAACTAAGAATGAAGAAGAACCTATCAAGAAAGAAGTATGTCTAATACATTTCTGCTAAATAATTCTTGTTGTTTTGTTTAGGTCGAAATGGACTATCCGCCTGTCGTCGACTTGTCTGCTTTGTTCTACGCTGTTGATGAGCCGGATTGTTGTTACGACCCTCATCTAGCTCACCATTTGAACTCGGTTCGTTTAGATGTTATCTAGCTTCATGCAGTTTTGTTTATTTTCAGATTGGTCAGGAAACCTTGCGTTGTATCATGTGCGTATTTGTGGCCGTGTGTGATGACTATATTTCTTTTGGTTTTTTAATAATGCATCTAATAGGTGTTTTGTAAAACTCAATTTACTTTAAACATTTAAGTTAATGGAAACTATTTTTGATATAGCTCAATCATTTTATATAATATACTTTTGCATTTTAAAATCATAAATGTATGTATGCTCATTTAATAATAGATTCAACTTTGTAAATAAATGTTAACATAGTTTGTTTTAAAAGTAAATACAGAAATGTAAACTTACCTGAGGAAAAGAAGATGAAAATTTGTAATAGATAAAGTGGAAGGTAATGGAAACATTTAAAAATTAAAACAATGAATCATATCTTTACAAATACAAAAACAAGAAATACGTTACAGAAAATAGAAAATATAATAAACTATTATTGGTGTATTGGTGAACTTCTTATTTGTAGTGTGTTTGGGATACAGCAGAAAAATATAAAACTTTTCTTTAACGCGCTTGTCTTGCGGTAATGTAAAAACCGTAACTGAAATAATTATTGTGGTGTAATAACTTCATATTTATTTAATTAAAAATATTGGTGTAATATGTGAATTGAAATAGGGAATATCGATTTGATATAGCATTTAAAATTAAAATTAAAGTAGAGAAATAGTATGAGAAAATGAGAGATTAGTGAAAGAAAGAAAGAAAAAAGAGTTAGAGAAATAGTGTGAGAGAGTGAGAGAGTAGGAAAAATAGGTAGAGAAATAGTGTGAGAAATATAGAGGGTAGAGAAAGAAAGAGAGAAAAAGAGTTAGAGAAATAGTGTTAGAAAAAGAGAGGTTAGAGAAAGAAAGAGAGAAAAGATGTTAAGAAATAGTGTGAGAAATAGAGAGAGTAGTGTAAGAAAGAGAGAAAAAGAGTTAGAGAAATAGTGTGAGAAAGAGAGAGAGTATTGTAAGAAAGAGAGAAAAACAGGTAGAGAAATAGTGTGACAAAGTGAGAGAGTGGGAAAAGAAATAGAGAAAAAGAGAATGAGTAAAAAAGCTTAGGTCTTAATGGGGGGTTCCACCAGAAATTCACATTCCACAGAATGATGACGTCATAAGGGGATTCCCCAGAAAGCCTCGGGTGCATGAAGCAGACAGTTGGAAAAGGGGGCGTGGCCTAGGACCGTGGGAAAATTAGTCGCCAGGGACCTACACATCTCTCTACACATCGATATCATAACATGGAATTTATACATATCTATCTTCTTTAATTTCAATAAAAGCGTGCTTCTATTATTTATTACGATAAAAACAGGTGTGGTTTTTGCCCAATTTCTTTAAAAAAACGCGTTATACTGAAATTTTATAATCAGGCAAAAAATTAGGAGGATTATTTGAACATCATAGAGAGTGAGAGAAATGGTTAGTGTTCACAGAAACTTTCACATTGGAGAGCAAAAATCCTATTTTGAGAGAAAAAAACACATACCATGATCAAACTTGAGCGAAATTCACCAAATATGAAAAAAGTTTTTGCGAAAGTCATTTCAGATGAAATCGACACAAAAGAACGCTGGCCGTCAAGATTCGACAGCCTAACCAAGACAATGCGATGAAGAAAGTGACGTCTACCTCAACTCCTTCAGCTTCATCATCCCGTTCTCCGTCCGTCAACAAAGGATTCGTCGTGGTCGATACAGGCGGATTGGGTGAGTCTGCCAAAGCATGCATGGTCACCATTTGCCACTCTGCACTTTTCATCTTTTTTATTCAAACCTCTCCCTCTTTCCACTACAGATCAATCGAGGACGTGCTGCGAGACTTCGCATGGCAGCCCTTCTCGTCCTCCGCCTCGGGCTCCACGCCGCCTACGCGATTACTCGGCCTACCGCAATGACATGGCAGCTTGGGAGTCGAGCCGCCCTGCTTACCCCGCACCCTCTTACCGTCCAGCAGACCTCTCGTCCCTCTCCACAGGCATGGCCGCCCTCTCAACCACAGAGAGTGCTCTGGTCTTCTCTTCCCTCTACTCAGGCCATCCTCGAGGCATGCGAGGAGGCGCGCCAGTGGAAATGGCGCTATTGTGCCTTCTGTGCAGAGGCGCATGACTCCGCGCACTGCCGTTGGTTCGTCAGCGAGAAAGAGAGGCGCCTGCAGATTATCATTCTGAACATCTGTTCCCTCTGTCTCCGAGGCCACAACCGGAAGGCCAGGTGCAACACGCGCACCGAGAGTTGTAAGGTCATCGATGTCTGCTTTCTTAGCCTTTGGGCTGATTCCAAAGATATTGGAATTTCGCTTCCGGCTATCCCCGACTCGCGGGATATCAGATAACGGAGAGCTCATTGCGGAGCAACCGTCTCTGACAAGAGAAAGAAGAAAGAGGAGAAAGAAGAAAGAGGAGAAAGAAGAAAGAGTTCTTCTACTTTCATTGTTGTCTGCATATTAACTGTATTGCTGTGTAAGGGTAAGCCAGAAGAAGGACCCAGGCACACTCTCTCTCTCTCTTTTTCTCTGTGTCCTTCTCGCTCTCTCGTTCTCTATCTCTCTCACTCTCTCTCTCTCTCTCTATTCCACTCTCTCTCTCTCTAATCCTCTCTCTCTCTCTCTCTCTCTCTCTCTCTCTCTCTTTTCTGTGTGCTTTCAAATATACTCGCGCAAAGCTACCCAAAACAGTATATATCAAATTTACAGCTATGTTTTTTTTTATTCTATTTAAATTAAAGTAAGTGTTTGCATGATGTCCAACCGCGATCCTAAACCAAAATAAGTTCTGTCGCTATACTCGATGTTAAGGCCTATATTCTGTAGTGTACTCGCCATACATATCAGCTTACTGAAGATCAACTTTACGTACTGGCAACACGAATACGCAGATTAATGATTTTCCCAGACGAAATTAGGAGCGAAACTGCACGGCATCTTTTCGAGAAATAAGCTGTAAAAATGAGTAATAAGTATGTATGAATGGGCTAGATAGGCAGCGCTGGCCGTCCTTGTCTCCCAAGAGAGATAGAGAATAAAGAAGAGAGCTAAAAAGATTGATAGAGAAGAAAGAAGATGTACATATAACAGTTGCAGAGAATGGTCTCTCGCAGATGTACATATGACTCTCCATTAGTACTGCCTTCTTTGCCCGTCTATCTCTCTCTCTCTTTAGTTTTTTCTCTCCCTCGCTCTCTCTCCTTTCGCGCCATCCCTCTAACTTTCTCTCCTTCTCTCTGTCTCTCTCGTCTATTCGAAGCCAGGTTTCTTCAAATCACCGGTATTATCTGCAGCAAGCATGGCGCTTCTATGGATTTTCTTCCTGTGCGTGCCTTCCTTATATGTATACTCGTGTCTTATGTAAACACAGTTAAAATTATCATTTCTTTCTTTTGCAGCCTTCCGCTATACATGCGGGCAGATGCATCCACGTCTGGCAGCATACATCTCTGCCCCCCCCCATCCGAAGCGCCCTCGAGCGACAATAATCTGAGTAGCTCTTCCAGTTCTTGTCTCTATCGAGCATCTCACTTTTATCAGGATCTATTAGTGGTTGTTGCCAGAAGCCATCAAGGCCATTCTCCATTCCTTGCAATAAACCAAGAAGATCAATCGATGAGTCTTGTGTGTTAAAACACATTCCAGTCACTTGCATTCCTTGCCCACAAGAAGGTTCAAATCATAAACCTTTATTGTCATCCCTCGAGTTATTCTTCCAAATGAACGTTGACGCAAATTATGGTAAGATTACCAGCTTGAGGGCGCATATTAAGCAATCTAGAGTCCCCGCAGGAAAGGGGCCGTTCTCTATAGAGGCCCCGAATACTGCAGGCCTTCCGTCACACATCGAAGCCCCTCGAGCGAATCCTTTAAGGAGACCCGAATACGCCGATTAAACAGCCATGGATCAATGTTCTTAAGGAGATTCAAAACCGATCAGAGTTCTTAAAGATCACAAAGATCACCTTCTAAAAATTCCTTCAATTTAGGCAGAGAACCTTGCACGCGAGTAGTCTGCAAAGGCCATAGTCAAGGAATTAAGAAGAAGCAACCAGAGGAACCGGATCTTGGCCGAATCGGTCATCCATGTATCCAACAAAGTACATCAGTCGAAAATGTAGATGGCAAGTCACCCCAGCTTTCGGTAGCGGCAAATCGATAACTGCTGCGGCAACGGTAATCGATGGCCCACGATCACAATAATGATGTGCGTCCACACGTATCGGCGGCTGCGCTCTCCCCTGCAATTTTGGTTCGTGAGCACACAACCTCTTTATTTCCTCCGTGTTGTGATGGACTGATTAACTGATTGTATTTATCTATTCTTTCTGCTCATCGTTCACGATTTCCAGAACATTCCAACGAACCGAAGTCGAGTTGGGAACGGAGTTTCTTCGCCGAGAACGTCAACTCGTTCGACTCAATTTCAACACATCTCACAAATTCTATTTATTTTTTTATATGCTCTCTTGAAAAGGTCAATAATTAATTGTTTTTACAACATTATAAAAAAATTAATAGTTGAACAGTTAAACTACATTTAATTGAAGAATGTAGTCCCAGTTGGGCAAGACAATAAAAATGGAATGCAATATGAGGAGAAATATTATGAGGATGTATGTATATTTATTTTTGTCATGGTCGTGTGCTGCAAGAATGAAGCAGGACAGAATCAGATGGCCAGCTCCGGTCGGCCTTTGCTCTTCAGTGTCTTGCAACACTAAAAGAGTGGACTTTTGAATCAAAGGTTGAAGCAGTGGGCATGAGTCCGTTGAAAAAGTAGACTTTGGTGCCATTCTCAAGAGATGTTTGCTCACGCAGAGACACGAATGATAAGAGAAAACGCTGGCTTTCCCTTTAAGAGAAACAAAACTGAGATTACTCGGGGTTCGACATCAAACGGTTTACTTGAGATTTATGAAACAAGTTGTCAATGTTGTTCATTGTATGGATTCTTGTTGTGAGCTTCAATATGGTTGAGGTGCGATAAGCCATTGCTTAAAAGAGCCTAAAATTCGATCGTGGATTCGCGCTTTTGAACTTGTTCACCTTGAATTTAGCGCGTCATGAGATTACTCACCGTTTCATTGGCGCTTCTGCTGCCGCTCTCTTACGCCGCCATTGGCATTGACATGAGCACGGTTAAATTACAACTTGGACTTACCGAAAAAAATTAAATACAATATATATATATATATATATGAGATTTGCACGGGAAATTCAAAAAAAAAATTATTTGTGCCTCTACAGCTTGCTTCCGTTAGCGCGCTCGAGTGCGCAAAGAAGAGTGGCCATCACTTTCTCATCTCGCGCATCTATCGCGAGGACGGCGTCTTCGACAGCCACGGCGCCGAATCGATCAAGGTGACACTAAAAATAAAATTACGAAAGACACACACTACCGTACCCCGGTGGATTCGTGTAACACTAGATTTGGGTTGATGAATTACGGTGGATTATTCTTTCATTTATATAAGAGAGCGAGTAAATAAAAAAAGACTACTATAATCCGAAGTCTCGTGTAAAAATCAAGAATTCGGTAGCTGGATTACGGCAGAAAATTCTTCCATTAATTCTTCAGAATGCCCACAAGGCCGGCATGCCCAATGTGGACGCGTACGTCTTCCCGTGCATCACCGCTCGCTGCCCGCCGCCCTCCAGCCAGATTCAGTCGCTCGTCACGAAAATGCACTCGGAAGGTTGGCGCGCGGGCGGGAAATTCAAATTTTTAAAAATTTCACAATAATTAAAATCCTTGCTCTACATTCAGGCGTCAAGATCGGCATGCTTTGGCTGGACATTGAGCGTTCGGCGTGGCCGGCCGACCAGGCGCACAACCGCAACTTTATTCTCCAGCTCGCGAATCAGGCACATTGCGCGATTGCGCGGGGAATTCAAATTTGTAAACATATGACGTAGTGATTCGCGAGAGAGCATCTCAACGTGGCCGAGGAGGACCCGGCCGAAATCGTCCCGCTTGGATTTTTTCCACGTTCAAAAGTAGTTAATTATTGCTTTTCCTGCGGCATCAAGAATTAAGTCTTTCTCTCGCAAATCTCATCATCTGATGATTTCGAAAGAAAGAATGAAGCCAAAAATGTTATGTTCCCTTATTGTTAGAGAGGGAGAGAGAGAAGAAGAATGCGAGAGTGAATGAGAGGTTGGCTATATAACAAAATTGGTTGCCTCACAATCAGGCGCACGCGATGGGCATGAAAGTCGGCATCTACTCGAACAACAACAACTGGCAGGCGATCGTGGGTATCGGCTGGACGGGCGTTGCGCACTATCCGCTCTGGTGGGCCAATTACAACGGCCATGAGGCGAGTAGTGTCTGTTTTTAATAGAAAAATAGTTCAATAATATGTGGGTTTTTTTCGCTTTTTGCCACACACTACATACGAATTTTGTTTTAAAGAGAAGAGAAAAAAATTTCAGAGCTTAAGCGGATTCGTGCCTTTCGGCGGCTGGCACAAGCCGGCCATCCACCAGTACCACGGCACGACGACCGTCTGCGGCCTCGGCGTCGACCTCAACTGGTATCCGGACGGCGTCGAGGACGAGTTCACGCGCAAGTTCCTCGCCTATCGCAACGGAACCATCAAATCGATGCTCGAATAGCCCTAGATGTGAATAATTCTTGTGAATGAAGTATTGATAAGCTCAAATGTGAACAAAATGACGTTTGAGGAAAAGAAATAAGAGCAAAAAATGCTTTAGATCATGGTTCTCATCGAATTTTGCTACAGCAGCACTGAATTGCTCAAATTACCCTTCGATATCCGTTAGTTAAAAATAAAATTAGTCATATGCATATGTATACGTTGACGAATGTTTACGAATATTGTTTTTTTTTTCGCCTTGGCAAACCTACTCACAAGAGCCTGAATGAATGAAGGCATACATTCCAGAATGGAGGTCTATGGATTGGGCTTGCGATGATTCCATCTAATCATTACATTTAATCATTGACTTTCCAGCACTCTTTCCATTCAAACACGAGAAGATCAGACAGCAATATTCTGCTGACCAAAGAAGCTTGCTCGCCACGATAAAGCCTCAAACTGATATGGTGAGTGCAACTTTCTCTTTCTCTCTTTCTTTCTCTCTCTCTTGCTCTTTCTTTCTCATTCTCTCTTTCTCTCTCTCTCTTTTTCTCTTTCTCTTTTTATCGCTCTCTTTCTCTCTCTCTTCGTTCTCTCCCTCTCTTCTCTCTTTCTCACTCGTCTGTTTTCAAATATATGCTCACATGTCCCTATCTTGGAAGGTTGTCAGAGGTTCAGGTCCGCAACGCTCAAGTGATATAAGATGGTTTTTATTTTTCAGATTAGGCAAAAAATTTTTGTCCCGTAATGTTGAATATTTTGCCATTCCCAACTAACGAAAAAATATTCTTTCGTGACGAATGGCAAGCAGTGGAATATTGTAAATTCGGGTACAAAATATTTGCTCATATTGATTTAAAAAAAAAACGAATTTTAAGTTGACATCGTCCGCAATACAGATCACATTTTTTTTTCTGCTTTAGCATTCAATAGCATCTTTGGCCTTGAAGCAGTCATTTATTGTTGACATGTTTTAGCAGAAGCTCTATGATTAGCTTTCTATTGCAATGGTGGAAGTAACGAATTATGGTAACTTAATTCATTTCTCTAGTTGATTAATTAAGTCGCATAGCATCATATTCAGCAATATGATTGTGTCTTTTTCCGACTGCGATAACAAATTCTTGCAGAATGAGGCCTCTCTTGCTCGCTCTGCTGCTCTTGCCGCTTGCGGCTGCCTTCGCCGGCGTCGACATCAGCGCAGTTGGTTCCAATCTTCTATGAGATCATAGATATTTCAGCATTCTAAATTTCTGTTTTCACTTTCAGAGATATTTTATAATTTATTAGCCAACTAGTTTTTTTTACTTTTTTTTTTAGTGCATCTCATGAGATTTGTATTCTAACAACGAAGGGGTCCGAAAATTTAACTTAAATCCATAAATCGTTAAATCTTCCAGGGCACCTCGGTCAGCGCGTTCCAGTGTCTGATCGCGAACGGCTGGCACTTCTTCATCGGTCGCATCTTTCGCTCGGACGGCGTTTACGACTCCACGGGCGCACAGAATATGAAGGTGCGTAGATCAATTCTGTAGATCAATAAATCCTGTGCGAAAATCTATCTACAACTAAATAGATCGATAATCTATCGGCAATCGGCAATCATCAATCGATCTATAATCGATCTACAATTAGATCAGTCAATAATCGATCTACAACTAATTAATAAATCAACATAATCAATACACATTCAGAACGCGAAAGCCGCAGGGATGCGCAACGTGGACGCGTACATCTTCCCGTGCGTCTCATCCGGCTGCCCATCGGCGGCCAGTCAAGTCCAGACGGCAGTCAACCGAATGCGCTCAGAAGGTTTGTAGAGAAAATGAGTGTTAAGGAAAACGGCTTTTTATTATCGATTATGGTAAATCAACAATATTCGCTCGAGTAAATTATATTTGTATTCAATAAATGATTTACCGGCGCTCAGAAGGTACTCAGAGGTCTTGGATGTATGTGAAAAGAAAGGACTTTTTATTATCTATTACGGTATCATCAATAATTGATTAGCATTAAATTGCATACTTAATAATAGATTACACTCTTTGTTCGTTGAGGCGTCCCGTTCGGCATGCTCTGGCTCGACATTGAGCGTTATGCGTGGCCCGGCGATCAGAACTACAATCGGAACTTTATTCTGCAGATGGCGAACCAGGTGATTGAAATATGTAGATAGGATTGCATGAGGGAGAGAGAGAAAGTGAAGGTGAGTGAGGCATCGTGAGGGGGAGATTGAAAAAGAGAGACCACAACAAGACAATGAAACAGGGTGAGGAGACAGCGAGAGGGAGAGAGAATGAAAGAGAAATAGGCAACGATAAAGAGAGAGAAATAGAGAGAGAAAGAAAAGGGTGGAATAGAAAAAGAGAGAAAGAGAGAAAGAGAGAGCTCAAACTGTTGAAAGAGAGGGAGACGTAGAAAGAGAGAAAAAAAAGAGAGATAGAGAAAGAGACAGAGAAGAGAGAGTGAAGTAGAGAGCTAAATCCGTTGAATAGGCCTCAGCGATGGGCGTGACGGTCGGCGTCTACTCGAACAACAACAACTGGCAGTCCATCGTGGGCATCGGCTGGACGGGCGTCGCGAGGTATCCACTCTGGTGGGCCAACTACAACAATCGACAGGTTGGCACAAAGTCATATTCGTTCCGTTGGTTGCTCGGCTTCTTAAAGAGGGCGTTTATCGAAAAATTATGTGATATTTCAAAAATGCCGCATCGCCCATTTAAGCGCCGATTACAGAGAAAAGCTGATTGATAGAATTTCTGAAAATCAATTGAGAAGAAACGAATGAAAAGGCGAAGAGCAGCCGATAACTGATAAGTCTTGCCCTGTGGAACAACAAAGTTATATTGAACGCAACCATGTTACAGATGGACAAAGTTATGCTAAACGTAACAATATTACTGATCGATTTTTTTTTGCTAAGAACTTTTCGAACTTTGTGCTGTGGCCACCAAAGTTATGCTGAATGTAACAATATGTACGTTTTAAGGACTTTTCGAACTTTGTCCCGTTCGGCGGCTGGGGCCGTCCGGCGATCCATCAGTACTACGGCGACTACAGAGGCATGTGCGGCATCGACGTCGACCTCAACTGGTATCCGGACGGCGCGGAGGACGAGTTCACGCGCCGCTTCCTCGCCTACCGCAACGGAACCATCAAGTCGATGCTGTAGTCAGCACGATCGATATACATAGTACTTTTCTGCCCGCGCAACTTATTATTTACTTTAATGATGGATTACCTTTTGTAAAGACATCGAATGGCTCATAAATATCTTGGCTAAGAAAGTTTCTTCTTCAAACAAATTCTAAGTAAAGCTAATGTACATTGCACAAGCACAAAGAATCCAGCATGGCAAACGATTCTCTTTCAGTGGTTTCCTTTAAAAGGCTATTATCAAAATAATTAAGATACCGTTCTACAGCTCCTCAAATTTCATAAAGAAAATTATTTTGTGAACATTTGTTTTGACCAAAAAATAATTAACTTTTCAAACAATTTGACGAGGAGGCATATTGAAACTTCATGGTCATTTCCACAGCCTGGCACGAAAAAGCATGAAATTTGCTACAAAAGAAGACAATAAAAAAATAATAAAGCGTATGTTCTTTTTCAAAAATGCCAATATACGCGTGCAACTGCTGTCGCATGTTCGAATAGGGAGAAGGGGGCCGAAATTGACCAGCTCCCTCACCATAGCTCTTTATATATAGCGTTTATCTCGTTCATCTGCCTAGCTTGACAGCAAGAAAAAAAACTTGTTTGTACCAAAAAAACCATCGAAAAGAAAGAAACAGAGAGAGGATTTGAGAATAAAAAGAGAGAAAGAGAGAGAGAGACGGAGACAGACAAAAAGAGTGAGTGAGTGAGAATGAGAGCGAGAGAAGCGGAACGACTTTGGGAAAAAAAACATATAGTGGGACTTGTAGGATGTTTGGCTAGATTGCAACGTCTTCTGCTGTTCTACCTCCATTATTTCCTTAATGGCTTTTCCTGTGCATCTCTGCTATCTCTCTCTCTCTTTTTTATATCTCTCTTTGTCTCTCCGTCTCTCTATCTCTCTCTCTGTCTTTGTCTCTCTCTCTGTCTCTCTGTCTCTCTCTCTTTCTCTCTCTCTCCGTCTCTCTCTCTCTGTCTTTCTTTCTCTCTCTCTTTACTGCCCCTCTGCCCCTCTGCTGTCTCTCTCTACTGTTTCTCTCCCTCTCTGCTGTTTCTCTCCCTCTCAACTGTATTTCTTCCTCTATATTGTCTCTCTTTCTCTGCGCCTTTCTCCCTCTCTATTGTCTCTCTGCCTCCACATTCTCTCTCTCTCTCTCTCTCTCTCTCTCTCTCTCTCTTTCTTTCTCTCTATCTCTCCGCTCTGTTTTTCTTGCTCTCTCGCTTTCTCAATGTTCCTCACTACAATCAACGGCATTTACACACAGCGCAGGAAGTTCGGTTTGCCCGCACTAGGAAAACGCACTTTGAAGTGACCAATTTCCTCCCGCACTACAATGTTCGTTTTCCTATTACTAAGCTGAGTTCTTTTTGCATGCCCTGATAAGTGCGGCGAGCGAGTATCGCGAAAGCGAACTTTGCCGGCCGACCCGGCCTGGCGGCGGGGTCGCTACCCACCGCCCCCCTTGCTTCTCTGCTACCCTCCAGCTATTCCATGCTGTTTTTCTTTCACCCACCCTTTCTGCCCCTTCATCTTATTTTCCTTTCATTCAGAAGCCGATAAAATGCATTATAAGCACATCCAACTTACTTATAGCAAATTTATTACATTAAATAAATCTACAGTAATATACACGGGCATATAACAATCTAGACAGGGCCACTACATTATGAGACGCGAGGGAGCGAGAGAAGGACGGAGAGTGAGAGAGAGAGAGAGAGAGAGAGAGGGAAGGTGGCGGCGGGGACGGAGTGGGGAGGTCGCAGCTGGTCTTGCCGGAGAGCGTCTTCACGAAGATCTGCATCCCACCGCGAAGACGGAGAAACAGGTGGAGGGTCGATTCCTTCCGGATGTTGTAGTCCGCCAGAGTGCGGCCTTCCTCCAGCTGCTTGCCTGTAAGAAGCCAATCAATAACTGTTCAATTACATTAACAGTTTTTATAGCATTAAAATCCCATATTTTCTTTAAGCAGCCTATACCTTCGTAACGAAGGCGAGGAGTGAAATACCCCATCCGAGATGTTAACTTTCAAGAGAACTCAAAAATGTCCACCAATTTCCTCGGCTGAAAAAAACGAAAAGAAAAAAAGCAGCCGGTTGACAAACTGACAAGTTTAGTGTTGCTTCTTCCTACAGGAGCATCCCACGGTGCGATGCGCCTTTCCTCCGGTCGGCTGTCACAGCACCGTGTTGCAGCCAACGCAGACAACGACCGATTGGGCGTGGCTGAAAAAATAATGCATAAGTTACTAGCATTTCATTTTCTAAGTTAAAAAAAATCAAATTAACAATACATCTATATCCACTAAAGATCGCTTTAGAAAGAGAATGAGAAATACGCAGTTTAATTATCTATATAAAATGTGTGTATGCTGACATACCTAAAAAAAAGAAATGAAAGACCCCAACAAATGGAAGCTTTCCATTTAAATGGGTTGGCAATGAACCTGAAGACGGTGATGACCTTGTAGCAACCGGGGTACTTGACGTCCATGAAGAAGGAGTTCGGGTGCTGGACGAGGCGTTTGAGCTTGCAGCGCTCGCGCTCCTTAACCGGGTGCGGATGCAGAATGTCGCGTGCGAGCGGCACCTTTCAGTGAACTTCCAGTCGAGCTGCTGCAAAAGGAACAAAATTGGGCCATCCTCCAGCTGCTTGAATATAAAGAGTCAATCAATACTCATTCAATTACATTTAAACATCGAGCAGCTTATACTTTCGTAATGAAGGCGAGGAGAGAAAGACCCCCTCCGAGATGTATACTTTCAAGGGAACATCACAAAATTTCTACCAATTTCCTCGGCTGAATGTGCCTTTTAAAATTTTTTGGCAACACTACCTCACCCGATCTTGAAAAAAAGGAATACACAGTTTCGCATTTGTGCATTAATGTCTTTGAAAGGAAAAATAAAATTGAAGAAATCTAAAGCAGAAAACCCATATTTCTAGTATACGCAAATGAACAGCGCACCATTGCGAGTACCCTTATCTCTGCCAGGTATATCCAATAGAAAAGAAAGTCAAGACAAACCCGCGAAGACGAGTCTGCTCGTTGGCGGGATGCCATCGCGGCGGCCACCATCCAGTCCATCAAGCGCCACGGTGCGCTCGGACTTCACGCAGGTCTGCATCAAAAAATGCCGAATCAAAGTGATCAAGTGGAATTCTACCAAATGCAAGTTTATTAGTTCATATAAACCGGAAAAGGTACAATAATTTGGGAGTTAAAGGGCATAGCCACGAACAGTATAAATTGTATCAACAAAAATAAAGAATAAAACCCAAAGCAATAAATCACAAACAGACCCCAGATGTATCCCGTGGCGCCGGCGGGGGCGGCTTCCGAAATGGCACTAAAAGTAGCATAAGACATCAATAACATTGAACCATCACATTAAAAATGCTTTTTATGAAGCGGAACAACGAAATATAAAAAAAAGAACGAAGAAAACGCGCCCAAACTCGTATGAAAGCCGAGCACGCTCAGACTGAGTATCGCGTAATGCATTTCAGTTGATGCGCAGTGGTGCAAGAGCGCGAATTTTGAATTGGTATTTTACGAAGCTTTACTCAGCTTGCGTTGTGAAGTGTAAATATTTCATTTGAAATGCCGTTTGTCATAGGTTTGTTTTAAGCAGTTTGATTTGGCCACTTATTTCATTACAGGGTGCCAGTCTCCGTGTAGTGTCGAGTCATCTCGTTCTGTACTGAGTCTACGCGTCAATTGTGCATCGCGTCTCCTCTCTTTAGAACAGGTTTCTGTACTCCGCATATGTTATGATTCACTTACAATTAATTCTAAATATTTTAGTGATATCCTGTTCCTACGCGTAATGATATAAAAGGTGTGCTCGTTTAGGAGTTCACTCATTTTTGATGTAATTTTGCGTTTTATTTTAAGCTTACTAGGAATGTCAACTCGAGCTCATTTAAAAAATCTATTTCCCTCAAATTTTTTCTTCGTTGTTTCCCGAATTAAAGCCCAATGTTTGATAATTTAAAAAGGCTCCTGAAGTTATTTTTATTCTCAAGTTCTTATGCAGATTTATTTCGGAAAGCATTCTTGCTTTCAGGAGTGCGTTGCCTTTTCGCTCTCTTTGTGGTCGCTAGGACATCGACATTCCCCTAAAGGTAACGCTGCATCATATTTATGTTTATGAATATTTAGTATATTTCTTTTTCATCTTTAATCCATATTTAATTTTGATTTCTTTTGACTATTGGAGTGGTTCGTCCAAGCATTTTTTTCGTAGATATGTTCCGTGCACCCGAAGTCCTCTTTTCATATTTACCCGAATTCCAAGCCCAATGTTGATAATATAGAAAAAAATAAGGCACGTGAAGTTGGAAGAGGCTTTTCAGATCTTGTGCACCGAAGTTAATTTGTCATTAGTTTGTTTTAATAACGTAGATGGAGTTAGATATTCACTTATTTAGATATAGATATGTTCCTTACACCCAAATTTCACGTGTCTCTTTTCATTTTTCTGGAATTCAAGCCCTAACCTCAAGATAATTAAAAAAATTACCTGAAGTTATAAGAAGATAAAAAAACTAATTTACTTACTAAGTATATTTCGGTAATCCTTCTTTGCTTTCAGCAGTGATCTTGAAGTTTTTAATCTTAAATTCCTAAATAGATTTCGGTAAGCATTGCTCGCTTTCAGGAGTGCGTTGTCTTCTCGTTCTCCTCGTGGCCGCTAGTGACATCGACATTCTTCTTTAGGTACGCAGTATCATCTTTATGTTTTTGAATGTTTAAGATATTTGTTATTTTTTTCTTTAATCAATATTATATTGTGATTCATTTTGATTATTGGAGTGGTTCTTCCAAGCATTTTTTTTTCGTAGGTTAGTTTCGTGCACCCGAAGTCCCATTTTCATATTTACTTAAAATCCTACCCCCAATCTTTGATAAAAAAAAGGCACCTGAAACTTTTAATCGATTTCGGTAATCATTGTTTACTTTCAGGCGTGAAGTCTCCTCTCTTCAGCCGCGTCACGCAACAAGTGGACGACAGACCTAAAAGGTACGGAATCATGTTTGTGTTTTTTTATTTCTCTTTGATCAAATTAATTCTATATTATTTTAAGAGTACATTTAATTTTGAAGTCTTAGACATTTTTACTATATGTATGATTTTTTTTTATATGAATACATTTGAACACAAATTGTGTTCTGTTTATGAACCGTGGTTTTGCTCCTTTTTTGTAGTTTTACAATATACTTTTAGTGACCGAAGTAATGAGACCATAATGGCATCAGAAGCTCTCCCGCTATGATTTCTGTTTATCTTGAAGGGAATTTTTCTTAATTCTGAGTTCAAAACTTGCTCAAAGTTACTTTTATGGGAAGGAAATAAATTCACCTCAAGAAAAGTTGAAAGTATTTGAATTAATTGTAAGTATTCGTCGCAAAGGTTCGAGAAACGCAGTAGTAATTGAGTAACTACGCAATAAATGAATGGAAATTAGTATTAAAAACAAACAAATATAGCCATGCACAGATGCGTTGTGAAGTAGAAGATTGCGACTTCTCCTCCAACCGTGAGGAGGACCTTCGATCCCACTTTATTGAAGAGCATCGGGGCGTAAGGCATTTAGTCTACCGGTGCTTCGAGTGCACTGATCTAGAACCATTCACGAGGCGTGACAACCTTCTTCGCCATCGGCGAAACTTCCATTCCGCTGGTTAGAATTGTGGTGTCGAAAATGCAACCATCAATATAAATCACCACTTTAGCTCCTCCACCTAACAACCACGACTCGGACAATGACAACTTTCTGGATGTTGACAACGTGGAAGAGGACATGGAAGTGGATGAGGACGAGGTGTTGGACGAAGTAGACAGGGCAGAGGACGACAGTTGCGAGGAGGACTCACGTGTGCCTTCTTCTGATGAAGAAGACGGTGGAGCGGAGGATTCCTTGGCAGATAGAGTGGCGGCCTTCATTCTCTCCTTGGCGGCAGCTCCGACGATTCGCGAGTGCGACGTCGATGGCGTTGTCGAGATGCTCTGCGATGTCATAGTGCAAGCAAGAGAGCTCTCCGAACCGGCCTGCGTTCTCGCACTCCAACAAGTGAAGAAACTGCGAACAGCCGCTGGAAGGAGAAGGACTCTGGGCGAGACGAGCGGGTACGTCCCGCCGAGCGAGCTGAGGATGGGCAGCTACACAGACGTCATCAGGCGCAGAGACGGCACGGTGTCCAGAGTGGACAAAGAGTGCAGACTCTATGTCTGCAGCCTGCGCCAGTCACTCTCCTCCGCCTTGGACCACGTCGATGTCCAGCGGTTGCTCCGGCTCAAGCCAGCCGACTCTCCAACCGTGCTCGCATCACCATTGGACGGCGAGAGGCATCGGGAGGCAGCAACACATGCTGCAAACAAGCAGCTGCTGCCTCTCGTTGCCTACTGGGACGACGTGGCACCAGCCAACAACCTGCACCAGGCGTCGTCTGTGCAGGCAGTGACGTGCATGTACTTCTCTCTCGCTGGCCTGCCGTCGTGCGTGTCCTCGTCTCAGCGGTTCAAGTAAGTGCAAGGGGACATTTGCAGAGAGATCTTGAATGGTTTGTTCATGATAACATTCAAAGACTACCGTATAACACTCTTTACATTTTAGGTATCGGACGGCTCAGCCGGACCGCGAGGGATACATTGGCGACTCCCCGCTCAATCGAATCGCACTCTACCACGTCTCGGCGGATCCGCACGTTGACGTGGCGCACGACGTTAGTTTCTTATTAATAAAAAGTTATACTCTTATAATGGCAGCCTTTCAGGTGTACGAAGGAGAGGGGAAGCGGCTCGTTGGCATCTACATCCGAGCCCTCGTCAGAGCAGGCCGCACGATTGACGAGATCAACAAGCGCATCGACGCCTTCGCCTTTGGTCCTAACGACAACCCCAATCGGCCCGGCGAACTCCCGCCGAACATCGCCTTCGGCAAGCCGGCGGGGTCACAGAAGGCCTGCCAAGTCCGACTCCTTCTGCGCTTGCTGCCCTTCCTCTACCCACTCTCAGAGGTCAAGGAGGACACCATTCGGAGGCTCTTCGCCACTTTCCACGACCTCATCATGCTCGTCCAGTCACTTTGGCTGACTCAGCAGGACTGCGACAGAATAGAGACTTTGAGCGAGGAGTACGTGAAGCTGGCGTACGAATCAGTTGCCCAAGATATCCCCCCTGTCAACTCTGCCAAGGCGACTCCTTCGCGTCCGACGTTTAAGACACACGTGCTCATCCACTACGCGCGCTCCGCTCGTACTCTCGGACCGCCCTCACTCCTCTCGACCCTCCCGTATGAGCAGCTGCACGCCGCTGTGAAGCGGCGGTCATACGTGACGCGGAACTTTAACAACGTTCCGCTCACGATGGCCGCCCAGATTCAGCGGAGTCAGTGGCACAAGCGACAGGAGCGGGTCTCTGACACAGTTGTCGGAGCCACAACGTACGTCCATCACTCTTCCTTCACGCCAGTCCTGTCGTCACTCTTTGCCGGGAGCGATTCCCTGACCGTCTCAAAGTGGATCGAGCACTTCGGAACCAGATACAGGAGTGGCGACATGGTAATCCTACCTCACCATTCATCGAACCTGCTACTTGCCCGAATCGAGAGCATCGTACTTGTTGGATCGGAATGGCGGCTTGCAGTAAGATTGTCGTCTGCACCAACCGAGAACAACGACCGAAGAGCTCTCCAATTCCACATCACTGCCGACGCTGCCATCATCGACTTTGACGATCTTCTACATCCACTTCCGCTCGACGGGTACGCGGAGGGTGCAGATTACTTCGTTCTCCCGCGTTGCGCCCTTACTCATCATTAGTGAGCTTTTTTTTATACTATTTACCATTTTGGATTCATTTTTGAGGCCAATAAAATATTTGCTTGTATTTGTATTCTTGGTGCGACATCATAGAAATAACGAAAATACTATTGATTTTTTAAATATATTGGTTGAGCGTCAATGAATACAAATACAGCATTGTACGACTATTTTAAACATAGATTCAGCATCATTTTTTACAACAAAACAATATGCAAAACAATTTAACGAAAGATTGTTATTTCAGATGCTTCTGATCGTTGTGCTGCGAGACGGCAGCCAGACTGCAGAGGTTTTTCGTGGGCATGTTACAACAGTGCGCACGCAAGAAGACGTCGTTGCCTTTGCTCTTTCTCATTCTGTGCATGGCTACGACAGTGTCTTCGTGAGTCAAGAGACTTTTGCTGGACCGGTGAAAGCGAGTGGCCAGCTCTACGATGACAGGACCTACACTGCAGTTGTGACTAGGTCGCTACAGGTAATTACCACGGTGATAGTTCAGTTCAGAGATATTATTCAGGCGACCCTATAGTTTGTGACATATTTTGTTTTATTTTGCAGAGCAACGATACTTATCTCGAGGTTGGCGCACACGAAGAGCATCTCGCAGCTCCAGATCAAGAAGTGGACGATGACGGCTACATTCCGCAATGCGATACGAAGATGACAAGTGCTGGTGATTTTTTTTAAGTTAACCACAGATATTAATTTTATTTATTTATTCGCACTAATAATTTGACGAAATTTTACACATGATTAAAGGGATATATATAACTTTGATTACAGAAGGCCTTGAAGCAACGCCACCGCATCAGAAGCCCTACTCATGGACAGATCGCATCCGACCAATAGCAGCAGGCTAGATAACATTTATTGTTTATAACTTCTTTTCAAGTACACCAATCGTGAAAAAAAGGAAAATAAAACTGTTAGGCGTCCTTCTTAAAATAATGATTTTGAGTCCTATTTTATTCAGATTTTTTCAGCAACGGAACCACTCCACTCGGATGATCTTTCGCCTCCTCAAGATTCAAGAACGATTAAGGAAGAGGAGCTGGTGTCGCAACGGAAGAGAACGGCAAGCACACTTGGATACGGTAACTACATTGCTTTCCTCTACATTTCGGATCCTTATTTTAAAAATAAACTAAAAAGAAAAGCCTTGGTCAGAATATTTGGTCCTAATTTTTGTCTACAGTAATCTACAGTATCCCCGAAGTTAATCTTCCAAGCATAGATAATATTTTGCATCTTTCAGACTCGTCGATGAAGAAGCCGGACAGCTCTCAAGCCTCTTTCCTGCCTTCCTCGACTCCTTCTTCCGCTGTTTCTGCTCGTGCAGCTCGAGTAGAAGGTTTGGTTATGTTTTTAGCTTCCTCAGTTTTAAAAGACTAATTTTATCTTAATTTACATGACTTATTTTGATCAAATATCGCCGATTTTGTAAATTTCTTACCTTATTTTAGACTGGCTTCCCGCTGAATGAGAAGCTGAAGAGCTCTGCACTCGAAGACGTTCTCGTCGACAGTAGAGGCAAGGAAATCCTGGAACGATTGGTGAGCGACGTCGACTTCAGACTGAGCGCGACGAAAGAGGAGAGGTGCTACGTGAAGCGGAAGATCACGAAGTATCTACTCCGCCATTCCAACATGTTAGATCTTCATTTATTGCCACTTATCTATCATTCTGCAACAGTACATTTTTTGCCAAACTTAGTTATAGGCGTAAAAATGGGTAAAAATTTGTTATCATAAGGTCCCCTCTATCTATTTCCAGTCATCAGAATGCCCCGTCCAATGGTGAGACCAGAGCGTTCGTCTGGAACCTCTTCCAGCCCTTCCCGACAGTAGATGTTGTCAGTTCTTACTGCTTCTTGTGTAGCGTAATTGGCACGGCATACTAAAAAGATTGCCTAAAAACCTTGTTCGAGAATAGGAACTACATTATTCCAACTTTTTTCTCTCGGTCTACCTTCGTCGGCCGAAACAGCGCGTGTCTAGAA
Organism: Allodiplogaster sudhausi; assembly: GCA_945643635.1. NCBI lineage: Eukaryota > Metazoa > Nematoda > Chromadorea > Rhabditida > Diplogasteridae > Allodiplogaster > Allodiplogaster sudhausi. The sequence goes on from CALZFC010000122.1 coordinate 583,223, forward strand.
GTGCATCTGCGACAAGTTCAACAACAGCTGAAGAGGGACGGGTTCTACAAGACCCGTCCATACGCGAAACGCCAGAAGATGCACGAGACTGACTGCGAGCCAGAATCTGCTAGTGACCTATACGTACGATTATTTACTTTGTTTAATTTCTTTTTTTATTCTTATCTCTCATCCATACAAAAATATCCCGGTTTTTGAATCATTCGATATACGGAGAATCTCTGTCATCTTAGTTTCCTTATAGAGGCTGAACACACTGCCCGCCTTCTCTGCAGAACATCTGCATCTTCTTGAGAAGACGAGGTACTTCGGTGTTTTCCTTATTTCAATTTATTTATTTTTGTTCAATTTGATAGTGCATAGACATCAGAAACAACATTGGACTAATTTTAAGGAACTCAAGAGCAGCATTTTGCCGCTTTCAAGGCCCGGAGCCCTCTTTCAGAAGATACCCCATACTCGAGAAGGGCGAAATAGTACGATTGTTTACATTTCTTTCATTACTTACTTTGTTTTATTTAATTGACCAAATTGCTAAACATTTGCTTAACCATAAATCAAAAGAATCACAATAATGATAATATGATATGAACTATTTATTTATTTTTAATATTTATTTCGAAGTATTTTTCGGTTCTCGTTAAGGTCCTGGAAGACTTCTGTTATCACCAAGGACTACAGAGCGAGGTCCTGGCACGGCGATGGATACGCGAGCTGCTGCCGATGATTGACCTGATGGCTGAACGTGGTTTGACAGCCGAGAAGATGCAAGCAGTACAAGAGTCCAACTTTCTTCACTCGGACAATCATGGTAAGAATGATCTTTTATTCATTTGTCTTTGCTGCAAAATATTGCCATGCGTTTTATTATTATTTCGTACTAATATTATAATGTTATTTTAATATTTATTTCCATTGTTACTTTTTTTTATTTACGCAATCATTTGCATATTCATTTTTTTTATATTTTAGACAGCAAGAGTTACGGCGGCCTCCTCAAGCTGCTTGCGTCATTCGCCAAAGGAAAGCACAGGGACCTCAGCCGATCGAAGAACATCTTCGTTTCGTTTCCGGTTCGTTTTAACTATTACATGAGTCTTGGTTGATACTGACACTGTAATGGATACTTTACAAATTTCTTAACCGGGAACATTACGGTACTTCCTTCATTTCTTCATTGACTTGTAGCATTAGTATGGTTCTATCTCTTTGAGCTGATTCACACCGCCGAGACGGCGATCCAGCAGCTGGCCGAGTCTGGCATCACGCAGCCAGTGATCTGCAGCTACGGCGACTCAGCAACTTCGTTCATCGTAGCAGTCAATGGGCGAGCAGTCAAGGTATGGAAGCTTTTACAAGCACAGTGTTTACTTTACACATATATTGTGGTAACTAACCATTTCCAAAGTCGTTTATGATACAAGTTTCTTTCTACTTTGTACGGTAAGGAAATTCAACATTACACGCTTAACATAATTTTTTTTATTTTTTCGAACGGTAAATTCCTACTCAGGTACCTGGAGACTGGAGTTCTGCACTTCTCGTCCTCATCACAGTCTACTACGTCTTCAACTTGATGTTTCCGGAGCCGGTGAAGCCGGAGATGGAGCTTCTCTCCCATCTACTCGGCGTGAAGCATGTGAAGCTCACGGAATCAGCAAGGCGAGTGCTGAGTGCTCTGGATGAAGCGGCCCGAGTTTGATTTCTTTATTGAACATTGTGATTCCTTCTTCCTCTTTTCCTTCTGTTTTTTGTTGCTTAAATTGGCACAGAATTAGCATATAGATCGATGCCGTAGTATGCGTACCATAGACATCATTTATCCCTTATGACGAAATATTGTTTCGGTGACTCTCGTCTGTGCATACGTGTATCTTAGATTATATTTAGGATTACTCCAATTCCTTTCTTTTTTCCAGAAAATCTTGTAGGGGCAACAATTTTGTTTGACAATTCGTGTTTAATATTCACATGAATCAATGCTGTACAATTCTGTAACATAGGTTTTTATTATCTCTTATGAGAATATATCTTTTCTGAGACTAACGTCGGTGTATACGTGTAATTTCGAGATTATTTGCTTGTACCCCAAATACTTGCATCCCAGATGCCGTCGCTTTTCGTGTCCATGTCTCTTTTCTTGAAAAATTTTATCCCAGCTTGTGAAGTTTTTAAATAATAAATTCCTGTAACATCTAGATGCATTCGTGACATGATGCACCATTCAACACCTTTAGCGGTGTCTTCTCATTGAACAGAAAAGAAGCATAGGAAGCAGTGAGCGGGAGGGGAGGGGGATAAGGGGAGGAAAGAGAAACATAGAAGGAGAGAGAGAGAGAAGCAGAGAAAGAGAGAGAGAGAGCAGCAGCAGCAGCAGCACACATAAACAGAGATAATGAGAGCGCGAGCGACACGCAGAAAGAAAGAGAGAGAGAGAACGGCACATTGAAAGAGAGAGAGTGAGAGCAACACACATATGTAGAGAGAATGTTTGCGCGAGCGACACGCAGAAAGAGAGTGAGAGAGAGAAAGTGAGAGTGACTCGCATGCAAGTCACTCACACTTGACGTACATGAATTCGAATATTCGAATGATCGAATGTTCGAATATTCGAATAATCTAAAGTGCGGATAGAACGAACTTATGTCCTGCAAGTTCGGTTTCCGGCGGAAAGTTCGTTTCTGTAGTTTTTTAAGTACGTTTTATGCGAACTTAGAAACGAACTTTCCCGCCAGCCGGGCAAAGTATTATACTTTCTGCGCTGTGTGTAGTGAAGGTACGATGAGGAAGCAGGCCGGGATCAGCGATTGTGACTTCTATCGCTCTCGCTGGTTTATCTCTCTCTCGGTTATCTCTCTCTCTTTCTCTCTCTCTCCCTCTCTTTTTCCCTCTCTTTCTCTCTCTCTCCCTCTCTCTCTAACTCTCCCTCTCTCTCTCCTTCCATTTTATAATCTCTCGCTCTGTCTCCTGTCTTTGTCTTCTCTCCATCTCTCTCTCTCTCTTTCTCTGCCTTCTCTCCATCTCTCTCTCGTGGTCTCCCCCTATTTCTCTCTCTCTCTCTTCCTCTCTCATTCCTGATCAGACTGCACACCTGCTCCTCCCTCCGGGCCGAGACAGGTGCCACCACCGCCATCGCTGCAGCCAACAACAGAGACATTTCTTATTCTTCTCTCTCTCGCTTAGACCAACCGGTGCCCGTGCTCCAGATCCCTCTATCCTGCCCGGTTCCTACTCTCTCTATATATCTCTCTATTTACTCTCTCTTTCTCTCTCCTTCTCTCTCTCTCTCTCTCGCCATTCCACTACCGTAGTTTATGTATGTATGCACACACCGTGCACACATGCCTTTTCTCTCTAATGCGTCATTTCCGAGAACCCGCCATTGATCTCCTGTTCTTGTACAGTATGCTTGTTTAGCTAGAGAACTGGCGGGAGTCGGAAAGTCATTTAAAAACTCGTCAACTCGAAACGTGCAAAACAATGTCCGCCGTCGGTGCTCAGCAAACGCGGCCAAAATCCATATTCCTGAGTGAGTGATCGAATGGAAAGAATTGCAGAAATTGATCTAATTTAATTTAATTTTTCGTAAAAAAAAAAGATTTTGCGCCTTTATTCTATTTGGAAACCATAGCTTCAATTAAATGCTGTTCAAAAAAAACAAATGAAGATAATAGCGATAATACTTGTCACTCACAATCAGATAAAGTAAAATAATGACGAGTGGAATTTTTGGCTATCTCCCGTGATCACAATCAGATTGCGAGTCTAGTGTCTAAAAAATGGAAACCAGCTCCTCACAACTGAATATTAAAGGGATCTGTGACCTCATCGAGCCTTCTTGCTCGTCGGCGCCTCTGGAGGAAAGGAGAGAGACGACGGCAGAGAGCGTTTCATCCGTCGAACCACGCACGGGCACAACGGTCGGATCACTCGCGGACACAACGCCGACGACTGAACAGGAGACCGCAACGCATTGTCAAGAGTGCGGCAAGGAGTACCGGTAAGAGTGTGTCCGTATAGCTAATATTTGATTTATTTATTTATGTGTAAACCAAGCATAGCATTGTATATATGCATATTTATATATTTAATACAAGAAATGGCGTTGAACACGCCGTCAGATATGTATGTTATGCGTTGCACGCATTCTCTCCCTCTCTCTCTCTCTCTCTCTCTCTCTCTCTCTCTCTTTGTTCTCGCCTCTCTTAATCGCTCACTCACTATCACACCCTTTCTTTTTCTATCTCCCTCTCGCACTCTAAAGATTGTGCCCCGAACAGAAAACCGTGGAATATTCTCGGTAAATTCAGTGGCCTACAAAAAGCAATTTCTTTTAATAGAAGTGAGATGGAGACAAACATGAAGAAGTTGGAAAACTCGAGTTCGAGAGAGAGAGAAAGAGAGAAAGAGAGAGAGAAAGAGAGAAACAGAGAGAGAGAGAGAAAGAGAGAAAGAGATTGGTCTTATGCATTTCTCTGGCTTTGCGGGCTTATTGTGTACATTGAATTATCTTTTTTTTTTATAGATATTCACTATGCCACATTCCCCCATGGCCAACTTGATCTGTCTATCAAAGACGAGATTTCGGAGTATAAGTCCGAGTAGCCATCCTATTTTCGAAAGGGGAAAGGGGAGGAAGAGGGGATTTACTCGCTGTGCATCTTCAGGAGATCAGTTTATGTGTCACACTAGTTTCCTCTGTTATTCGATACTTCTTCCTGTTCTGCTGTACCTCGCTCAAGTTGAGGAACTAGAGAACAAGGTCGAAAGAGGGAAGAAATGAGAATGAGGAAAGGGATTGGAGAGAAAGAGAGAGTTAGGGAAAGAGAGAGAGAGTGTGTGAGAGTGAGAGTTAGATAGGCAGAGAGAAAGAGAGAATTAGCGAGAGAGAGAGAGAGAGAGAGAGAGTGAGATAGGGAAAATATAGCCATTGCATACTCACATTAGCTTACTACCGACTAAAACGAAATTATATAGTAAAGGAGCACGAAAGGCAACAGTTTCTGTATTAATTTTCGTGACTAATTATAGTCGCATCGTCTCTCTAAATCACATGCTCTCTCGCCCTTCTGTCAGGCAAAAGAGCGCGAATTCAAAATTGAGTTTATGGCTTCAGTATGTTCTTTCAAATAAATACACTTTCCGAGTGGTACTCATCATATTTCAGATTGAACTGGGTTTTTCTAATCAAGGATGAATACGCGTAACTCAACCCGCTAAATAGTATTTTCTTTTCAGGCAGAAATGAAAAATCTTGCATTTAGCTTAGACTCTCCTTTTCCCTTTCTTTCTCTCTCTCTCTCTCGCTCTCTTCCCTATCAACCCAACTGCCCAAGGCAGCTTCTGCCACGATCTTGATAGTGGCAACATTTGCCACCTTGCTTAGATTCTCTGCTTTCTTGCGCTCTCATTCTTCCGCGTGCTCTTTCTATTTCTCTGACTCACTCTAGCTCAATGGCGGCATCTTCACCTGTCAGGCGAACATTAAAGATGAGAAAGGTAAGAGATGGAGAGAAAGCGAGTGAGTGAGAAAGGGAAATGAGAGAGAAGAGAGTGATAGAGAGAGAGAGAGAGAAATAGAGAAATGAAGGAGTGTACGACAGGCGGTGGCGCTATTTTGATTGGTCGCATCCGACTGCCGTCAGTCAACTCGCGGGGCGGCGCTCTAACAAGTGGCCTGGAGGGAGATGGCAACAGAGAGAGAGAGAGAGAGAGAGAGAGAGAGAGAGAGAAAGAGAGAGAGAGAGAGAGAGAGAGAGAGAGAAAGAGAGAGAGAGAAAGACAGAGAGGGGGAGAGAGAGAAAGACACAGAGAGAGAGAGAGAGACAGAGAGAGAGAGAGAGAGAGAGAGAGAGAGAAACAGGGAGAGGGAGAAAAGAGAGATAGAGATTAGGGAGAGAGAGATAGAAAAAGGAATATTTTTGTTTCAGAGAGAGGAAGAGAGAGCGGTAGAAACTTTGAGAGCAAAAATAGAGGAGCAAGACGATAGAGACACTTGGAGTAATGGTTTGGAATCTGTAGAGCAGGCATGGAAATTAAAGGAGCTTGAAAGTCGTTAACTCCTAACACGAAATGCCGACTCATTCAAGTACCGTAGTCGTGAGATGCGCGTTCTTGGCAATTTGCCAAGATTTTTGCTTCGAAACCTTTTCTATTAAAACATGCGATTTTAAATTGGCGGTTTGCGTCCGTTTGGTGAATCATGAAAATGCCGGCATATATTTTACGGCCGAACGACGAAATTTCACGCTTTTCGGTCATGATATGCTCGTCAATCCTATTTGGCCGTAATTTGGTCAGGGGACTAATGTTAAATCTAATCTAAAGTTCTGTATAAATCACTAATATTTCCCTCATGATCGGGCGACTCTTTTCAGATGCAAATTACTCCTCTAACTTTTAGTTTAGTAAATTTAATTTTTGCTGATGCATTCGCAAGCTCAATCCGGACATATTCACAGAATCATCCTTATAGCAAAAAAAAATTGAGTATTTGCCTTCTTTAAGTCAAGAGTGTGGAGAAGAGACTGCTGTACAGTGTCCGACGGATTCAGAGCGTAGTGAGATTCTTTCGAAAGCCGATGCAGTGATATCCGAAAGATGGGATGACAGAGAATGAGAGAGAGAGAAAGAGAGAGAGAAAGAGAGGGAGAGAAAGAGAGAGAGAGAAAGAGAGAGAGAGAGAGAGAAAGAAAGAAAGAAAAAAAGAGGAAGTGAGGGGAGTGTTGACCTGAGACTGCTGAGATTCCCGCCTGTTCACACCTGTCCAGATCGAAAGGGGGGGGGGGGGGGTGAGGTGAAGCACATTTCAACAGGGACGGAGACGAATGGCCATCGGGTGAAGGGAATGGAAAATCGGGAGACAATCATTCTTTCAACAATAAAAATGAAACCAAGATAAAAATTTGAAAAGGATTAATTGTTATGAAAAAAGTAACGAAAATATCTCATTCCATAGAAGAAAATAATACTTCTGTCCCCCTCTCTCTCAAACTTCCATCCCTCTCTGCAACTCTCTCTCTCTCTCGCTCTCTCTCTCTCTCGCTCTTTCTCTCTCGCTCTCTCTCTCTCTATCTCTCTCTCTATCTCTCTCTCGCTCTCTCCCTTCCTACCACTCCATCTCCCTCCCTCCTTACAGTACCTGCGGCGCCCTCAAGATGCACATGCGCACACACTCGCCGCCATGTCGTTGCGCCCACTGTGGCAAGTCATTCTCGCGGCCATGGCTACTCAAGGGGCATCTCAGGACACATACTGGTTAGAGAAAGGGAGAGACAAAGAGAGAGAGAGAAAGAGAGAGTAATTGAGAGAGACAGAGGGAGAGTGAGAGAGAGAGAAAGGGAATGGGACAGAGAGGTGAAGAATAAGAGATAAAACAGACAACAGTGATAAAATACAGGAAGGATGGAAAAGAAGCGACAATCTTCAGAGTGGTTCTTCAGGTGAACGGCCGTACGAGTGCAGCGAATGCGGCCGCCGATTCGCTGATCGCAGCAATCTACGAGCACACGAGCATACGCATCGGTGAGGAGAAGAGGAGAGAGACAGGGGGAGAGAGAGAGGAAGAGAGAGAGAGAGAGAGAGAGAGAGAGAGAGAGGACGGAGCAAGAGAGGAGTGAGAGGAGAGAAGAGAGAGGAGAGAGACGGAGAGAGTGAGATAGACAAAGAAAGAGAAAGTGAGAAAAAAGGAAGGAGTAGATAAAATATCTTAATTAATGAAAAAACATTTCTTGATTTTTTTTCTTCTTTTTCAGCTCAGAGCGCCGCCATCGCTGCGCGTGGTGTGGGCAGACGTTCGCACGCGGGCATGTCAGAGCACGACACGAGGAGGCGTGCCGCGCAAGTAAGGCGCCATCTTCGACCGTGCGAACACGAGCAGGGCCGTAAAATAGAAATTATATCAGGGCCGTAAAATAAAAATTCGAGCAGGGCCTTAAATTGAAAATTCGAGCAGGGCCGTAAAATAGAAAATTCGAGCAGGGCCTTAAACTAGAATATTACAGCATTTGCACTAATTTCTTCAGACACTTTTATTTGCTAATTGTAGCGCTCATTTTCCGACACAATTTTTCTTGTTTATTTTACTTTTGCCAACTAATGAGCCTTCGGCATATCGGAACGGGTGAGTGTAGAGTACAAAATAGCTTTTGTTAAGATAATAATATTATTTTAATTCATTTATATTTTTCTTGCGATAAAAATTGCATACTTAGTTTTTTTTGTCTGTATTAAAAGTCTTCGACACAGCCGTTCGTGGTGGTGGAAGAAGGAGGAAATGAGGTGGGGAAGAGCACACGAGAAAAAGAAAACAATCGGACTTCCGAATTTACAATACAACCTGGGTGCATCGACGAGACTATTAGTAGCAATGGTGTTTTTTTCTTGTGTGAGTAAGTAGAAGGGAGTAAGAAGCTCTAGTAAAATACACGATTTACTGTTTTGTTATTGCCAATACTGGTTGAAGGAGGCAAAAACTCAATTTTTTTTGCTATAAGGATGATTCTGTGAATATGTCCGGATTGAGCTTGCGAAAGCATCAGCAAAAATTAAATTTACTAAACTAAAAGTTAGAGGAGTAATTTGCATCTGAAAAGAGTCGCCTGATCATGAGGGAAATATTAGTGATTTATACAGAACTTTAGATTTAACATTAGTCCCCTGACCAAATTACGGCCAAATAGGATTGACGAGCATATCATGACCGAAAAGCGTGAAATTTCGTCGTTCGGCCGTAAAAATGACCGAAAAGCGTGAAATTTCGTCGTTCGGCCGTAAAATATATGCCGGCATATTCATGATACACCAAACGGACGCAAACCGCCAATTTGAAATCGCTCAATCAAACGCATGTTTTAATAGAAAAGGTTTCGAATCAAGGATCTTGGCAAATTGCCAAGAACGCGGCTCACGACTACGGTACTGGAATGAGTCGGCATTTCGTGTTAGGAGTTAACGACTTTCAAGCTCCTTTAATGATAGTTAAGGTTTGTTTCATTCTCAAATATTCCGTATCACTATTTTTGCTTCCAGCCGTTCTTCACATGAACTTTTGACAGAAAGTTAATTTTTTTTAGATTGGACAGTGCATCTTGCTAGTGCGGTTTTGTAATAATGTGTACAGAATCAGAATGCCTCAGTGAATGTTTGGTCAGCAGAGAAGTGGTGGACAATGGATAGTGATAGACCATTTAGAAAAGGGTAGAACGCAGTATGATTTTGACTTACGGTCATTACCGAGTCTTGCTACCCGATGTTTTAAGGCTCCAGCGGAAATAGTCCAGCTTTATAAGTTGTGAAGCGCAATTTGAAAGAGAATTGTATAATTAACAGCATTAATTCTCGCATCATAAGCATACATAGAAAGTGTTGAGAGAATTTGAAAGTATCGGTTTTGATATTTTTGCATGGAAAGGAAATATAATATAAGAAATTTTCGACAATGGGAGAAAAATCTCTACCAAAAATATATTCATAAATTTGGAATTAATTTTTTTATTAAAAATATTTACCACTGAAAATTTAAAAACCAATCTATTTTTATTGGAATACCAAGAGTTATGACTAGATCGTCTGCCAATTCTCCTTCCCTAGTTTCTACCAACAGTGTCTGAATACAGGTGATGATTCTGACTCATTCTAATCGTTCGCTCAAAAGTCTTCCTTTCGTACATTTATCTTTCATTCCTTCAGTTTTCGCTTTTTATTTGTGCGAAACATTCTTATTTTCCTTTCCGTTTACTTCTCGTTTTTATTGGTTTGTTACCCAAGTTTAAAGGATAAAACAGTCTAATTCATAATCAAGATTATCAATGATATTTTAGATTTGGTAATATCAGATAATATTCACTTTTTAGCTTTGAATGGGACTTTTTTTTACGCTGAATAAGAGGTCAAGTTTACAATATTCTCTATAAATAGAGAAAAACGTTATATTGCAAAAATAAAGAATGAAATTGAACGGGAACCGTGAGCAGTCAATTATTTCATAATTTTAAATAGCCCAAAAACATGATTTACCCGTAGTTTGGGGCAAAAGGCCATACATACATACATACATCTCATACTTACAGTTAATCGCCAGTTCCCTGGGTTTTCCACCGGAAAATTTTGCAGGATTGAATGTATTTTCCCTTAACGCCCTCCTTTAAAGGAGCCAAAAACTCAATCGCTCTTTTTCCCTGAAAGTGCTGGAAGAAATATTGTGCGAAAGTGAGAGAGAGAGAGAAAGAGAGAGAAAGAGAGAGAGAGAGAGAGAGAGAGAGAGAGAGGGAGAGATAAGGTCATGAGTTGGTTGTTCCTTAAGGTCCATAATAAGTGCGATCGAATTCAGTCTGTTCGGCGCTGTCTATTAAAGCGATGTTACGGCTACCTTTCGGTCTTCTGCCGCTTCTTCCTCGCGCAAATGCCACGATGGGCTTGGATTTGACACCAGCGGTACGTTGGGCACACTTTTAACAGATGATTCAGAAAAAGAAATTCGCCTCTAATCAATACATTTATTTTGAGTCATAGCAATACTGAAGAACTGATAGAAATATGCCAAGTGTTATTTACCTATGTACATACATATATGGAAGTGTATATATGACGGTGCAAACTAAAAAAAAAGGTCGTTTTTGTGCATTTTCGACTCGTTATGCACACTTTTTTGGAATATTCCACATGAATATTCCAAATTTGTCAAAAGGTACGCGTACTTTTTGGCAAATTTGGCATATTCACGTGGAATATTCCAAAAAAGGGTGCATAACGAGTCGAAAATGCAAAAACCACAGTTTTTTTTTAGTTTGCACCGTCATATATGGAAATCATAAATGATGATTACAAATGAATGAGTGTCTTTCCTTATGGCAGGAAGATCCTCCCAGCGACTAGTTCGAATGCGCCCGAAAGGGCTTCACTTTCTTCGCCACGCTCATCTAAGACGGAGATTTCGTAAAGAGCGGCGTGCAACATATCAAGGTATGTGCAGACGGGCCGGATATTTTCGGCCCCCGGCCACCTCATTTTGATAGCGTTTAATGGCTATTTTTCTATAAAAAGAAGCAAAATAAATAAATAAATATATATGTGCACACTATATTTAAAAATAAATTAATAAATAACATTAACATCAAGACTGCCCATGCCGCCGGGATTACAAATATCGACGCGTCCCTATCGCCGTGCGTCGATGGTGCAAACTGCCCGTCGCCATCCTCTCACAATCAGATTTATTCTGTCATCTCGAAACTCCGCGAACTAAGTTTTCTTCTTTTTTTAGCGGAGCTTCCCGTTCATAAAGCAAGCAGTTCATATGGTTGCAAAAAAGTAAACAAATCTGGCAGATCTGACCATTGGAATGCTCTGGCTTCGCGTCGACGATGCTGACGTGTGGGCGTTCGTGCCCATTAATGCCCACAGCTTTATTTTGCAGCTCGCGAACCAGGCGAGTTGAGATATATTTAAACACTTAGTCTTAGACATTATATTGACTAACGTGAATCTTAATGATTCTCTCTTACAGAGCTGATTGTACAATAATTATTCACATTGTAGAGTATAAAAAAAATCGAGTTCTCTGGAGATATCCCTTAACAGGCTAGTGAGATGAGCGTGAAAGTTGGTATCTTCACGAACAGCGAAGATTGGGACAAGGTGATGGGAAAGGACTGGAGTGGTGTTGCACACCTTTGACTGTGGTGGGTGAAATACGACGGGCTTGAGGTGAGAAAAAGACGAGAATAGGCTCCGTGAACTCTTAATTAGTCAGTGGTCGCCTACGCCTTTATGGCAATATATTTCTTCTTGCAGGACTTATTCTTAGAAATTTGCTAATAAAGAAGAAGAGAAGAGAAGCGCCATGCTTGCTGCAGATACTATCGGTCATTTGAAGAAGCCCGACTTCGAATAGACGAGAGAGACAGAGAGCGAGAGAGAAAGTTAGAGGGATAGCGCGAAAGGGGAAAGAGAGAGGGAGAGAGAAAAGGCTAAAGAGAGAGAGAGATAGACGGGCAAAGAAGGCAGTATAAAGGGAGTGGCATACATTTGCGAACGACCATCCAATGCAAACTGTTCCATGCATCTCCTTTCTTCTCTATCTTTCTTTAAATCTCTCTTCTTTATTCTTTATCTCTCTCCTTCTCTCCCCCCCCCCTCTCTCTCTCTCTTACCTTGACTTTTCTGCCAACGGGAGAACAAGGATTACCAGCGCTGCCTTTCTAGTCCATTCATATATTACACATTTTTACAGCATGTTTCTCGAAAAGACGCAGTGCAGTTTTGAGCCTAACTTTGTCTGTGAAAATTATTACTATTTTTATAGGCACACTACGTGCATATTCCTGTATATGGCGAGTACGCAACAGAATATAAGCCTCAGCATCGAGAATAGCGACAGATGTGAACAAAGCAGGATATTATTTGGGTTAAAAATCGCGCTTGGACATCAAACAATAGATTGACTCTAAATTAAATGTAGTAAAGTAATGCATAATTGTATATATGCTCATTTGACTAGCTTTGAACTGGAATCCGGGAAAGCGCGCACAGAAAAAGCCGCTCCAACTCGTGCAGCATCGGCATCTTCACTCTGCTTCTCTCACTCCCTCCATCTCATGCATGCTCTCTACAAGTGTACCATCGCATCTCAATACCTCTTTGTCTTCCTCGCTCGTTTATGACTCATGCAGAGGGCAAAATCCGTTAGTTAGCACTCATTATTATGCTTGACCAGCAAAGAATTTTTTTTTAATACTCATACTATGTGAAGATTCGTCTTCGGATAGAACACAATATCGGGAGTCTCCGTGCCGATGCATACTCTGGTGATTTGAAAAGGCCAGACCACAAATCGGCTAGGGAAAGAGGGGGAGGAAGGTAGGGATGAAGAGTGAGAGAGAGACAGACAGAGAAAGAGAGGAAGACAGCCTTGACCGATCAGACGGCAAAAGAATCAGAGAATGTGAGTGACACACAGCTGTGATCAAACCGGGTCCCTATCCCGTTCTCTCTTTCATTCTTCCTTCCCCAATCTCTTTCATTCTTTCTCTCTACTGCGCGCTCCTGCGAGTGCTGGAAACTATAGAAACTGATGATTCTTTTTGCTTGACTTGTTTATTTGAGAAGAAAATATATCTGAGAAATTGTGCAGATAACAATAAATATTCTTTCAGGCAAAGATAATGTGAACAAAACAATTGATTCTTTGGCACTTCTTTAGCACATCAGATGAAAATATACGAGCATGTTATGGGGGAAGTTGGCTGGACTCGTCGATCAAGATCGCCGTCGTAGCAGACATGATTCTTCGGTAAGGACTCTTCACGAGGACCAGGCTTGAAAGGAGTGCGTCCGCCGTGCAAATGATGACGTTCGGCTTGTACCAGCCAACCAGCAGCTTCAGAACCTCGTGATGCCTCTTCTCGAACACCGAATGGTGCTTGTAGAACGTGTTCAGCTCCTCGTCGTCAGACTGCGACGACTGCCTGTATTCGTATGACGGTAAAAAGTTGCGAGCGGCGATGAATTCCCGTAGCATCGTCAATGTCCGTTCGTCGGCGTCAGGAGGCACGAAGTCGAAGATCCGTGCCAAGAGGGTGGGGACATCATAGCTGGCTGGTTCTGTCCCTCTGTGGCAGCTCCTGGGTATCTTGCCTCGCTTACAATATTCGCATGATGTTAAGCTCGTGCTTGATATTCTCGAAGGCCTATTTGTTTGCGAGTTGGGTTAACTTGCACTGAAAAAAATTGTTAGAGAAAAATGTCTTGCTCGTGGCCACAATAATGATTTTTCTCTCTCGTCCTTGGAAGCTATCCACGGTCTGGCCATCGAATTATGGGAAAACGACATTAACTGCACTTAACGACATTAACTTTCGACACGCGCTGAACGCTGACGTGAACGCCGTTCTTGTTCAGCAAGAACGGCCTGTAAGGCGCCGCGATGTAGCAGTTATCCGTTGGCGTCTGAAGGATTTGTATGAAGAAAATATATATGAAATTCTTAGAATGTAGCATCCTTTATACAGGGATTTCTTTTGGAAATCTTAGCCTAGTTATTAAAGTAATAAAATTATTAAAATATTAAAGTTCGGAAAAAATATCAATGATGGATTTGCATAAATTCCATATGACGCCTGTCATAGGCAGCAGTGACCTCATTGTCGCTCGAGAACGCTTCCGATTGCGAGCAGATGTAGGCTGCTAGACGTCGCTTATCCGCATGTATGGCGGAAGGCTGTAAAAAAAATGAAGAGAATTAAAACAGTATTCATATAGGGCACGACTGTATATGCGATATATGTAGAAGGGACGCATACTAAGAAAATTAACTTTTAAAAAAATTCCACGAGAACAGTTAATGCGAACGAGATTTGGAAGAGAAGAAGGTAAGTAAAGAACCGCGCATCATGCTTGCTGCAGATACATAGTATGGTCACATGAAGAAGCCAGTGTTCAGATAGAGACGAGAGAGAGAGAGGGGGGGGGGGGGAGAGAGATAGCAAATGAAGCAATAGAATGGTGGTGGCATATATCTGCGAACGATCATGCGCTGCAACTGTTCTATGCATCTACTTTCTTCTCCATTTTTCTTTCGTCCCTTCTCTTCCCTATTCTCTTTCTCTCTTTCACACACACTCTCTGCCTCTTTCTCTTTTCACACACACTCCCTCTCTTTCTCTCTTCTCTTTCTCCGTCTCTCTCTCTCTCTCTCTGCATATCCTTGACTTTTCTGCTAATAGGAGCACAAGGATAACCATTGCTGCCTATCTAGCCCATTCATACTTACTTATAGTGCATTTTACAACTTATTTCTCGAAAAGATTCAGTTTCGCTCCTAATTTCGTAAGGGAAAATTACTCCCGTTATTATCGGCATACTGTATGCATATTCGTGCTGCCAGTACTATATACTACAGAATAGAAGGGAAGTATTATGAAACGGATCATAGTCTATGGCGAAAGGCATGAGCAAATCAGGAAATTATTTAGATTAAGATCGCGCTTGGACATCAAGCAAAACATTGACTTTAACTAAACATAGTAAAGTAAAAAGTAGCTATATGAATTGCATTCACGCACGTTTGACTCGCTTTGAACGAAGCATCCGGTAAAGCAGAAAAGCCGCTCCAACTCGTGCAGCATCGGCATCTTTACTCTGCTTCTCTCGCTCCCTCCATCTCATTCGTGCTCTCTATCCCTCCTCTCTCCTCTCTCTCTCTCTCTGCTTCTCTCTCCCTCTCCCTCTCTCTCTTCTCTCTGCTGCTCTCGCTCCCTCCTTCGCATGCGTGCTCACTACGAACGTACCATCGCATCCCAATTCCTCTTTGTCTTCCTTGCTCGCTCATCGATCATGCGGGTAGCTTTACTAGTTAGCAATCATTATCAAGTTTTACCAGTAATTAATTATTCCTTCATACTATGTGCATATTCGTCTTCGGATATAAAATAATGCCGGGAGTCTCCGTGCAGATGCATACTCTGGTCATTTGAAAAGGCCAGACCACAAAGAGACGAGAGAACGAGAGAGAGAGAGAGAGAGAGAGAGAGAGAGAGAGAAACAGACAGACAAAGAGATGAAGACAGACTGGACCGATCAGACGGCAAAGGAAGCAGAGAAATGTGAGTGGCACACAGCTGCGATCAACCGTGCCCCTATCCCGCTCTTTCTTTCATTCTTCTTTCCCCTATCACTTTTTTCTCATCTGCCAGCTCCTGCAAACGTTCAAAAGGATAGCCGGTTTGCCGAAAAAAATATGTAGTCCCGAATATGATGCTCTGTGTCTCCGAACGGCTTGACATAGCCGAGAGGTAAATGAAGTGCGATGTTATAGTCACGCGACAATTTGAGCGATTACGAGCAAGGCATTGCCAAAGGAATGAATTCTGTCAAATACAGCAATTATTATAAGTAATTAAAGTTGAGGCGGTGCCTTATGATTAGAGAATTTAAGTGAGAGTACATAAATTGTTAATTAGGCAGTATATAGAGTCTGTTTTACAGAGTACATACATACATTTGTAGACACATAATAATATGTATGTATATGTTGGACACATCTCAAAATATGCACTTTTTGTAAAGCCCGCAATCGTTTTTAAAGTGTTCCTTTATGTGACTCGAAGATTTCCTGGTTGAGTGAATGTGGAAATCATATCAGAATTCGAAGATCTGTAATGTTCTCTTATTAACTAAAGAGTTATACATAATACGTATCTTTATTGAATTCCTTTTAATTTCTCTCTCTGCAGAAAAGAAGAGACGTCATAGAGGTGAGAGAAAGAGGGTTTAGAGGTTGCTTCCCAAGGATGCGAATGAAGGACAAGTGCGCTCCACGCCCTAGTGGTAAGAGGGCGTGGAGCGCACTTGTCTGTCATTCGCATCCTTGGGAGGGCGGCGCGAATCCCAAAGTTCCTTTTCCGTGCGATAGAAGATTTATTTTCGTGTCTGCTGCAGAGACGTCCCGGAGCTGGAGGTGACGGACGGAAGACTGCCGTCTGTTGCAAAGAGACAGAGGGAGGAAGTGCAACAGAGCGATGGAGGAGACCGAGCATTACTTTTTTTTCTGAAATGTACTTTTTATAAAATGTTATAGAAATACATTGCAGAAAAAATAGTGTTAGGGTAGAAAATTATAATTTTTTAAAGAAAACTAACGCCATGAATTTCAAGGCTGTCTCTCTAGTGGCATGACTGCCGGATAAATAGAAGGTATATGCTGACCCTTCACGTCACGCTCATAACTAGAATATTTTTTTATAAGTGAGAGGAAAAATGTTGTTGGGAATAAATTTAAAGAACACTAACGCCATGAATTTCAAGGCGAGTCGGCTCTGTCTCTCAAGGGGCGTGACGGCTGGTTCTATTGCAAGAGTGTCTTCTGGCAAAAACTTGCGCCGAAGAACTGTCATCGCAGCGCTTGCTGCCGTTGTCGCCTCTATGAAGACTTGAACGGCCGTCATTGTAAAGCAGACGTCGCCAAAGGCATGAATGCCCTTGTGGAGAAGGAGAACGTCAGAGGCACAGTAGCGCCTCATGTCTTCGTTGAAGTTGAAGGTGTCGTTCTTGTGCGCGTCGTACCAGATGTCAAATTCTTCTCTGACTTTTGATTTCATCTCCTCTGGGCAGAACAAGTCCTTGGCAGGCATTGCCAAGGACCCACATTGTTGAAATTGTCGGTGCGAGAACCTGTTATTAACTAAATAAATAATAGAAGCACGCTTCTATGGAAATCAAAGAACATACATACATAGATTTGTATAAATTCCATATATGATATCGGGTGGCCTAGTGACTGACTGATCATAGCCTAGAGTAACCTCGAGAGTTCCTGATTGTGGGCAGATGTAGGCTGCCAGAAGAGGATGAATCTTTCCGCATGTATGGCGGAAGTCTGCAAGAAAAGAAGATAATTAAAACAGTATTCACATACGACTGCATCCGAAGGAACGTATAAAACCAATAGAATCAATGAAAAAAAGCATGAGAATATTTTTCGAAGTATGATAGAAAACAAAATGAGTAGAGAAACGCCATGTTTGCTGCAGATAATAGGATCATATGAAGCAGACGAGAGAAAGAGAGAGAGAGAGATTGTCAAAGCAAGCAATAGAATGGGAGCGGCATACACTTGCGAACGAGCATGCCCTGCAACTATTCTATGCATCTCTGTCTTTCTTTCTTCCTCTCTTCCCTAATCTTTTTCGCATTCTCACTGTTTCTCTCAGTCTCTCTCTCTCTCTCTCTCTCTCTCTCTCTCTCTCTCTGAATTTCTGCCAATGGGAGCACAAGGATAACCATTGCTGCTTACATATGTTGCCCATTAATACCTAGTTATTGACCATTTTTACAGCTTATTTCTCGAAAAGATGCAGTTTCAAGCCTAATTTCGACTGTGAACATTACTCCCGATTTAAAAGCATTCTCACGCATATTCGCGCTGTCAGTAAATACCTAAAGCTGATCTTCAGCCAACGTATTTTGCGAGCACGCTACAGAATATTTATATATATTATGATTATAGTAGAGAAAAACAAAGCTGTAAATTATAAGCATGCTCTTTTGACTTGGTTTGAACATCTGGGAAAGGCGCGCACATAAAAGCGCTCCAACTCGTGCAGCATCGGCAATTTCTCTCTGCTTCTCTCGCTCCCTCAATCTCATGCGCGCTCTCTACAAATGTACATTATCCATCTCATCTTTGTCTTCCTTGCTCGCTCGTCTTAACTAGAGAGAGAGGAGAGAGAGAGAGAGAGAGAGAGAGAGAGAGAGAGAGATGGCATTTCCACATCAGAGAGTCTAGTATCATCTCGAACCATTCTAGAAAAAGAGGGAATCACAAAATATCTTCCCGCATGTATGACGGTAGGCTGTAAAATAAGAAGTATAAAGAATAAACACATTATTTATTTTACGCACGACTGTATGTATATATTAGGCATGCATAGGAAGAAAATGAATTTAAAAATATCCCACTAGAAAAATGTATGCGACAATTTTTTTTACATCCGCTAGAAAACAAAGTGGTGAGAAGAGAAGCACCGTGTGTGCTGCAGATAGTCTGGTCATATAAAGAAACCAGGCCAGAAGTTGACTAGAGAAAGGGAGAGAAAGGGAGATAGCGAAAGCAAGAGGGAGAGAGTGAAAATAACGAGAGCGAAAGAGAAAAAGAGACAGAGAGAGAGCAAGAGAGCGTGGGAAGATCAGACGAGCGAAGAAGCAGAGTGAGTGGGATAGAGCTGTGAACGACCGTGCCCAGCACAGTTCTATCTTTCTTTCAATCTTCTTTCCCACTGTATTTCTCTCTTTAATTCTCTTGACTATTTTTCCATTAGGTGCTGTTATCTATACGTCATACCTACTTATTGCGCATTTTTTTAATTGGGAAGACATGCAATGCAGTTTTGCGACCAATTTTTCTGTGAAAATTACTCCCCATCTTATACGCAAACTGTTTGCATATTCGTCTTCGGAGAGAACATATTAAAATGTGTCCCTGTTATCAGTTCAGCCTTTATCAATAACCCCTTGCTAGGCAATTTTTGTTTTCAAGATAAGATAAAATTGAATAAATAGTACAACTGTGTATTTATTCTGAAGCCTTTCAGCTTCTACTTGGTTTTAGCACGCGTCCTTTTGCTTTGCCAAGAACTGACGCACCAACATATTATTCTTTTTCTTTCAGATCATTTTCATGTTTTATGTTCATCACCTTCAGATTTGAAATAAACTTTATCATTCCTCGTGGTGGCCAGACAGACACTCTACATTTCTCTTAGGTTTTAGTTTATGTACGTACATTGAAGAGTGAAACCCACGCCCCAATTGTATTGGAGGCTCCCTCAACTCCAATGGGATAATAATGCGACGTAGGGCAAGCATACTCTGCCTGCCTCCTTGTACGAACACTCGATCGACAACATACTTTCGTAGTGTCTACATACTTGAAGATTGAGTGGTTTCTTTAATTTTTTTTTAAGAATTAAAGGTATTTACACAAGTACACAACGGAATACTTAAGGAGTACATATTGGTATTCTACGATTCAAATAAAACTATTAAAATTGGAGACAAGTGCATTTTAGCTAGCAGAAGACTGAACCATCAGTCAAGGCAATAGATAAAAAATAAATAAAAATAGAAGTCAAAGACATACTTTCGTAGTATCTACATACTTGCTACCATAAGCACGAACACACAAAAGAATCCAACGCCGGGGATACATACGTGTATGTGGAAGTGATAGATATTTTCCCAAGTCCAAAACCCCTCGTGAATTATTCAAATACAGGAATATTTTACAAGTCCGAAACACCCCGTTGAATATTACTTTAAAAAATTTTCAAGTTCAGGAAGAGTGAATGAATAGTGATAGGAATAGAACGAAGTATCATGTAATAATGTGAAGTGACAAGAAAAGAACAAACCGGAAGTTAACATATTTTCCAGTGTTCATGTACTATCTTAAATGATGAACAAGTCTTTCTCTGTATCACTTTATGTTCTCAATAAATATAATACAACCCCGGCAAATTCTATTTATATCAGTACTGATGGTAATGGAATATATTACGAAATAACTTAACGCCCATGCAATAATGAAAATAGTACATGATTTATGTGTACATACAACTTAGAGAAAGAAAGAAAATTAGGAAATATGTCATGTAGGCTATGATGCGTGTCTTATCAGCGTTCAGGATCTAGAGAGGATGCTGCCAGCGCCAAGGCGGACAAGTGAGAAATAGTGCATATAAAAGGAGAGTGAAATCACAAACAGTCCATCGATCACGAAAGCTACAAGATGTGGACAGTTACGACGCTTCCTTCTCTATGCAATAGTAATATTGAAAGTAACTTTGCTGCCTTTCTCGATATGGAAGACGATCTGTCCCTCCTTGCCAATGGCCACGTTTTTGACTGTTTCTTCATCATCTTTTTCCACCTAAAAGCAAATGATTACATATAAAATGAAGTGTCAATGAACAAACCTTTTTGTATGCTTTCCCATTAGCGCGTGTTAAATCACAAGCTTCTGAAACAATACATGAGCATTCCCACCCAAATGTATTGCAGGAACGGCAGAGCATTTCCGTCCCGGATTGGCCTCTGTCTGACAATGAGAGGGAAGAGTTGCCTGTCCGGTTGCTTACAGCACTTTGCAAGCTCTTCGTAATCAGATGCACACCCGCTTCCGCGAATCTTGAGTTCCTTATGGTCCGAGCACTGGGAGACGAGATTCTAAAAACACACAATGTAGTTCAAAAAAGAAAGAACACATATCGAAAATAAATGACTCGCCTCTCATGCCCATGGTGTTTCCGCAGTTGCACTCTGGCCTCTTTTTCTGCAACATTGAAGAAAATATTAGTAAACCATAAATAAATAAATAAAATATATACTAAGAAAAACCTTATCGCTCGTCTCATAACAGCGGGTATTCGTTGTGTGAAAGGTAACCGTCTTCTTCTTTCTCTAAAAAAATATTGTTATATAAAACGAAGGAAATATTATAAAAAAATGTTTTTAAAATTACAGACAAATGATTAAATATAATAAATTATTAAAATGATTAAAAAAGACGGATGAACAAATTAGAAGAAAAAATACAGCATTTTGTGTACCTTGATGTTCCAAGGAGATTCATCATAGAGATGTCGCTTCTGACTCTCATGTCCCTAAAGAATAAGGAAATAAATTAATTAGAATAAAAAAAATTAAAAATAAAAATACCTCCGAGTCGTCGTCGTTCGTTTCGCGCTTCTGTGTGTACATCTAAAAAATAAACATATCTATTATGTACACATGGGAATAAATACGCAGAAGAAGAACACAGCAATGTGAAAAAGTTCTTCGATACATGCGAAATCTCTGACTTACGTCTTCAAACCTGGAATGTAGACGGTGTTAGAGACCATCGTCTCAAAGCCCCCGAGATACTGACAGTTTCCGGATCTAAATGCATTTTCATTATTCAGGAAGATCGGAAAAAGAAGACATAGAAATATAAGAGAGCATATAAAATATGTATTTAGAGAAAGAGAGAGATAAACAAGAATGCAAACCTCTGAATTGACATGGAATGTATTATCATGTTTTACAGATCTCTATAGACAGTGTAAACAACAAGAAAAAAAAGAGCAGAGAGAGAGAGTATGTGAAGGTCATACACACCGAAAGTGTGTATACATATGTATGTATAGACTAAAAAAATTTTTGAATGATGACTGGAGAAGGAAAGAAAGAAAGCAAGAGAAAGAGAAGGAAAAGCAAAATGATTGAGATGAAGTTAATGGTGTATGAACAAACCGTACTCAATGTGTGAAACCTTATCCTCCAGAAGGTCCCGAGGTGGCCTTCTCGAGAATACAGGTCAGATTAACGATGAAGACACCGGAGATGAACGTGCGTAATGTCTGAAAAAATGCACTGAGATAGGAAGAAAAAGAACGGGCGAAAATTTCAACGTTAGTTCTGGACTTAGAAAAATTTCGATCGATCAAGACAGTGAGCACACTCATCATCCTTTTAAATGTAAAAATGGGGAGGAGCTTAATCTTTGTTTAACAGTCTTCTAACACTATTACTCGGTTTCCAGATTTGTCTAATCATCTACATATTGTATTCCTCTACTTCCGAAAATTCCCTAGACAATCAGATAGTCCTTGTCAAGGAAAAAATGCATTAAACACATTGGCCGGAAGTGGCTTCAGTACTAGAATAACAATCGAGTAGCGAAATGTATATGCATATTTCGTGACAGGCCATCTCCTTTGGCTGCTCATTTCGGTCGGCAAAGTGGTATATGTATGTATATAGTAACCTCATTGTCGCATGAGGGCTCTTCTGGCTGCGAGCAGATGTAGGCTGCTAGACTTGTGCATCTTCCCGCATGTATGGCGGCAGGCTGGCAAATAAGACTAATAAAGAATAAAAGCAGTATTTATTTAACGCATGACTGAATGTAAATATTAGACATGCATAGGAAGAAAACGAATTTAAAAATATCCCACGAGAATAATTTATGCGAAAATATTTTTGGACATTTGCTAGAAAACAAAGTGGTGAGTAGAGTAGCGCCGTGTTGGCTGATCATGTTAGCCTGTTCAGCCTCATGTCAGTACCCTGAAGTTTAGCCTCAAAAAAGGGACACTTTATTACGGCGGCAGAGGTGCGGGTCCTTTTCCTCTTTGTATTCACACACAAACAGTCAGTGGTAGAATACAAGTAATACAAACAAGCTAAACATGCATATTTACTAAAAGCACATCAAGGAAAAGACATGTCAACTACAAAGGATTCGAAAAGAAGAAGAATTGGCAAGATTGATTAGGATAAGAGAGGCGGAGCCAATCGCCCCGCCGATTCTCTTAGAAACTTGCCAGCACAGCAGAACTCTGGTCATTTGAAGAAGCCAAACTAGAAGTTGGCTAGAGAAGAGCGACAGGGAGAGAGAGAAAGCATGCGGGAGCGAAAATAGCGAAGGCGAGAGAGAAAAAGAGACAGAGAGACAGAGAGAAAGAGAGCATGGGAAGATCAGACGAGCAAAGAGCAGAAACATATGAGTGGCATACAGATGTGAACGACTGTGCCCAGCACTGTTCTATCTTTCTTTCAATCTTCTTCCCCACTATTTTTCTCTCTTTCAGTCTCTCTCTCTCTCTATCTCTTGAAAATTGTTGACTATTTTCCATTGGGTGCTCTTGTTTATGTCATACCTACTTATTGCACATTTTAATTTTTTTAATAGGGTAAACATTCTCTGCAAAAAAAAAAACAGGGAGAATTAAAACAGTATTTGCATAAGGCCAAACTGTTTATATAAGGCGCGCATAGAAATAAAAGCACTATAACACAATTTTAAGCGAAAATATATTTAGACAGTTGGTAGTAAAATCATGTTTGATGCAGATTATCTGATCGTTTGGAGAAACCAGACTACAAATTGACGCGAGAGAGAGAGAGAGAGAGAGAAAGAGAGAGAGAGAAAGAGAAAGAAAGAGAAAGATAGGGAGAGAAATTTAGACGATCAGACGAGCAAAGGAAGAAATAAAATGGGTGTGCAATACATTTGCAAAATTCTATCTATTCTCTGCGTCTACTTTCTTTTATCTTTCTTTTTCTTTCTCGTCTCTCTCTCTCTCTTGTTTCTATTTCCCTCTCTCGCTCCCTATTGCATATCCTTGACATTTCTGCCACAGTGAGAACTATTGTGCTGCTAATGTAGTCCATTCATACTTCTAATTGCACAGTTTCACTGCACATTTTTCGCAAAGATGCATTGAAGTTTCGCGCCTAAAAAAATCCATGAGATATATTTTAAAAGAAATTTTCTAGAAAAGTATATTGGATGCAGATACTTTGGTCATTTGAAGAAGCCAGTCTTAAAATAGACAAGAGAAAGATAGAGAGTGACAGAAGGCTAGATGGAGAGAGTGATAAGGGAGAGAGAGAGAGGGAGAAAAAGTGAGAGATTTGTACATAGACGGGCAAGGCAAGCAAAAGAATGCGAATGGCATTCATCTGCGAACGACCATGCCCGGCAACTGTTCTATGCATCTACTTTCTTCTCTCTTACTTTCGTTCTCTCTTTCTATTATATTTTTTCTCTTTCAATCGCGCGCTATCTCTCTTGCTCCCCCTCTCTCTCTCTCTCTTTATTTTCTCTCTTGACTATTCTGCCAAAGGGAGCACAAGGATAACCATGGTTGCTGCGCCTATGTATGCAGCTAATTCACAATTAATTATTGCGCATTTTTATAGCATTTTTCTCTAAAAGATGTAGGTATTAAAAAAGTAAGCAGTATTGAAAAAAGCCATGTGCTAAATGTTGAATTCTAATTATGCTCTCCTGCTTCGTCGCGTGGATGTGGATAAGTAGTGGAAACTCGCGTAAATACGCTTTTATCAAATAACAGGCCTGACGGCAACAATAAAAAGACAGAGAAAAGATGAAGAGGGACCGCTTACTATGAGCGAGGCATGGCAGACTGACTATTCAAGTCAAATAAAAGCCACTTTGCCAACAATGCTGACGTGGCACAATAATTAACATCAAGCATAGATACATAACTATAATATAGGCATTCATGGAATGCACCGCAAAATGTGACAAGAGGGGATAGAATTAGATGCGAAGGGAGTCATCGTGACAAACTCACTTCTTGACAACTCTTCCAAAACTACTGCGAGCGACTACCATACGTGCATTTCAGCAACATTAGTTAATGTAATGGTTCGCACATACATATGTATAATGGCAAACTGCCAGTATTAACCAAAATGATAAACTTCTCCATTGTGATACGTAGAAGATACACATTCATATTTATCAAGACAACTACTCGAAGTATATTCCTGTTGCAACAATATTATGCTTATTGTTAGGTCAGTTGATATGAGAACAAAAAAAGAGCAAAAACAGCCAAAGCAATCAAGATTTTTTTAGTTTAAAAAAACAAAAATGTTGTGGAAAAAAAAATCAAATATTTTTTAGAACTTTAATAACGAATAGAAGATTTTTTGAACTTGGATTGCTCCTGTATGCCCGTTACGGTGATAGGCTGCACAGACCCGAAGACACGACCTTGTGCTCGCCGGCAAATGCCCCAATGCGCTCGGAAGGCGATGAAGATCAAGCTGTAAAGTTCGCATCAGTTGTAAGGGCGGCGAATTTGAATTGAGTTTTTTTTAATCATAATTTTTAAATCGCTTTGAAGAGCAGCATTTGTATTGGATTGACTAAAGTGAGATTTATTAGTTTCTGTTAACTGGAAAGATAATGTAGTGGTGCTTAACCCATTCAGCAGGCTATACGCCGCGCTCGTAAAGAGACCTGTCCCAAATACTGCCCACTTCGACGTGGCCGTGGTCAAGTAGAACGTGGCCAGTGTCGCAAAGTTTACTGCATGATGTGCGGCGCTCTCAAGAGATTTGGTTATTAAAGGAGGTATCCGGGGAATAATTAACCTATGTTTTGTTCTATGTGGATAAGTTCATCTTGGCGTAAAACATACATCCAGAAAGTTTGAGCGATTTTCTTCCATTACATTCTGAGCAATAGTAACGCGAAAACTGGCGGATAGAGAATTAGCTACGGTAGGTCATTGTCGCCATCCTATTTCACATGCTCTCTAGACCGAGCGGCAGGCAACTTTATGACGCTCTCAAGAGATTTGGTTATTATGATTTTTTTTCTCTTCAAAACTCATACCAAACTGACAATATGAGAAAAGAACACCAGCCGTGCTATTAATCTAGGAAGAAAACTGAAAACAGAGCTGAGTGAAATATGACCGAGCATAAGTTAAAAGATCATGCAGGTTATGCACCGGTTTACAATGGAAAATGGCTGAGTTCAGTCACATTTACCCTTATCCTATGCGTATCTCGGCGTATGTTTCAAACTGCGCCGACCATGAAAGCTCGCTAAAGTTTATGTCTCTGACACGAGAGAGTGAGCAAAAGTGAGAGAAGAAAACATTCTAAAAAATTTCTACTCACTTTTGCCCTCTCACTTTTGCACACTATTTCCGCAATTTTAAATGTGACACAACTCTCAACCAAGAACAAGTGGAATTTGAAACAAGCTCGGCCTAGTAAATTTTTTGAAGGCAACTCAACATGTGTAGCCTTGACAGCTAGTCGCTTTTAAATATAATTCTTTGTTTGTCCGTGCTAGTTTTATTAATTTTACATGCTATTTCAGTACGTGAACGAATTTATGTATATTTGAAAGTAATGTTGAAGAGGGGTATTCCTGCAGAGATGACGTCAAGCCGGCGCCTGCCGCGCCCGCCCCCAGCTGCGTCTGCTGTCAAGAATGCGCCTGCTAATGGAGGCGCTCTGCATTCCGCTCATGTCTTCGACAAGAAAAGCACGCTAGGTTTGTTATCGAAAGACAGCATCAAAGCCTTTTAGTTGTTATTGAATATGCAAAGATGCCTATAATTACTCAGTTGTTACAAACACTATACCCGCGGGATAAAAAGGTGTTTTAACACGTTTGTTCATTCACCGTGCCTTTACTGAGAAGCTTGAACTAGCGAAAACCCTTAAACAGTTCTGCGCTCCATGAAAATTGCTGTTGTTTTGTTCTTTTTATTCTTTTCATAAGAAGCTTTTACAATATTTATTCCTGCTGTATTGATATGGCTATTCAGCTTGTCATGGCGATGCTCTATTCGAAGCTGGGCATTGGTGAGGGCACCAAGGCGGTCATGTTCTTCGATCTGGCGGAAACCTGCTTCGGCGCCGGCGCCAGCGAGATTTCTTTCTTTTTCTTCAAAAAGGATGGAAGTGGATGGAAGTGGAGTGTGTGCCATGCAGGTTTGAAGGCGTATTTTTTAACATTCTGCCGAATATCCGGCTCAGGCAAGTTTTTTTTAAAAGTTGTTTTGTTTACTAAGTTTTTCGTTTTTATTTAAGGATTTGTTCGGAACAAAGTATGGGAGTTAAACGATGGTAAATAAACTTGTTTCCAAGGCGAGCGAAGTGCGCTAGAAAGAGGTCGAGATACTCTCTACCCCCTGCGACGCGACCGCAACACGCACTTCGGGCCGCCATAGTCCCAGCAGCAGTTCCAGAGTCGGCGGGTTTTTTTTATTCAGTGACTCTTTGCTTGCATCACAGATGTTACTGTAGACTTTTTACAGTATGCTTATTGCCAAACTCATCCTTTTTAAGCAAGTGACCGTGGACCCGCTTGGCTACTTCTTTCGTTAGTATACCGTTAAAAGGTGCAGGGGTGTATTTAAAAAAGGATGAAAAATAGTGGCCTTTTATAAAATAATTTTTCTAAGCGAGGAACTAGAAATATACTGATTACGGTACTCTGTCTACAGTACCATTATTCTGTTTAAGGGAATGCCCGCGCTGCCCTTCCTGCCCACGTCGCTCGTCTCCTGGATGCCCTTCCTGAGAATGTCCATCCCATGTCCCAGTTCACTGCTGCCGTAGCCGTTCTCAACAACGAGATCAAGACGGACCCCCGCTATGAGTGCCAGCGTGAATTCGCTCTGAAGCATCTGCCTAAGGATGACCTTTTCCGTCTCGTGTCCACCCTCTATATCACTCCCAACATCCTTCTCGAACAGGGCAAGATGCTGTTGTAGTTCCTCCAGGAATTAAATCAGAGGGATAGACCAAGGAGACCGTTGGTGGATTACGGTATTCACCGTTAGGTTACGGTAATGGGAACTACCAATGGATTATTCTTTGTTATTTTCCTACTTTGTTTTTTTCTTTTATCTAGTAATAATGCTACGTTGTCTTTGTTCGAGTATTTTTCTGTGATGTAAGCACTGGTGCTTTATTTACCGGGGCAAGAACTCGCAGAATTGAACCCACATTCTCTTTCTAGCTTACCTGTGATTTAGTACACCTATAGCCTTTGAATGCCTTATTAGCCTATTTTTCCTTTCTTACTCCTTCCGCCTCCTTCCTTCATTTGAGTAGAGGTTGTCTGCCTCTGTCATCCATGAGTTTCTCTTCGACTCTGTTTTTCTTCTCTTTTACAAACAAGTCTACATCCCCACATTCCATTTCTCTCTTTGTCCACTTTTATTGTTTTCAAAGTTAATATGCTTTTGGTGATAATAAAAGTGAATAAGTTGCCCATGTCTCTCAACACCAATCTCTCAATACCAAGTTTTATAAATGTCGCGATTTACGAGATAATCAAAACGCTGAGCATCCTTTTCATATTGTCGACCGGGGCGCATATTTGGGAACATTTCTTCTCGCACAGTAAAGTATGAGCCGTGACAATTTTATAATACTTCCAAATGTTGAGTCAAAATAAGAAATTCCCAAAAACTGGAATACAAAATGTTCCCCTTTTGAAACAGCTTAATACATTTCACTGAAATTTCACTCAGCTCAAAATAAAATGTTCATTAACTTTTGATCAAACTGGCGTCAGTTTGATCAAGATTAATAGCACGGCAGTTGTCCTCATAAGTAATCTTCCTTTCTTCCCTCTGGTTACTGGCATTTAGTGAGTGAAACTTTGTTAAATAATGAAAAAAACACTTTGCTGACGAGCAAATTAATTTGGTCAAAGCTGCTCGAGAATTCTGTTTCTTCTATCAAATCAGTTAGCAGCTGAACCTGTAGAAAGAACTTTATCTCCTTCTTTCGTTGTCGCATGTGATCGATTCCCTGTTGCGCACTTTGCACCTGATACTATAATTGTGACATTGTGACACAAAGAGCTCTCTTTCAAAAACAACAAGTAACACTTGAGGTTTTATATGATAAGTGGCGACCACACACCTTTCCCTGCAATCGCAACAAGACGAGGAGAGTGCACGCATCAATAAGCACTTCTGAGCCGCCGAAAATTAGACAGGGCAAAAGATCGAGCATTTCACTAAAAGTCGACTTTCGTAGAAGGATTTAGTTATTAAGTTCTTTCTTCATCAAAAGTCACACCAAACTAACAATATTAGAAAGGAACACCAGTTGTCCGCAGAAGAGTGTGACCATTCTTCTGGCGTATATATCACGTAGCAATCCTCGTCTGAAATTATGATATACTTTATGATATAAAATAACAATTCAAATCATTCTGTGTTGTGAATCATTTTTTTAAAATCACGATTATACACTATTAAAGAGCAGGTCGAGTAGTACAAATACTCATGTTTTCATCAATTTAAAACAAACACATATACATACATATGTCAATGCATATGACGCCATTTGCTAGAGAATAAAAATTTGCATAAAGGGTCCGAGCCCTAGTATATATGTAGGCAAGATATTACTGAAACTAATTATCAAGGCAGAATTTGGAAGTTTTCTATATAGATTTTTTACGTGTCAATGCCGAGTGAACACGTTGAACTGCAAAATACGTAAAAAGTTTTGTATTTATCGCATTAGGGATAAAAAATAGCTTTCGTATGATATATAGCATGTTCCATTTTGACGATATATGAGGCTTTTCTACAATTAAGAAATTGTGAAAACCCCCGCTGAATCTCAGAGTGACACAATATTGGTCACATTCGAATGCAGAGACGATTAAGAGAATCAAATTTTACAGAACAAAGCATTCCAAATCTTTGTTTGGTGGTGTTTTTCTTTCTTTTTCAACTGACGCCAAAACCACGGAAGAGTGTGAAGAATGGCGAGCGGGTAGAAAGAGGCGACGATGAGAAAACTTAGTCTTGCATTGAAGGCCGTCGACTTCTTGGAAAGGCGGACGACGCAGACGAGGCGGTTGATTGCAATGGCAAAGTGAGCGTAGACGCCGGTATACCAGAAGATGAATTGAGCCTATTTCAATTTTAGGGTAATTATGCACATCACGTAACCAGGGAATGATCAGAAAACATAAATTCCAACAATTCTGGGTTCTTTGCATGCTGATTGCATAACAGAAGATGAATTCCGTCTAGTATTTCAACGTTTGGGTTATCATATATATATATATATATATATATATATATATATATATATATATATATATATATATATAATTCTATTTGCATTAGGTTTTTTTAACCATATCTATTTTCCTTCAATGTAGATGAATGTTAAATAAGTTTTTTTTCGCAAATTTTTCGCAAAAACGCAAATTTTTCGCTATAAAGGTGATGCTGTATATGTATGTGCCAGGATTGGGCAGGCAAATACATCGGCAAAGATTGAATATTCTAAAATTAAAGTTAAAGGAGTAATTTGCATCAGAAATGGGAATATTTTACAAGGGAATATTTTAGTGTGTTCAACCGTACTTAAAATTCAAGCTAGAAAGCCGCCTTCGTGATGGGCTGACCGCAAGATGCCTGACCAACAGGCATCTTGATGCTACCTAATAAACAAAATTACCCGAACAATGCAATACCAACAAAAAAGCAGTAATCAAGCAAAAACTGGATTATAAATACAGTCAGCTTGGGAGAAAAGGATTTCAAACAAGGATCATGGCAAGTTGCCAAGAACGCAACTACGGTAATTGAACGAGCAGGCATTTCGTGTTAGAAGTCATCGACTTTCAAGCTCCTTCAATGAAATTTTTAGGTTTTTTTTAAAACTGTCTGACTTATTGTAGCGGATTATTGGTTTCTTTGATAAACTACAGAGAGAGAGAGTAAAAATCAATCACGCAACCATGGAAATGCGAGGCCGAACTATCAGGCTGAACTATTTAGTTACCAATTTCCACCAGAACTAAATAGTTCACCCTGACGCAAGAAAACATATTTTGGTTATCAATAGTTCTGTTAAAGAGAGCTAGATAGTATGGCACGATAGTTAAGCGAGACTACTGCGCTCAGCCCCGCTGGACATTGCCCCCTCCATTCGTTTGCTCTCGCCTCCTCACTTGCTTCTGGAAATTCCAGACATTTCATCCTTCACTTTATTACCATCTTGCTTCTGTGTTTAATACAGACAAAACTCTACTTAGCAACTGTTACAGGAAGTAAAACAAAATCTGTTTTCTTGCACACTTTCCAAGTAATATTGACTGACTTGTGCAATTGCTTTGCGTAGTCGTTCGTTGAGGAAAGAAGCGTCTTGTCTATAAGAAGAGAATCGTCAATAACTATTTTTTATTTATGATTTTTAAATTAATTAATTAATTAATTATTTCTAAACATTTGCTCACACTAGAAGGAGCGGTGCTTGGTAGAAGAGAGCGTCGGCCGATGTTACGAGGTTGGAGATGGAGAAGGAGCAGCAGAGATGGCCGAAGAAGCTGTGCATTTGGGTCGAGTACCTGATGGCAGCGGCATTTGCTAGCAGTCCGAGAAGTCCGACCTAGGAAAAAATTTCCATTAGTTGCAATGGCCACTTTTACTTTTCTCCTCATTTATGTAACTTCAATAACTTCAACTTTGTTTAATCCCCCCCCCCCACCAATTTATTTATTTTCTCTTTAACAATGCAGGAAAATTTTAGCAACGACTGAAGTTGTATCTATTTCCAAGCGTGGTCAATCAGACTAATTTATTTTGCTGTCGATATATATATATATATATATAAATATATATATATATATATATATATATATATATATATATGTATATATATATATATCGACATATATAGTATAGGTATATATAATATATGTTAATTTCTGAACCTCAATAGGAAACAATTATTTTAGCAGCCATCAAAGAAAAGATGAGATGATGAAACTTTGCTCTTTGATAGATTTAAAATCGACGACAAGTGTTGATGTCTGTCAACTCAACAAAGGCATACCGTAAAGAGAATAAGAGCGGGCGCAAGAGGGTCTTCCTTCTCGTCATCCCAATTCATGTTATCGTACGTATTCCTGCTATACTTATAGGCAATGTGGAAATTATGAAAATGAGATTCCTACTACAACAATTGAAGAACAATATTTAATGGAATACTTCGAGAAGAAAACGAATATGGCATATAGAGCTATAATGTCAGAATATCGAAAATAATGGTGAACCTCGGATCGGAAACGCTGACTGTTTGTCATTCATTATCTATGGAAGCTCGGAAGCGGAAACTAATAAGAACGGCAAAGTTCCTAGTTGAATCAAGGTCATTTCCTAGCCTTTACTTCCGGGTTGTTTGCCGGAGAATATTTCATTATAGACCAATATGACTTCTGTTACATGAAGGTTCATGTGTACAAGAGATGATCGATTTACAATCAGATATGTAGAGAAGCTTCGTTTCAGTGGCATTTGACAAAGGATTTTTGATTTCATGCAGGTTTGCAGAGTTAAAACAAAATATACATATTCTTTCGTGAGCTTACGACAGAGCGAGAGAGTGAGAAGGAGAGGGAGGGAGAGAAAGAGTAAGAGATGAGAGAGAGAGAGAAAGAAAGAGAGAGAGAGAGAGAGAGGACTGGTTAGGATAGGTGACTTACTTGGTTGCGTCACTTCCTGCAATGGCCGATAATTCGTAAAACAGAAAAAATTATTTGCAGCTGAATGCTACCTATATATTTATTTAGATGTCCAAGAAATGTTTTGTTCAAAAGTTTTAAATAAATAAAATTAACAGATTAATTCTCTTCTTGTTAAAGACAAATAAACTAATAGATGACAAAAGATGAATCATTCTAGTTAACAAGATTCAATGAAATTGAGTAGGAGGTAAGTTCTAACTAAGTTCCAAGGAAAAGGGGACATATGATGGCGCTATTTCAGAATTAATACGCTTTATCGAAGCCATTACAGCATAAACTAGAAATGCTGCAGCAAAATATCTATCAATGCATTTTGAATAGTAATTGCAACAATGACACACCTTCTTGTAATCACAAAATCAGGTGTGATTCACGCATTTCAAAGATGGTCTTTCTGAAGAAGTGGAACGGCGAGAGCTCACAACACTTGAGGTCCATCTTAGGCCACGCCAATTCGCCATGGAAGATCAGAAAAACGAGACCATTTCGTCGATCCAGCTGAACCACCGCTATCATTAGGTGATGATTTTGCCCTTTCATCTGTCTAGGGGATGAGGATGACTTAATTTTTGATATCTTCGAATAAGGGTGGATCCATTTCTAGGGGGATGATAGCATTAATTTCTCTTGAAACTTCTTTAACCAGTCAGCGGGCCATATTCATAGTGTGGTGACGAAATAGTGGATGTTGAAACTAAAGGGGCTGAGGTAGATGTCCCTTTCTTCATCTATCACTGGCTAAACGACCATTCGAAATTGGTATTGGTTTGAAGGCGCAACCCGCGCAAGCGAGGCTGACTAGTCTTGAAGAGGTTTTTATAAATTCCATGTAACGAAGGGATCGTTGGGTGTGGCAGGTGTGGCATGTCGATGAATGATCATAGTTACAAAAAAACTGTCTCGAGAGTTCTTCTGATTGTGAGCAGACGTAGACTGCGTGACTTGTGGATGCATCCTACCGCGTATATGACAGAAGGCTGGGGGGGGGGAAATTAAGACTGAAATCAATATTCATATATGACTCGAGCGTATATTGCACCAGAGATGTCAACGGGCCTAACATTTTTGGGTCGGCCCGGCCAAGGATGGCCAAAAACCGGCCCGGGCCGGCCCGGTAACGTCCGGGCCGGGCCCGGGCCATGCCTGGAATCGTAGGCCCGGCCCGGGCCCGGCCCGTCTTTCAAAAATATCTGGCGGGCCGGGCCCGGGCCGGCCCGCTGTCTCTCGGGCCGGGCCTGGCCGGGCCTTAAATTCCCGGGCCCGGCCCTTTTTAATTAATGATTTTTGAATTAATTAATTATTTATTTTTAAACATTTCCTCACACTAGAAGGAGCGGTGCTTGGTAGAAGAGAGCGTCGGCCGATGTTACGAGGTTGGAGATGGAGAAGGAGCAGCAGAGATGGCCGAAGAAGCTGTGCATTTGGGTCGAGTACCTGATGGCAGCGGCATTTGCGAGGAGTCCGAGAAGTCCGACCTAGGAAAAATTTCCATTAGTGGCTACTTTTACTTTTCTCCTCATTTAACTTCAATATTTTCTCTTTAACAAAGCAGGAAAATTTTAGTAATGACTGCAATTGTATCCATTTCCAAGCGTGGTCAGACTAATTTATTTTGATGTCGATAAATATATATAGGTATATAAAACATATGAATGTATATTCTCTTTAATTTCTCATCCTTAATAGGTAACAAATATTTTAATAGCCATCCAACAATAGAGCGACATTTCAAGTATCCATGTTCTTCTTCTTCCAAAAACTTTGACCACCATTCGCCAGCCATCAAAGAAAAGGTGAAAGAATATGAAACTTTGCTCTTTGATAGATTTAAAATCGACGACAAGTGTTGATGTCTGTCAACTCAACAAAGGCTTACCGTAAAGAGAATAAGAGCGGGCGCAAGAGGGTCTTCCTTCTCGTCATCCAAATTCATGTTATCGTACTTATTCCTGCTATACCTATAGACAAACTGTCACGGCATGGAACTTATGAAAATGAGATTCTAACTACAAATGAAGAACAATATTTAGTGGAATACTTCGAGAAGAAAACGAATATGGCATATGGAGCTCTTATGTCAGAATATCGAGGGAAAAATGGTAAACCTCGGATCGGAAACGCTGTCTGTTTGTTGTTACCTATGGAAGTTAGGAACTACTAATAAGAACGACAAAGTTCCTAGTTCAATCAACGTCATTTCCTAGTCTTTACTTCCGGGTCGTTTTCCGGAGAATATTTCATTATCGAGCAGCATGACTTCTGTTACAAGAAGGATTTCACGTGGAAAAGAGATGATTGATTTAGATATGTAGAGGGGACGACTCTGCCAGACGTTTCAGTGGCATTTGAAGGATTTTAGACTTCCTTCATTCATTCATTCAAGTTTATCAGCAGGTTTTGCAGAGATGCAACGAAATAATATGTGAGTACATACAAACATACATATTCGACAGAGCGAGAGGGTGAGAAGGAGAGGAAGGGAGAGCGAGATTCAGTCCTTCTGCACTGCATCTTCTGGAGCGTCGCAGTTCTTCTTCTTCTTCTTTTATTATTTTACTTGTTAAATAATTTCAGAATAGCCACAAGGAAAGACATGAGGACCTCGAGCAACATGCATTATATAATACAAGAAATGGTGCAGAACACGACGATGAATATTAGCAGTGTAACAGTTACAATTGTCCTCTGCTCACCTGCATCCATTATGTTTACAGTAAACCTTTAAATTCGTCCTCCATTGTTATGGAGTAACATCTCACTCGGCGTGTTGCATCCTTATCTGATTTGGTTGACTGAGTAATTTATTATTATAGCTAAGTCACCTTTTCATAAGTCGCGTAGGATTGTAATACTCACGCTATTACTTATTATTAGTGAGAGTATTTATCTCTTGTACTTCATTCACTTCACTTCTTCCCTCCTTCGCCCACCGGCGGTCTTCCACTCTACGCTCTCTCTCTCCTTTTCTCTCTCTCTCTCTCTCTCTCTCTCTCTTTCTCTCTCTTTCTCTCTGCGCCGCGATAATACACACTTTATGTCTTGTCCCCTCTTACGGAAGGGCACAACACTATATAAAAGTCAACACACACCCACACAATGGGGATGAGGGTTGCAGCTTGTCGCTCTATCTCTTTCTCTTCTCTCCCACTCTTAAACCTTCAGAAGACAGGTTGGCCTAAAGGTCACGCGATCTATCAAGTATGATATACAGGAAAAGAGAACAAAAAATGCACACGCCACAAGGATACGCCATATTCAGTTACGACTTCTGCTTTTAAAAGCATCAAAGTCATGATGACTTTTTCCGCCCTCCCTTTTTTCGCGCAGCTGGTTTGTGCTATTTGCTGATATGAGAATGCCTAATACCCCCGGGGTGAAAGTGGCAATTTGAACCTTAAATCTTTTCCAGCGATCGCGCTCCTCTAATGACAATTACACTGTCATCCGGTCCGGTCGGAAGGGACGTCTTCCCGTATCAGTTCCCGCGTCTTGGCGTTTCGCGCGGCATCTACCGCGAGATTTGGGAAATGTGGGCGGCCGTTATGAACGAGACAATTGTCGAAGTCAACTTGGCACGGAGAAGTTGGCGAGATTCATATACATTTTTTTAAAGAAATTTGAAACTTTTGTTTCTCTTCCTAACTTTGTTATTTTGTCTTTGTTACTCTTCTTTCCATTAGATTGTTAGTTGCTGCTTTATTTTAAAAAATCTTTATAAAATAGAATACGATCATAACTGTCAGTTTAGTTGATAAAGGTCCGGACGAGTCTGGAAGGCATCCCGGAATTCTTGGCTTAATTCAAAACAATACGATCGATGGAACAATGATTGATATGGTAAACAGTGTTTTCTTCTCGGAAAGCTGAATACGCTTACTTATCTGAGAGCGATCACCGAAAACTTTTTTGAGACAACTCGCGTTTTTTTTACGCAGCGGGATTACGTGACCTACGAAATAGCACGTTTGGAACAGGCATTAATTACTTTTCGGTGTGTGCCCTATTTTAATATTAGGAGAAGAAGCATATTAGGCCTTCATATTGAGCCTTCAGCCTTATTCTCATGATTACTTTGGTGGGCAACTTGCAGAGCCTTCGCGAGGAACGATTGCGTGACTTTGGCTATGTCTCGCTGCCAATCATGTACCGCATGGCAAGTTGTTTCGAATTAATATGGGAAATGTATAAATTATTCATTTATTTATAGTACATTAATATTTCAATGTAAACAAACCGAAGTATGAAAGTGAAAATTTTTTGTTACTGAGCGAGAAATTAGAAATAGATAGCGTTTGAAATTTTTTGAAAAAAAAAAAAAAAAATTTTTTTTGTTACTGAGCGAGAAATTAGAAATAGATAGCGTTTGAAATCCTGATACCTATTATTTCG
>CALZFC010000122.1:625000-660000 GCA_945643635.1 Allodiplogaster sudhausi
AGGCGGGACCAAGGAAATTGAAGATGGGGTGTGGCAGCAAGAGGCGCGATCAAGAGCGGCTGCTCCCGTTCCTTCCCCTTCCCCCCCCCTCTCCCTCTCCCACCCCCCCCCCCCCCATCAGGAATGTAACTGTGGGTGATGTAAATGATAAAGTAATCTTACCACGCACGGCCTCCGCTACACCTCAAATGGAATTAAGCAGCAACATCAACAAAGTCAAAGGCACGAGGGCGTCCGAATCAAGAGAGAATAGAATGTGGACATGTTAAAATACGAAAATTGTATGTAACTTAAAAAACATAAGTTCCGAGCAATGATCAAATGAGGTGAACACCATGAACAGAGTCGCGAGTGATGAATAGTGCAAAGGGAAATCGCACACATTCGCTTCGTTTATCGGCCTCCTTTAAGGACGAACGAAGATTCTCTTGCCAGCTTTGGCTGCGCCACAATTATGCTCCTCGGCCTTTCTATCTTTAAAGCACTCCTCCATTCAAGTCATTATGAATTACAGCATAAAGACAATGTCAAAATTGATCGGTAATATACATATGAACATTGCGTACACAATAGGCAGATCAAGAGCTCCTTTCATTTCCACGGAGATACGAGTCGAGGGAGGAGGGGGAGAGGTGGAATAAGAGGAGGCTGTCGTCATACGCGGGTCCCTTCAGCTTTGGCTCTTCTTCTTCAGCACTTACACTCCGTGTTATTATGAAGGTATCCGGCAATGTAATTCTACAGGTGTTCATTAAGGCCAGATTGAATTCATGCGTCCAAAAACTTGCTTGTTTCTAACTAGGTCGAGAGTCCTCATGATTATATTATTAAGCGTTTTCAGTCGCAAATAGAAAGCGACGCCGCATTCTTTCCCTTTCTTCTCTTCAAATAAAGAGCCGGCGGAAAAAAGAATATAATTTGAAATTTCCTTGTACTTCTTCCAAATCATCCTGTGGTCCCAACAGCCATTAAAATCACCTCTGCCTCTGTCTCTGTCTTTCTTTGACACTCTCTCATAGATGCGTTCTCTCCTCTGCTCTCTCGCTGCTCTCTTCGTCCTCTCCGCTCTCTCGTCTGCCAAGATGCAGAATGTCACGGTGAGGGGCGCGGCGGCTCATGGAAAACGTTGTGGTCCAGCTCATCATGCACGATTCGCGCACGTTATTTTTTTCCAACAAATTATTTAAGTTTAATACTTCTATGTATATATTTTCTTAAAGGTGAACGACTTTATTATTTATTTTCCCTTTGTTTACTCCTAATTTTTGAAATGGCAAATATTTATTTGCACGACGGGAAAGGGACTTCATATGAGTGAATCTCAAGTGCGCAGTGATTATATATACATACTATCTTCTCATCTATGTACATGCACCCCACCTATGCGAAAGTCCTCCGCATCCGAGCCCAATATAAGTTGCCTGCCACTTTTAGTGAATCCCAATGCTATCCTCATGTAGATGAAGACGAACGGCAAGGGCGAATTCGAAGTGAAAGGCGGAGAGGACGAGGTAAGCAGAATGTGAAGAAGTTACTGGAACAGAAGAGAAAGAGAGAGAGAGAGAAAGAGAGAAAGAGAGAGAGAGAGAGAGAGAGAGAGAGAGAGAGAAAGAGATAGGTCCTTTTAAATTTAAGATGTTCTCTCTTTAGAAAGCTTCGATCAAGCCCTTTGTGCTTTTCTTACACGACTGCGACTTGACGGAGGAGCAAATGAAAGTGGTAAAATCGTCTTGACCTTTTTTCCCGTACTTGATATTAATAATCTCCATTTTTCATATTCACAGAAGGAAAACCAATTAAAGGAGGGAGATCACCGAAAAATATTTAATGGATTTTCGAATGGCTCGCCATGATAATAACCCCGATATCTACGGCCACTTCGTCAGATTCCGGCAGACGAGGAATCGTCGAAATCCCTCCCATCCTGGATCCCTCGACCATTCGATAGTGCCTTGAACCAATAGGATAAAGACTTTTTAAAAAGAATTGCCGCGTCTGCCCTGTGATTCCTCACTCTTCATCTCTATTTCGCAGGTCGCACAAACCCGCTGCGTGAAAATAGCACGCCCGAATGAGAGTGCGAAATGCCGCGACAATTTGAAATATCATCTCGTTTTTGGGTGATCGCCCTACTTTAAATAAAAAGTTATAAACAAGAAGACAGTTTGGTACAGTAAATTAAACTACCTTAAAAAAGAAGTTTACTTTTCTCAGGGCTGCAAGCGTCACGTCTACTTTGAAGTGCCGACGAAGTTCATTAATGGGCCCGTCTACGACATGACTTACCTTCCGCTTAATATCAAGCACACCGGCGAGAAGATCAAGTGTTAAGAACTTTCCACAAGAGAGTAAAGCTAATCGCAACAATTACTCTGGACCCTTTTTTTTAAATATAATCCCTCTCGTTCCATGTCTATTCGATATTCATGTTTCACAAAAGAAAAAGCCAAATTGAGAATTCAGAAAGTGATTGGAAAAACCGCATTGTATATGACCTTATAATCTCACTTGAAAAACAGTACAATATATTCTCAGCCGATATGAATCATCGATTCATGGGAACACAGTCATGGACATGAGAACGCGGGAATCAAGGGACAAAAGGACGTGGACATGTTAAAAGAAGAACAATTTCCAGAATTTGGGAAAAAAGTTGCTATCAATGATCAAATGAAGTGAACACATGTACACATCCACAGTTAGAAAATAAAGGACAAAAGTAACCACCTCGGTAGACGTAGAAAAATCCGGCCGTATGAACTTCATTTAAATCTTTTTTTCTATCTGCACGGCGTCTTGTTTTGCTGCTGGGACCAAAACAAGAAGGAGCACAATATGTTACGAATGAAAAGCATTCATATGCACATAAGGAATGATTTATACATATTGTTTGTAAACCCGCTCGATCTCGGATGCGCAGCGCATCACTTCAAATCGCTTCAGCACAAATTATGAAGCAACATTCGATTGAAGTTGAAGCAGAATTGAATCATGGAGAAAGAGAAATCTGGGCAAGAGAAAAAATGTCATTTGAGTCACTGCGTTCATCATGATGTCAACAATAAATCAATATACATATAAAGCTAGATTATGTTGAAAGCGATGCCGCTTTCTTTCACTTTCTTAACTTCAGATGAGACAAAGAGTTGGTGGAATCATAAAAAAATCTGATATAATGAAGTGTAATACTGTGCCCAAGATATCTCTATATCTTTGCCTCTGTCTATATCTCTCGCAGACACTCAAACTATCGCTCCCTTTCTGTCTTTCTTTCTCTCATTGATGCGTTCTCTCCTCTTCTCTCTCGCTGCTCTCTTTGCCCTCTCCGTTCTCTCGTCTGCCAAGATGCAGAATGTCACGGTGAGGGGCGCGGCGGGCTGCAATAGTAGGCGTCTGGGCAACGTTGTGGCTCAGCTCATCGAGCAAGATACGTATATCATCACGCAAGTATAGACGTCTTAGCGGCTTTTGTTACCATACACTCCATTGTGGAGCTCGGATATCGGTGCAGGCACTTGACGCGGCACCAACTCTGCTAGCTCGGCTAGTCTTATGAGGGCTTGCTTTCCACTAGCACTTGGCGCTAGTAACACTGCTGCTGTGCGTGACGCTAACGCTTCTCACCGTGGTTGACTTCACCAGGCGCCAACGGACGATTTACTGGGACGGCCTGGCGCCAAGGAGGCGACTTTCGACGATGACTGCCCTGCACGCGCCAATGGCGACTTACTGAGTACTTGCCGAAACTTCGGAATTGGTTTCCGAGCGCCGACGTTCCGAGACGCTGCGATCCTGCGGCAACGCGGCTGGCAGTGGCCTCTCGAGGTGCGACGCTGAGCAGCTTCACAGGTCGGCCTCACCGGGCGGCGCTGTTCTCGCTCAGGCGCAGAGCGACACGATGCCCGAAGTTGCTAGCTGAGAAGAACTCTCAGTTACCTTGACTGATTCGCCACAACCGTTACCAGGGAGTGGACAGTATGATGATAGTGCTGATGATCTTAGGCAAGTCAAATTTTCTAAGTCCAGAACTCCTGTTGAAATTTTCGACCGTTATTTTTCTAAGTCCAGAAGTCCCCGTTGAAATTTTCAACCGTTATTTTTCTAAGTCCAGAACGTCCCGTTGAAATTTTTCCCTTTATTTTTCTAAGTCCAAGATTCATTCCACCTTGTTCTTGGTCAACCGAAATATCACAAGTCCAGGATCCTGACAGGATCCGAACCTGGGTCCCTAGCGTCGTAAGTC
Source organism: Allodiplogaster sudhausi (assembly GCA_945643635.1). Classification (NCBI taxonomy): domain Eukaryota; kingdom Metazoa; phylum Nematoda; class Chromadorea; order Rhabditida; family Diplogasteridae; genus Allodiplogaster; species Allodiplogaster sudhausi. The sequence continues at coordinate 629,244 of CALZFC010000122.1, forward strand.
CCCGCGTTACCAATCGGGCAATCGTCCATCATACCAAGTAGCAAGTGAATTCTCGAGAACAGATTTTTCACGAATATTATTGAGGGTGACATTGTGAAACACAGCAGATTGGATTCTCTGGTTGGCGACGATACAAGAATTGCAGAGACGAATATTTGTCATGTTGTTCGTCGTAGTGTCATTAAGCCTTGCACAAACATTGCAAACAGCAATGACGATGAATCGGTGGCTTTTCAAGAGGTGCCCGTGATTGCTTACATGAGATGGACGTTGGAAGGCATCAACGAGTTCCTTGAAGCTCTTCTGCAAATTTATAACAAATGGTGAAATTGCAAGAGCACGAGTAAAGTATACCTTTGCCTTAGGTTCATCCTTTGCAGTCGCATTAAACCTTCGTTTGCGTTCACGAAGCTGAAAATGAAAGATATATGGAAAATATTCAAAAACACGCAATTTTAAACAAAACCTTTTCTTTACGTGAAGTCTTGGACTGCGAGGAAATGGAAGACGAAGAAGATGAAGATGAAGAAGACTGGGAACGAACCATTTGACCTGTTTTAATTATTCAAGTAATGACTGCCTCAGTCGTCAAAGGGGCGGAACTGGACATAGACATTATCAGATTCATCTGTGAGAAGTTGAATAGTACCAAGGGGTCGAATGTAACTTGCATGACGTGACTGGTAAATATCCTCACCACTGTGAGCACGCTTAATGTGTCGACGCAGATTAAAACCAGTCGAGAATACATTCCCGCAATCTTCACAGTTAAAAGGCTTTTTCTCGATATTGGATTCTACAGAAGGAACAGGCATAGTTTCAGCAATGTTCTTTCCTTTAGATTCAATAGTTGTACTAGTTGCAGCAGGTGCAGAAGCAGGAGAGGCTGCTTTACGATCACCAGCAGTCATCGTGTCAAAGTGAAACAATGACTTTGGAAAGGGGGGCTTTTATACACTGCCTGAGGTGAGTCATAAACCATCGAATAACTATTTCGTCATTCATGACATAATGACGTGTACTAAAATATTTCGCAATAGTTGCCATTTTATTTTCACGACAACGTAAAAAAAGGAAGAATAGACAGTAGTGACCACAAACTACACTAGTTGTACTTTGAACCCTATGAGGAAAATATTGAACATGTGAAAAGTGTTGAAGCCACTTGGCAAGCAGTTCTGGGGGCTTACTTGCTGTTGAATCATAGTATTCAGCAGAATTAGTAGCGGTTACAGATACGGCAACCCAGTGTTCACCTGTACTATGAGAATCTCCTGTATTCCAAACAATACACAAGGGTCTGCGCTCTGGTAGGACAAGTTTTGTATCACAAGGGAAACTACCAAGACAATAGACACGTGTTGTAGAACAAGTTTCCAAGAAATAATTTATTTCTACATTTGTTAAAGGAAAAATATTCATTGCTCGTGAATATGATGTACAATCAAATTTCAACTGCAAGCAGTTCAATTGGAAAAAGATTTCCGTTGGATGCCGATACCAGAGGCAGCTTCATCGCGCGCACTTGGACACCATGCTGGCACGAAAAATAATCCTGAACAATATTTATAATTATCAGATAAATGATAAATAAATATGCTAACCTTTAGCCAAACCTTGACAGGTCCCACACCCAATGTACTGTGACGACCTTCCACAGTCAATCTGACAGTGATTCGAGTAGAAGCGTTGGTGCCGGGGACGATGTGAGCACGCTCCAACAGGAAATTGTTGGGGCCAAGATGAGAGGTAAATATGCGGCGTCTTCGTAGTGTGCTATCGATGATGTCAATTTCTGCGGCGGACAAAACGGTATCCTCCTCGATTCGAATTCCACATGTGAAGTAGGTGAAGACAGAGAGTGGAACGCGACTCGGAAGAACCATTATGCCTGTTGATCATTAAAAACGTTACGAAAGTGATCTATTTGGTAAAGACCACCATATTCTGCATAAATCACGAGTTGAAGACCATTGTCGGGTGTTTTCTCGGAAAAACGCATCGATAATTGTGTTGTACCACTGCGCACTAGTTCAAAGTCTGCGTTAGTGTCCGTTGATGAAAGATTAAATGCAAATAAAGAAAAACCTTTCTTGTACATTTTGTATCCTATTGCCAAGTCACGATTTTCACCAACAGCACCAATGTTCTCGTAAAACATGACAAAAGCTTCAGCAAAAGAATTAGTTTTGAAATTTATCTTTTGCGGTTGTGCAGGAAAAGTTACACCACCAGCATCTATACATACTTCCGAAATGTTAAAGCTTTGGAAATTAAAGGGGGAATGTGAAACACTACCCTCATAGGCATGTTGGTCTATGCAGCCAATAATAATACGGCGAGGAATTAAATCTGTAAAGATTGTAGAGAAGGGAAAATCAAAGCGACCACCCGGTACAGAGACAACGCCTACTCTGGTACGTCGATAGGGATATCGTGCAGGATAGGATAGGAGAAGATGTTCAAGGGAAAGATTAACAGAACTGATCACATCAACAGCACGAATAAGAAGTTTCATAGAGACGACCTCAATTTTTGCACCATTAGGCGATGCATCATGACTTTCTAGCACAAAAGCATCGCTATTGCGATGGAAGGTAAACTGAACGTTTAAATGTGGTAATAGCAGTCGGTCAGTTGTGAAATGGTCAATATGAACAGGAGAAACAATGTCCAACTCTCCCGTTGAAGAAATTGCGTCTAATCTGCTCTTATATCAATTATTATCTGCACTGTCAAGACCAACATCATTGTCTTCAAAGTAACCAGCCGCTTGAAGTATACCAAACTTTCGATCTGTACTATGTGCCAAAAGCGTCTCGAGGTACGCCTTGTATGCATACTGACTACATTCGAATATTTGTTGGTTATTGATTTGCAAGTTGACTTGATCAAAAAAGGTTCCACCAATATAGTTTATTAATGCATACTTGGACACTTTTGTGGCATCATTATGAACAAGCTTTAGTTTAAACGCAATGTAACACTTGCTAACCTGCAAGAAATGTCTCGAGTCAACAATGTTAAAAGTAAAAGGTCCAGTGTTGTTAATAGGTGTGCTTGTTGGAATTGAAAGCCATCGGGCAGAATCAAAGGCAACTTGTGTTGAAGGAATGTCAAATAGGGAAAGTTCACTACGTGTTGAGGGTGGTGATTTGGGATCTATTAGTTTACCAACCATTACGTAAATATATCACTGGGAAATTTTTGAACAACAGGTCGCGACCGACGTTTTCGAACGACTGAATGACGTCCCTTTCTAGATGTCTTGCTTTTAGGCTTACGTTTCTTTGTCTTTTTCTTTTGTGTCTTTCTTTTCTTTGAAATTTGTCGACGGACACGAGAACCAGTACCACCTTGCAATGCAGAAGTAGCTCGATTAACAAGGGAACGATATGCTTGAGGTCCATGTACACGAAAACTTTATTCTAATGGTTTTCCGGAAGAAACGTCGTCGACGACGTTGGCACTAGCGTTAAGTGCTTCGCTGAGGATTGATCGTCCGGCGCTACGAGTAAGTGGCAAAATGAAGTTAAAGAGTTTCGAGAGGACACCACCAACGCCACTACCACCACGCTGATAAGGAATACCACGGAAACCACTGCCACTTTGGCGTGCTTGCTCCAAGAAGACGGCATGCCAGTCAATGGAATTATCGGGGTCATATGTGACATGCATTTTTATTATTGCAATCGGAAGGCGTGGCGACGCATACGAAAGTGAAGTTGAATGCAAACGGTGCCAGAATGAAAGTTAACAACCTCGTCTTGATCGTTTTTTATACTAATGTGAATCGAGTCAACGTATCGAGATTTTATTGGAAGGTATTGGGGGCGGAAAAAGGCAGAATAAACATTGTCACCAGGACTTCCTTCAACCGTAAGCACTTTAAGTAGAGGACTAAGAACATTGGAAACAATTTGGTTTTCGATGATATTTGTGTAAATGTAAAATATATCTTTCGCTACGTGTTCGGAATGTTTTCCGACATACTGTCCATCTGAATAGCCAACAAGTCTTGTGGCCAGACCAAGTAAATAGGCTATTTTCTTTGACATGCTAACTGCGTAAACATCTTCAGGTTGTTTGATGGTACACTTTCGTGTAATGCTATTGTATGTTATAAAATCGTTGGTAATATCTTTCTTGGTGGTAAGGTTGTACGAGGTGGCTACTTCCACATTAATCAAAGAAATTAAATCGTCAACCTTTTCGTATGAATTCGGGGGAATGGTTACGACCGTTCGAATACTTTCCCCCTTGTTTGTCTTATCAAAATACTCTAGAATAATATTGTTCTCGTTAAAGTCGTCACTTTCTTGTTTTGTAGTAATTCTGTCGTATGTGTTGGGGTAAATAATTTCGGTCAGTGCAACCTCATAGTCTGATTTAAAATGCAAAGGTGCAGGAAGACGAATACGAAAATCACCAATTTTATCACCTTCATGTGTATTGCTAATCAGGTAAACATAAAAGTCATCATTGTTATTCATTTTTTAGACGGGTGGCTGTGTATTATAACGTCGGCTTGGAATGGTCGGGGAAGGAAGAAGATAGCCAATACACGATGAAAGTGTTACAATCCAAAGTTTATTGTCGTCGTTACGTGTGCCAAAAGTAAGATTATATATCGACACTAGAACAACTGTGTAAATAAGTATTACTTGTGCAATGTAGACAAACAGTGCACGTGAACACGACACTTCACTACAATGCCACGAAGCACTTCTAGTTTCGTCAGGGGCGGGTGACAACTTTTCTAGCATGTTTTGCATCGATCCAAGAATCAAATGACGGTGGGTAACCAAGCCAACGTACTAATATTTCCTTCTTGCCCGAGCGTGTTCTTCTTGCAAGTACACGTTCAATTTTATACTCGTCGTCGGGCGAAGAAACGTGTGATACGAGTTCACGCTCGTAGACAATACTATCAATTTCCTCACCGTTCAAATCTTCAATAATGTACGCGGGTGGGTCCTTGAACAGACACTTTTTTATGCGGAATATTTCCAGTGTAAAAGTATTCTTATAACCCTTTGTAAAAGCACCGCGAAGACGAGAAAGACGCACAGTATCGCCTGGTGCATAGCGATGCTTGGCCATGAGTTGTTTTTCCTCTGCATAAAGGGTTTGCCGAACAAATTCTGCATTTGTTGCATTTACGGACGAGGGTGCAATGCCACCAATAGAAGAAATTGGTGAATCGTTTAGTGCTTTGGTAGCATCTTGTAAAACATCCAACCAGCGATATGTATTATGTTCGGAAAAATAACGGTATAGTCTTGTCTTTAGTCTACGTATTGTATTTTCTGCAAGTTCACACTTTACATTATGATTCTTTGGAATACGATGTTCAATTTCGTTTTGTGATAACAAACGTTTAAAGTTGGAATTTAAAAATTCTTTCCCTGCATCAGTATAAAGACGAAAAGGGGACCGTCCAGAAGTTTTAATTATACGTTCGTAAGCCTTTGTTGTTTCAGCACCACTTTTATTTAAAAGAGGTTCGCACATTACAAATCGAGATAGGACATCAACTACAACAAGAATGCAAGTATAGCCAGAATTGTGACGCTTAAGGTCGGCCATTATGGCAAGATCTGCTTGGTGGTCGCTATCAATCCATGTACACTGTGTCTTACTTGTTTTTATTCGATTCAATCTGGGAAAATGGGTAGTATATGTAGACTGTTTATGTAGAAACGCTTTAACGTCTCCAAGTTTTACTTTTAATCCTTTCTTTCGGGCAGCTTCATAAAGACGACGAACACCACTGTATCCGCCATAGCTACTAATGTCGGTATAAATTTTTTTTAATTCTTCCATTGTATTGCGTTGGCCAAAGGGTAACTGCAAAGTTGGTGCCACGAAACTCGACAAGATCCGCACGGGCACTATTACCCAACATTAAAGGTGAAAACTTGGTTCTTTTTAGGGCTGCCCCAAATTCTTTCGCGCCTTGAACCGGATCAGAACGTGTACGCCACTGACTGGAAAAGTCTTCAATCAGTGAAGCTATATCGTACTCGTTTTGTCCAAGTGTAATCTTGTCTTTAACAACTGGGAATTCTGTGGAATTTGCAATTAAATGATTGACAAGTGTTGCAGCCTTTCTCTTAAGTGTATCATTTGAAAATTGAAGTGTCTTTAAGAAATTTTGTTCTGGTTGCGATGTCTGAGCTATTGTCTGAGCTATACTGTGGTTGAACATTTTGAGTTCCATTTGGTTGAACAACTTGTTTTACAGGCTGCACAGGAACAGGAGGTTGAGGTACGTCTATAGATTTTTTTACAATGGGAATGGCAGTTTGAAAACTATGTTCTGAACTTGCTTTATCATCTTCACCTTGCCATGCAACATTTGTTTCAGGTCCTTCAGTATTTCCATGCACGTATTGTGTAAGACGCTGTAGCAAAGCACGATATCTATGCATCTTTTCTTCAGCATCAAAAATACATGAAGGTGCAAGAAGTGTATTCAATTCATTTTCAATACGTTGAATAAAGTTTGGTTGTTGTTGTTGTTGTTGCATCATATTTGCAAGACGATCTTCAGAAACAAGCAATAATTTGTTAAATGAAGGCATTGGATAGAAAGTTTGCGGCAACACCAGAAATTACAGGAATTAAAGGTGCAAAAAATCCTGTGCCCGCCTGAATTATATGCTGTTTTGCCAAAGGGACCGTTCGGGTATAAGCAATACGTCGAATGTGTGCCACGAAAAGCTTTAACTTCTTCTTTTGTGTCTTGGGTATATAGGCCGTACCGTGAAGAATATTACAAAGTGCCTCGACAATACAAATGACTGTGTTAGCATCCGCCTCATTAACATGACTTTCAAAATCTTTTGTTGATGCAAGAGAAGAAATCTTTTTTTAAAACGTCCTTGTCCCACACTGCTTTTGCAGGATTCATTTTGCTGTATAGCAATAAACACGTTCCGTGTCGGGAAAAATACTGGTACGAAGACAGAACTTTAACTCTGTCGTCTTATGTAGGTCTACAAAGAGGTAACTGTGTGCACTAGAAGTGGCGTCAGTGTAGGCGTCAATAAAAAATTGTCGGTTTGTTGGAAAAAGTTGGCTAGCAAGATTACGAATCATCAACTGATTAGCATTGTTCTTAAATAGACAAAGGTAGCTAGAGTTTATGCGTAATGTTCGAATAGTTTTCCCATAAAATAGTGAATGAACCACACAAATTACCGACATGTCAAAGTGGTGTGAGGCAACAGTAAAAAGTTTTTCGGCATCAGGCCAACGTTCAAGCTTTACCATTAGATCGTCAAGAACAAGTAGTGCTTTTTCATTCTTCTTTTCCCTCAACATTTCAATGTCAGGGATGCCTTCATGCATTGTGACATGTGCAAGATTGGCAAACTCGTTATAGACAGTTTGGTATTCATTGTAACAGAAAATAACATGTCCAGGCTTTACATTTTCATACACTTGTTCCCTTGTTGTTATAATTTTGTGAATTAGGGTGCTTTTTCCACATCCCGAAGGTCCACATACAAGCATACACGAAGGCCAAGCAAGATACATTTATCACAAGTTTCAAAAGTATTGTATCGCAAGTTTCAAAAGTACTTATTTTTTCACAACAACTCAAATCAAAATTATTCAAAGTACTCTTCACAATTCAAGACAGTCGGAAAAACTGAAACCTATTGGCAATTCATTACAAGTGACAATGAAATTTTCTAGCAAAGCTTCACAAGAAAAGACAGACAGTGATTGATACACTATGTGCCTCGATATCCATATGGGAACGTTCCGTACGTCCCAAAGGGAATCCTTCGCTTGTTGAAGACCGGCTGGAAGAGTTTCTCGAATGTCACGGTTTCGATGCCGTGATCGCCGTCGATGGCGAAGCGCTCGTACGGGATGGGAATCTTCTTCCATCCCGTGCGATTCTTGAGGCGCCGCACAAAGCGATGCATCGATCTGAAATGTATCGACGCTGCAGAGTCCCTCGTAACGGGGAAGCCTCTGCACTTGGCCTTTTCGTGCGTCTTACCATCGGGCGTCTGTCATCGATAGGCATACGCCTTGGGTCCTGGGCGACGAATTCCGTGCCGCGCCCGCCTCCGAGTTCATCCGTGAGATCTCCGAGGAAATCGCCTTCCAGCTCGGCCAAGGGGTCGACCTCGTCCTCCTTGTGCAGATAGAGGACCGAGTCGGTGTCTGAAAGTAATGTTTTATTTAAAAATAAACATGGTAAATAGAAAGAAATACTAATCGTAATAAAGTTATACTTACCGACATAGAGGAGCCTCTCTTCGGGATGAGGGATCCTCTGGATGATGTTCAGCAGGGTGCATCTGGCATAGGCAGTTGTCAAAACTGCCGACGCCAGACTCGTTGTCGGGAGAGGCTTCAGTGTTGCCGACGTCGATGGCCGGAAGGTGACCTGGAGCTTTCTGTCGCCGAGCAGACAGTAGTCCCGCACGTCCACGTCCGCGTCATTCATGAGGCGGAAGAAGCGGCTCGGATCGTCGACAATCACCGTTTTCAGCCTGTCGTTCCTCTCTCCCAGCTTGCCTCACTGTAAATATGTACATTCATATAAAAATAAAACAATATGTATTTAAAAAAATTTTTTAAACTGACAAGCGAATTGGCCATCAGCTTGGAGACTTGTCTGGCCGCGGGATTGTGCGCAATCGTGTCCGCGTTCAAGCGGATTCCTTCTCTCTCCTCGAAGCGCGTGATGAACGCGTTCTTCTTCTCTTCAGTGTCCGCGGAAGCAGGCCACCCGGATGCCTCCTATAAAATATAAATATTGCAAGATACAAATAATCAAAATAATATATACCGTCTTTTTGTCGACCCACGTGTCCATGTATTCGGACAGTACACCGTGGGATAATTGTCCAGTGGTCGCGTTCCGCTCATAGAGCGACCACTTCTTATAGTGGCGCGCCTAAATAAATAAAATTTACTGCTTTGTTTAAATAAAATTTACTATTACCAAATTTTTTTGAAACGAACCGAGTGGATCTTCAGGATCTTGTATCCACACTTGAGCGCCTCGATGAGTTCGACGGTGGCGAACGTGCCGACGAACTGCATCTGCTTCTTGCTGTGCTGGCAGCCGAGAGTGTAGGGGTCCATCTTCTCGGCGCATGCGGCACACAGAGGCATGACGTTCTTGCCGCCAGAACGAAGCGCCAGAACGGGAACGAAGAGACGAGTCGGCGGTAGGACCTGATTGCATGTATTAATAAATGCTTTAATTAATAAATATTGGACTTACTGTGCACTTGACGAATCCTTGAATCGTCAGCTCTTCCGGCTTCGTGATGGGCGTCTCTATTCTTGAGACGTCGAGCATCTTGCCCTTACCCACCGGGTACGGTCTGTACTTGTTCGTGTACGGGTACAAGCCTAAAGAAAAATGTTCAATTACTTATTTAAATAATATTAAATGTAAGATTATTCTTAAAAATACTTACTGCAGACGTCGAGGTAGCGGATCTTGTACCCGGGCTCTGGTTTCGCATACATGCGGAACACCTCGCATCTCCCGCCAAAGAAGGCGTCGTAGAGATTGAGAGGCTCCTGTAAATGAACATGTATTTTTATTAAACGAAATAAGTAAAAATTTCTAACCCCAATCTCGTAGTCGGCAAAGAACTGCCGCATCTTGTCGTCCCTCTTGAGCCTCTTCTAGATCTGGCACTCTCTGATGACGATGACCTTGTGCTTGCGTCTGAGATGCTGGAGGCGCGCCTCATCTTCCTGACGGATGAGGGCTGCACGCCGACCTCGCACCATCGTGTGGTCCGAATAGCTGCATCGACAGGCATGCCAGTAACAGCCGTGGATCTAAAATATATGTTGTATCAAAGGAACAAGAAACATATATAAATGAACAAACAATAAATGTTGAATATAAATGATTTATCAAAATTGCAAATGTACCTCAATGATGAGATCCCTCTTGCTCGGCCTCTTGACGAATCCGTCGACGCGGTAGCGAGTTCCCTTGATTCTCTTCTCGCCACCGTGCTGCGCGTCACGGATTTGGACACCCTTTGTCTTCCTCAGGTAGCTAAAAGTAGAATATTGTTTGAAAAATAGAACAAAATTTTATAAATTAAATCTTACGCAAGCATCTTGAGTGCCAGACGACTCTGCTTGTCCTCGGCAGTAATGGGCTTCTCGACAGCCAAGAGGTCCTTCTTGAGGAACTTGCGGCGGAAGACACGCATGGCCGCACTGGCTGCAGTCACGCTCTCGTGAAAGACATGAACGCCCGTGGCGCCAAAGCACTCAGCATCGAAGGTGCGAATGCCTTCGTGCAGGAGGACGACATCGGAGAAGCAATAAGCTTCAATCTCCAGACGGAAGTCGAATGTAAATTCGTTCTGCTCGTGCTTGTCGTGCCAATCGTCGAATGCGGTCCTCGCCTCATCCCGCATCGACTTGTAGCCAAAGTACTTCTTGTCCGAGATCTTGCCAACGTACAGGTAGTTGGCAGGGCGATTGAAGCGGTGCGGAAAGTACCCCTAAATATTTATATTAGAAAAGTATATCTGATATGAATATTTAACATACCTTCTTCAATTCCTTTATTCCGAATGCCTTGGGGAATGAGGCTAGAGGCATGGCCAGGAAGCTCAGCGAGTCAACCATTCTGACGTTGTTGACCTCGAGTTTCATGATTTTTCTTCCGGCCATGATCAACTCGGAGGGCGAGACAGGGCTTCGGTCACAGATGGCGCAGTATAAACTGGCCGTCATAGCTAAAATTATGAATAAATAAAAGGTGTAATTATTCAATTTAAATAAGAAAAACAAATTGATAAAATACTTATGCGCGGAGATTGTGGGCTACGACGGTGAAGCCCTTGTGTTCGTCTCCGAACACCCAGTCACAGAATTCCTCGATGATCCTCTTCTTGGGATTGTCCAGGGCTTGCCACTGCCATAGTCTCCTCCCTCCGCAGTTTTCGCAACTGCACGAGACGTCGTAGACGTCCTCGGGCAGTTTTCCTTCGCATTTTCCGCATGAGCGGAGAGCGATAACGAGATTCGGGACGTGCATCTTGGCCCCCCTCTTATTCTTGACGATGCGTGTCTGAAGAAAACAAAGAATAATAATAAAATAGTGTCTGAAGATAAAGAAGAATAATAATCATACAATAAAAAATTTTAATAGACAAAATTAATAAAATTCTTACTTCGATGTCGAATACTATCGTCTTCTTCTGGAACTTCTTTGACAGGGGAGGCAGAGGCGAGACGTAACACGTCTTGTGGCCATACGGTCGTTCCTCACAGCACGTCTCGCAGTAGGAATAGCCACAACGGTGAGGACGACCACGCCGAGACATGTTCTTCGGCTTATTACATTACGTGCACATGTCAAGCTTTTCACAGTATGACTTCCCGCCATTGACACCTGAAATTAAATAATATGTGTATACACTAGTATCATAAATGTGTATCATTTTAACCTTTCTCTTGGTGCCGTGTCAGGCACTCTTCGTTGTGGCAGACGACACCACAAGCCTCACACCTGTGTGCTTCGTGCCCGATGCACACGCTCTTCTCGCGCGTTCCACACTTGTCACAGTTGACAGGGCACGAGTAGTGTGCCGATGCCTCGTTGTCAAGAACATCACATAGTGGGCAGTAGAACTGTCGATCTTAAATAGAAAATAAACATTTTAAATGTAACAGAAAAGAAAATTAAAATGACTAACTGAAGAATGTGGCGATTCTTTTAATGTGGTCAAAGTGGCCTCGGCGCAGTCGCAGTCCAATCACACTGTTGTCATCGATGTAGTCTCCGGAGAAAACTGCCTTTCCTGGTCTGTCACCATAGAAGAGAACTAGCTGGACGCCAGGCATGTTCTCTTGAAAGAGCTTCACGTCATCAATTGTGTAGCTGCTCTTCTTCGGTATGCCAAACTCCCTGTGGTACAGGTCAGCAATCTTCTGCTGTACGGCTGGAGAACGCCGAATGGAATCCCATCTGAGGACATCATTCTTGCGGTCGCGGTAGGCCATGCCCAGGGCAATTGCCTTGGCGAGGCAATCCTTCTCACCTGTAATAAATTTTATAAAATAATAGCATTATAAATTCCTAAACATTGTACATACAGCAATTCGATTTTGCAAACCTTTGGTCTTTATGATATTGCTCCAATCGTTCTTGTTAGCGAAAGAACGATTTCCGGATCCAGTGGGTACATCAATCCACGAGATCCTAACGTGAAGCTAAATATAAATATACATAATTAATAGATAACAATAAATTGAATTTTTTTAAAAAAATAATGTACATACATACCTCGCTTAGCAGAAGCGGCGTTGCCACTCCCGTTGACGTGTTCGCAAAGGAGATCTCTTTGCGCAGTATGTTCGGAATGTTGTCCGAGTACACTGAAGGCTTCATGTAGTAGGCCCTTGCTTGGCCTTCTTGGTTAATGGTGAGCGAGACACGAAGGTCGCTTCCATGTTGAACTGGCTTACTCTTCTCGAGCACGTCTAACATGACCTAAAAATTTAAATAAACAAATTGAATAGTTCTAAAAATGCAAACTGACCAGGTCAAAGAGTCCATCGAGATCATTTGTTCTCTTTGCGAGCTTTCGAAAGCGAATGGAAATGTCTTCCTGTTCCACCCGGAACCTCTTGTTTCGGCTTCTCGACAGGTCTTCCACTTTGTAGAATTCTTTGACCTCGTGAGCTACACCGTCAATGTGGAGAGGGGTCTGTAATAATGAACATTTGAATAAAAAATAAACTTTAAAAATAACAGAAATAAAACAAATTGAATACCTGCACTTCTTCTTCTTCTACTTCGTCTTCGTCATCCATTTCCTCCTCGTCACTTTCTTCATACGTAGTATCTTCTTGCGAGCTGCCACTGTCGCTTGACGATTCATTGTCGGCGTATTCTTCTTCGTCAGACTGTTATAATAATTACACCTTTGTAATAATAAATAAATGGTACAAGTGGAACATATAAATGGGTAAATAGAAGAGAAAAATATGTAGAAAAATAATCTTTAAACATACTTTGTGGAACATATCAAAGGGTAAAATAAATAGAAAAATATGTGCATACCGATTCTCCATTGCTACTGCTACTGCTGCTACTGCTGCTGCTGCTGCCGCTGCTGCTGCTGCTTGTGTCGCTGTACGGCACCAGTCTTAGCTTTCGATTATAGACGTCAGCCACATAAGTAGAGGGCAGCTGTTCTTCCTCTCGCTCCTATTTTGTTTCAAAATCTTTATATACTTCAAGGTAATTTTTTCCAATATAAAGCAAGTTAATAATTTGATTGATAATATTTATGTCTTACTTGGATGTCGCGACGTCCCTTCTTGGCAATGCTGTCGGTTCCAGATTTCCTGAGCGCTTCATGATTCTTGGCAGGTGAGAGACTGAGAATCTGCAAACATGTCAACCGCGAATGTATCCACATCACTTCCTTCAAATAAACGTCCAGCTAGCATTGGAAAAAGAATACGCGCGGTCGGGAAAGCATACGAAAAGGTTTGTTCTTTGACACTTCATTTTGTACATAATTATTTGCTTTTAGGTGGAAAACGATGAGGAAGAAACTGTCAAAAACGTGGCTATTGGCAAGGAAGGGCAGATCGTATTCCATATCGAGAAGGGCAGCAAAGTTACTTTCAATATTACTATTGCATAGAGAAGGAAGCGTCGTAACTGTCCGTATCCTGCAGCTTCCGTGATCAATGGACTGTTTGTGATTTGACTCTCCTGTTATATGCACTATTTCTCACTTGTCCGGCTTGGCGCTGGCAGCATCCTCTCTAGATCCTGAACGCTGATAAGACATGCATCATATCCTATATGACATATTTCGTAATTTTTCTTCACTTCTCTAACTTGTATGTACATAAATCATATGCTATTTTCATTATTGCGTGGGCGTTATTTATTTCATAATAGATTCCATTACCAACAGTACTGATATAAATAGAATTCGTGGGCATTATATTACATAACATAAAGTGAAAGTACAGAGAATGACTTGGTCATCATTTAAGAGAGCACATGTACACTGGTGTAATATTCAACGGGTGGTTTCGGACTTGGAAAATATTACTGTATCTGAATAATTCACGAGGGGTTTTGGACTTACTGTATCTGAATAATTCACGAGGGGTTTTGGGGAAAAAATATCATTTGCTGTATTTATTCCGGACTTGCGATTTTTCTACTGGCTTGGATATTTACTTGTAAAAATTTCATGAGTTTTCTGGACTTAGCAAAATTTCATCCCCTTTCGAATGTCTACATCTTCAGTTGCAATTTGGTATGATGACCGATCTTCAGTTTCAATTTGGTATGATGATCATGCACGTTACATTCGACCCCTTGGTACTATTCAACTTCTCACAGATGAATCTGATAATGTCTATGTACAGTTCCGCCCCTTTGACGACTGAGGCAGTCATTACTTGAATAATTAAAACAGGTCAAATGGTTCGTTCCCAGTCTTCTTCATCTTCATCTTCTTCGTCTTCCATTTCCTCGCAGTCCAAGACTTCACGTAAAGAAAAGGTTTTGTTTAAAATTGCGTGTTTTTGAATATTTTCCATATATCTTTCATTTTCAGCTTCGTGAACGCAAACGAAGGTTTAATGCGACTGCAAAGGATGAACCTAAGGCAAAGGTATACTTTACTCGTGCTCTTGCAATTTCACCATTTGTTATAAATTTGCAGAAGAGCTTCAAGGAACTCGTTGATGCCTTCCAACGTCCATCTCATGTAAGCAATCACGGGCACCTCTTGAAAAGCCACCGATTCATCGTCATTGCTGTTTGCAATGTTTGTGCAAGGCTTAATGACACTACGACGAACAACATGACAAATATTCGTCTCTGCAATTCTTGTATCGTCGCCAACCAGAGAATCCAATCTGCTGTGTTTCACAATGTCACCCTCAATAATATTCGTGAAAAATCTGTTCTCGAGAATTTTGCCTCATCGTGATTGTTATATATTGAATATGATAAAATCTCCCCTCGGGGCAATATCAATTGTTGTATTTATTCCGGACTTGCGATTTTTCTACTGGCTTGGATATTTACTTGTAAAAATTTCATGAGTTTTCTGGACTTAGCAAAATTTCATCCCCTTTCGAATGTCTACATCTTCAGTTGCAATTTGGTATGATGACCGAATAGCACATTGGTAACGTCACGACATACGACGCAAGCGGCTCGGGTTCGATTCCTCTCAGTGTTCTGGACTTGTGAAATTTCGACTAGCAGAAATCTGTACTTGGAAATATCCCCCTTCGTGAGTGATGTGTGATCTCTGATGTATGATCACTTCCACACGAATGTCTACATCTTCACTTGCTACTTGGTATGATGGACGATTGGCCGATTGGAAACGCGGGGACTTACGACGCAAGTGACCCAGGTTCGGATCCTGTCAGGATCCTGGACTTGTGATATTTCGGTTGACCAAGAACAAGCTGGAATGAATCTTGGACTTAGAAAAATAAAGGGAAAAATTTCAACGGGACGTTCTGGACTTAGAAAAATAACGGTTGAAAATTTCAACGGGGACTTCTGGACTTAGAAAAATAACAGGGTAAAATTTCAACAGGAGTTCTGGACTTAGAAAATTTGACTTGCCTAAGATCATCAGCACTATCATCATGACAGTATATCTGGCTGGATTTATGCGTACAGTACAAGGTTGCAGAAGAGGGCAATCGCAACGGAGGGTGACGGACGTGACGCCTTAGTTGAGACTTCGGCGCAGAGTTTCACCAGGCGCAGGCCAGGCCGGCGCTGGCTACTTCTCTGATGCGCGTCGACGACTGCCATCCGCGGGAACCTCGGCACTGAGCTCCGCAAGACACCCATTGGTGCAGCGAACTCAAAGCGCATTGTCGACGGCCATCCGCAGGATCTTGTCTTGATCGCTAGTTATGGTGCTTGCTAGGCGGCATAAGGAATGTAGAGCACAAGAGGTAGCCGGGTAGAACAAAGTTTATTAAAGGAAGTATCCGGGGAATAATTAACCTATGTTTTATTCTATGTGGATCAGTTCATCTTGGCGTAAAACAGTTATCCCGAAAGTTTGAGCGATTTTCTTTTATTACATTCTGAGCAATAGAAACGCGAATACTGGCGGGTAGAGAATTAGCCGCCCTAGAATATCACATACTCTCACGACCGTGCGACAGGCAACATTATGATCGCGCGCATTCAAACTGGTTCTCTAGCGCTACTGTAGAATTATTCGCCGGATACTTCCTTTAATGACTCAGGTGGCGGTTTATATTGGGCTCAGGATGGAGTACTTTCGCTAGGGCAAGGGAAAAGTGCAGCTAGTGTAGCCATTAAAATCTTCTTACATGATATATCACCATATAGTAGACACTGACAAATTAAATAAAATTATTTAAATTGTCTAGTTAAGTTAATAAATTTGTGTACTTGAATAGGAACCGTATGTGAGTAAACCACACGTGCGCATATTTGCCTATCTGTACGATATCCTCATCTACATGAAGTTATGCAAAAATCCTCCTCATCCGAGCCCTATAAAAGGCGACACGTGAAATGCACATTGTCCTGATGGCTTCTCTCCTCTTCTCTCTCGCTGCTCTCTTCGCCCTCTCCGCTCTCTCGTCCGCCAAGTTTTAAATGGTCACGGTGAAAGGCACGGCGGTCTGCTACAAGAAGCTCAAGCCCAACGTTGAGGTCCAGCTCATGGAATACGATTCGCGTATGGTTATTTTGATGTTTCTCTTAATACTAATTTATTAATAATTCTATATATTTTCTTTAAGATTAACGATTCTATTATTTATTATCTATTTGTTTTCTCCAATGTTTTTGAATGGCGGTATTTTTTTGTTCGATATTATAATTTTAAGTTTCCCGCCAGTTTCAGTGGATCCCGATGATATGCTGACGAAAACGATGACAAACGAGAAGGGCGAATTCGAGTTGAAGAGCGGGGAGGACGAGGTTAGCAGAATGGGAAGAAGTTATTGGAACAGCAGAGAGAGAGAGAGAGAGATAGAGAGAGAGAGAAAGAGAAAGAGAGAGCAAGGGTGACCACGAGAGGGCGAGAGAGATAGAGAGAAATAGGACTTGCGTTGAGAAGTTCCCTCTTTAGATGGGTTCGATCGAGCCCTACGTGCGCGTCATCCACGACTGCGACTTGACGGAGGAGCAAAAGAGATGGGTCTCATCTTATTGGCCTGCTTTTTCCCTTGCTTGTTGTTACTGACAATGAGCAAAAATTTTTGTTCGCACAGAAGTTAAACCAATTAGATAAAAAATTATACACAAGAAGACAGTCGAGTTCAGTAAATAAAAAAACTTGAAAAAACTTTAATTTCACCAGGGCTGCAAGCGTCAAGTCGAGCGTCAAGTGCCGGAGCAGTACATCACCGCGTCGCCCCGCGGGCCCGTCTACGACATGACTTTCGTCATTCTTGACTTCAAGCATTTCGGTGCAACGATCGTGTGCTAAACACTTTCCACGAGACATAAAGCTTCTTTCCTTGTGTTTGCAACAATAAAAGGCTTGATGGGCCGGACTGCTTTCAAATATTCGTTGCATTTGTTGCAGTCGGGGTCAAGCAGAGGGAAAGGGGAAACAAGAATGTAAAAAGGCAAAAAAAGAATCATGATGTGGCAATAAGTAAAACAATGAGTTCGAAAAGAAGACCGTGAATTATAGGAGTGGGTTAGTGCAAGAATGACAGATTTGATAGTCTTCTGATCTCCATTTACATGACACTCTCGACATCGGTCCTTCCCGCAGCTCAATGATGCCTCCCTTGAGCGGGAAAATGACACCTCGTGGCCAGAACAGCTACCGCGGGAAAAAAACACATCTTCCATTTCAGTCCGAAAGTACTATATAAAATGTTCAGAAAAATTTTATTGTGATAATTTTCAGAATTTTTTTTTATAATTTCACCCATAATAATGAGGGTAAGATAATCGTAAATTACATTTCATACTGCTAACTTATTACTGGCAAAGTTTTCATGTCTTTTTTAAAGTCTGCTAGAAGCAGCGAAACCCTCGTTTCACCTGGTATCTACGGGATCAAAATTGATCCTTTCTTCATGCGCTCCGCGGGAATATAAATGCCTATTTGCCTTCCGGCCCGAGGTCGAATCATTTACATGACACTCTCGACATCGGTCCTTCCCGCAGCTCAATGATGCCTCCCTTGAGAGGGAAAATGACACCTCGTGGCCAGAACAGCTACCGCGGGAAAAAAACACATCTTCCATTTCAGTCCGAAAGTACTATATAAAATGTTCAGAAAAATTTTATTGTGATAATTTTCAGAATTTTTTTTTATAATTTCACCCATAATAATGAGGGTAAGATAATCGTAAATTACATTTCATACTGCTAACTTATTACTGGCAAAGTTTTCATGTCTTTTTTAAAGTCTGCTAGAAGCAGCGAAACCCTCGTTTCACCTGGTATCTACGGGATCAAAATTGATCCTTTCTTCATGCGCTCCGCGGGAATATAAATGCCTATTTGCCTTCCGGCCCGAGGTCGAATAATAAAAGGAGCCCTGTTTTATTAGACTATTGAAAAGTAATTAAAAAAATCGGCCCAATATCTACGGCCACTTCGTCAGATTCCGTTAGGCAAAGAATCGTCGAAATCCATCATATCTCTCCCAACCACTGAAAAAAATTTGTAACATGGGTACATAGTGTAACGAAGCTCGCCGGCTTCCTCTCTGTCGTTCGGGTATGAAGAGGAGAGGGAACTGGCGCAACAACGCTTTATATAGCAACCTACCAGACAGCAACCAAAGAATAGGCCAGGGAAAGGGAAGAGGCAACCGCTCAATATGAGCGAACCATGGCGAACTGATTTATGAAGTCAAGAAATGATCACACTAATTCTTTCGTGATCGAATAATTATTATGCACTTCCGCGCATAGCAAATAGTGCAAGGGAAAAGGATGGATGAGAGGGGAATCTGCATGACAATAGGAGCGATCTGTACTCGGGCCCGAAAGGACGTATAGACCCGGTCGGGAGCTCAAATACATCCTGAAACTGAAAATTAAATGTAAATATTTAAATTAATATAGTTAATTTATATATTTGAAATAGGGACTGTATATGAGTAAACCTCACGTGCGCATATTTGCCTATCTGTACTATATCCTCATCTACATGAAGCTATGCAAAAATCCTCCTCATCCGAGCCCTATAAAAGGCGACCCATCACGTGAAATGCACATTGTCCTGATGGGTTCTCTCCTCTTCTCTCTCGCTGCTCTCTTCGCCTTCTCCGCTCTCTCGTCTGCCAAGATGCAGACTTTCACGGTGAAGGGCACGGCGGTCTGCTTCGAGAAACTCATGCCCAACGTTGAGGTCCAGCTCATGGATTACGATACGCGTATGGTTATTTTGATATTTCTCATAATACGAATAATTAATAATTCTTTATATTTTCTTAAAGATGAACGATTTTATTATTTATGATCTCTTTGTTTTCTCAAAATTTTTTGAATGGCGGTATTTTTTTTTGTTCGACATTACAATTGGAAGTTTCCCGCCAATTTCAGTGGATCCCAATAATACGCTGAATACAACGAAGACGAACGACAAGGGCGAATTCGAGGTGACGGGCGGGGAGAGCGAGGTTAGAAGAATGGGAAGAGTTATTGGAACAACAAAGAGAAAGATAGAGAGAGAGAGAGAGAGAGAGAGAGAGAGAGCAAAGGTAACCACGAGAGGGCGAGAGAGATAGAGAGAGAGGACTTGCGTTGAGAAGTTCCCTCTTTAGTTCGGCTCGATCGAGCCCTTCGTCCGATTTTTCCACTATTGCGGCTTGCCGGAGGATCAAAAGAAGGAGGTCTCATCTTATTGGCCTGCTTTTTTCCCTTGCTTGTGGGCACGGCCCGGGCCGGACAGGGCCTGGGGAAAGCCTGACCGGCCCGTAGACCCGTTTGGCACCGATTGTTCGAGAAATTGGAGAATTGTCAACTGATTCAGAAATTTTTATTAAATGGTCACCATGGCTGACAATTGTCCAGAGATAGACGACGGTATATTCGAAAACATTTTGACATGGAAGCGGCCTTCCGATCAACCTACAGTTTGTTGCTTTTATAAGGCAACATTGGAATCTGGGAACACAGGAACACAAGCGGAGACGCGAGAAGACAATGTTTAGGTTCGCCCTATATGTATGTATGTATGTATATGGCTTTGAGGTTATGTACTTTCGTAAAGGCAAAGGGGTTATATACATATCTTAATCGCTTTCAAACAGTCGTTGCATTTGTTGCAGTCGGGGTCGAGCAATAAGAAGAGGGAAACAAGAATGTAAAAAGAAGAAGAAAACAGTCATGATGTGACAATAACACTGATGGTGAGTACGAAAAGAAGACAGTGAATTGGAGGAGAGGGTTAGTGCAGGAATGGCTGATGTGATAATCTTCTGACGTGATATATCTCCATTTACATGACACTCTCGACATCCGCCCTTCCCGCAGCTCAATGATGCCTCCCTCGATCTGCCTCAAAGGAGCATGAACACCCAAAACTCCTACCCGGAAAACCTGTAAGAAACTGCCGAAATACTGTAATGCTCTTTTCTTTTATTATAATATTTATACTGAAAAACAGTGCACACGGACTCGTAAAAACTTTTAGAAAAATTTTGAAAGTGAAATTTTTTATTCGATACTTCCATATTTCTTCGGGAATCTTCGCAGAATGACAAACGAACAGAGAAAAAAAAATACTGAAAATAGCTGTTTTCATTTATTTTGACATTGAAGATATAAAAAAAATATTTTCCCGCCTGCAGGCCGATTTTTGAATATCCTGCCGCGCCTTTAATCTGTCTAAAGTTTGAAACTTGTTCAAAACAATCTTGTTTAACACATGTTCGAAACAAAAGAATTGGCAGTGTTCCAGCCTATCTTAATACACATGGGTTCCGAACATGTATCCAGCTTGTGATCACTTTATCGCTTGTGTGCACTTCCTGTTTCTAACTTCTGAAGTGGTCACTTGGTCAGAACAAGCACGAAAATGTAGAGACAACGCAAAGATGGAGACGCAGGTTGTGGCGAGCAAAAGCTGCTCCGGTGTGCTTTTGCTCGTCACCAACGAAATAGCACATGGCAGAGAAAAAAAGACGTCGCCACTCGTTGCCTGCCTCCCACTCTGCCCCCCTCGAGCCTGCGACACGCGAGATAACCGAGCCCGCGGAAGCACCGCCCCACTCGCTCATTGGCCCATTTCAGGATTCGACCAATAGCGAGCGAGCCAGGTAGAGGCGCGGCCGCGTTGCGTATCTTGGCAACGGTATCAAGAGATGCAGCCAAATGTGCACAAAAGCTATTTAAAATATAATTTAAAAAAAAAGAGAGCCTAAAGGAGTCGCCTCTCTCTATGGAGTCGGATGCAGCAGAGAAAAGCGGTTCTTCTGATGCATCTTATGTAATTAAAGTACAACGATAAAGTGTCTCTCTCGCAGCTTGGCAAGTTGCCAAGCGCCATTCAAGACATGCAACCATATGTACTCAAAAGTCTGTAATTTAGCATAAAACAGTTAGAGAGAGCTCAGAAGTTACATTTTTCCAAAGAAAAAGGCGGTTTTTATGTGCACTAGAGCCGGGATACAAGAATCCGAAAATATATGTTAAAATGTTTTCTCGTTCATTGTCAGGTAGGAGATAATATGTTGGTTTCCGATAAGGCAAAGATTGTGTACTGCTACAGCTGGGCCGCTCTCAAGTAGCAGCGTGGTCTCGTGGGTAACGTGACTGCGTTGCAGTTTGCAAGTCTAGGGTTCGAATCTCCGTGCTAACAAAACATTTGCAGAGGTTTGTTAGGATGTGATGAGCTTCGAATGTTGCCAGCTTGTTCTCAGCCTGTGACAACAACACCAATGTTGCGAACAAGCGTTCAGAACATGTTACAAACTTTGGACAGATTAAAGGCGCGGCTGGAGTTAATTTTCGGCATAACATGCAAAGAACAGAAATATACCGTATCACACCAAATATTTCCCTGATACAGGCAAATTTTTTGTATGCAAATTTCTCGCTAATGCTGAACTTATAAATCTTTTTACTTTGCAGAATTGTCTACCGCTCCCGTGGGAAAATAACACATCTTCCGTTTCAGTCCGAAAGTACTATATAAAATGTTCAGAAAAATTTCATTGTGCTAATTTTTAGAATTTTTTTTTATATTTTCACCCATAATACTGAGGCTAAGATAATCGCTAATTACACTGCATACCGATAACTTATTACTGATAAAATTTTCATGACTTTTTCAAAGTCTGCTAGAAGCAGGGAAAACCTTGTTTCACCCGGTATCTACAGGATCAATTCTTTCTTCACGCTTGAATATAAATGCCTATTTGGCTTCCGGCCCGAAGTCAAATAATAAAAGGAGACCTGCTTTATTAGACTATTGAAAAGTCATAAAAGATTAGTTCAATATCTACGGCCACTTCGTCAGATTCCGGCAGGCAAAGAATTGTCGAAATCCATTCTATCTCTCCCGACAATTGAAAATTTTTTACATAGGTACATAGTGTAACGAAGCTCGCCGGCATCTTCTCGGTCGTTCGGGTGTGAACTGGGAACTGTCGCAACAACGGTTTATATAGTAACCTGCCTGACGGCAACCAAAGAATAGGCCAGGGAAAGGGAAGAGGCAACCGCTCAATATGAGCGAACCATGGCGAACTGATTTATGAAGTCAAGAAATGATCACACTAATTCTTTCGTGATCGAATAATTATTAGCACTCTTCGCCCTCTCCGCTCTCTCGTCTGCCGAGATGCAAACGGTCACGGTGAAGGGTGCGGTGGTCTGCCACAACAAGCTCATGCCCAACGTTGAGGTCAAGCTCATTGAACACGATACATGTATGGTTATTTTTCTCTTACAATTAGAGCCAATAATTTTACTTTAATATTTCTATATATTTTCTTTTAGATTTTATTATTTATTATCTCTTTGTTTACTCCACATTTTTAAAATGTATTTTGTAGTTCGATATTATAATTTGAAGTTTCCCGCTACTTTCAGTTGGCTTCAACGATGAACTCATGGTAACGAAGACGAACTACACGGGCGATTTCGAGGTGACGGGCGGTGAGGACGAGGTTAGCAGGATGTGAACAAGTTAATGAAACAACAGAGAGAGTGAGAGACAGAGAAAGAGAGAGAGCGAGAGAGAGAGAGTGAGAGAGAGAGAGAGTGAGAAAACTTAATGTTCTGGCGAACCATGGGCGGGGAACAGCCTCGTCCAAGGCCACGCCCCTGGCTGATCTTTCTATCAATCATTCCTTCACATCTATTCTACCACTGACATGTTGCTGCCATAAATTACTACTTGCATTGTGCTATTATGTTCCTGCATTGATTCGTCGTTATTAAATGTCGAACAGAAGAAGGGAGAACCAAGGGCCAGAATACTTAAGATGTTATCTCTTCAGATCTTTTCGATCAAGCCGAAGGTGCGCTTCGTTCACGACTGCGATTTGACGGAGGAGCAGATGAAGGCGGTCAAAACTTCTTGATCTTGTTTTTTTTCGGTGCTTGTTCTTTGTAAGCACCATTTTTTAGTATGCAGTGAAGGAAAACCAATTAAAAAAATATATAAGCAGGAAGACAGTCGAGTTCAGTAAATTAAATAACTATACAAGAAACGTTGTTTTATCAGGGCTGCAAGCGTCGCGTCTACTTTGAAGTGCCGAAGGAGTACATCAACGGGTCCGTCTACGACATGACTTACGTCCCGCTCAACATCAAATACCAAGACGAGAAGATCAAACATTGTAAATATTAACTTTCCACGATAAAGTAAAACTCAATTCCAGCCGTTCTCTTAATCGCAACAATGACATTGGTACTCTTTTATATATATACTCGATGTACATGTTTTGCAAAAGAAAAAGCTAAATTAAGAGTTCTGGACATCAATGGAAAAAAACCTCATTAAGCATGACCGAATGATGTCTTCTGGCAGAGGTACAAAATGTTTTCAATATGAGCTGAGAATGGCGAAATCGACGTGAATAATGGGAACACTCTTCTTGACACGAGAAAGCCTGCATTAAGAGAAAAGGGAATGTGGACATTTTAAAAGATGGACAATTTCCATAATATGAAAAACATAAGTTTCGAGCAATGATCAAATGAGGTGAACAACACATTTCGCCCAAATGGAAAAAGGACCAAATTAACCCCGGAAGAGGTTCAAAAAAAAAATTCAACCGTACGAACAGCGCCGCTAGGGAATACATAGTGCAAAGGGAAATCTCACACATTGGTTTCATTTGTAGGATACGCTCCTCAGCCGAGTGTGTTGAGAATCCTTCTCAAGAGAACAGAGAAGGACTTATGTACTGTGAGGTGGTCATGTAATATAAATTCAATAAAAAAAAGAAATTCTCGACGAAAATTTTCTTTCTAAACTGTCTCTCAATTTACTACTGGGTCCATGACAGAGAGGAGCACGATATGGTATGAGTGAAAAGAATGGTGGTAATTGGCGTCTTAAAATCGTTTCATCTTGAGCGCTGTTTGAAGCCACTTTTCAGATCGGGAATTCTGGCAGCACGCAGGAATACTTCCAGGAAGGAAAAGATGGGAAGAGGAGAGGTGCCAAGGAAAGGCTCGTCATGGTGAAATAAACATCGGAGCAAAAGAAAGAATGCTATTTGAGTCATTACCTTTCTGTCTGATTAGTCATATTTCCAAACCGTTCTTTCCCCAACTCGAAATTTATCAGTATAATATTGATAAAAGTTTTCAGTCGCCGAAATCAAGGTATAAAGCGAGATCCTGGTGAAGGCAATGACACTGCCTCTCCCTTTCTTATCTTAAAATAAGACAAAGAGCTTGCGGAAAAGTATGTATGTATATAAGCCGACATTCCTTCTAGTTTCTCCAAAGTCGTTCTAATAGCTCTAAAAATCACCTCTACCTTTCTTTCTCTCTCTCTCATAGATGCGTTCTCTCCTCCTCTCTCTCTTTGCCCTCTCCGCTCTCTCGTCTGCCAAGATGCAGAATGTCACTGTGAAGGGCACGGCTACGGCTCGATTTGGACGTTTCCTCGTATTGCGGTTTCGTTGTCTTTAGAACTCATAGTTTAAAGTAAAAATTCTTCTAGTTCACGGCCAATAAATGTGTGACATATTGAACCGACGCAGCTGCTAGGAACGCTATGCTCTTATGCGAAAGTCCTCCGCATCCGAGCCCAATATTAGTTTCCCGCCATTTTCAGTGGATCCCGATGATACGCTCATGGAGGTGAAGACGAACGGCAAGGGCGATTTCGAAGTGAAGGTTAGCAGAATGTGAACAAGGAACAGGAATTGCAAAGATTGAGAGAGAGAGAGAGAGAGAGAGAGCGAGAGCGAGAGAGAGAGAATGAGAGAGAGAAGGCTTGTAAAATTTAAGTTTACCGGTTCGATCGAGCCCTTCGTGCGCTTTTTCCACGACTGCAACTTGTCAGAGGCGCAAAAGAAGAGGGTTAAATCTTCTTTATCTTAATTTTTCCCCGTGGTTGTAGTAATTACCCATTAGCACAGTAGATATAAAAAGAAGACAGTCGAGTTCATTATGTACTATAAGATGAATAAACGTAATATTATCAGCGCTGCAAGCGTTTAGTCGACTTTGATGTGCCGGAAGAGCACATCGACGGGCCCGTCTACGACATGACTTCTTACGTTCCGCTAAACAACAAATACAAAGAGGAGACGATCGAGAGTTCAGAACTTTCCACAAGAAAGTAAAGCTCAATTCTTGCTTTTCTCTTAATCGCAACAATTACCTTGGACTCTTTTTTAAATATATTTCCTCTCGTTCCATGTCTGTTCAAAGTTCATGTTTCACAAAAGAAAAAAAAAGCTATATTGAGAATTCCGGACATTGGAAAAATTGGGAAAAAAACCGCATTGAACATGACCGAATGATTTCACTTGAAAAAAAGTACAAAATATTCTCAATATGAGCAAAATAATCGCAACTGACATGAATCATCGATTCATGGGAACACATGAACGTCGATTCATGGGAACACGAGAACGTCCGAATCAAGAGAAAGGATAAAGTGGACATGTTAAAGGAAAACTCAAAATTTTCGCTATTAGGATGATTCTATGAATGTGTCAGGATTGAGCTTGCTAATGCATCAGCAAAGAGCCAATTAAACGAGTATATTCCATCTGAAAAGCATTGCCTGAAACTAAGGGAATATTAGTGTGTTACACAGAACTTTAAATTAAACAGTTGATCGCCTAATAGGCTTGTCGTGGCATAGGTGGACCAGCGAGGGTGAAATGTGGTTCCATAGGCCGTGAAATATATGCCGACACATGCTCCCATTTTAAATTGTCCAGGAAAATGCTTGCTTTACGATTAATGCTTTCGAAGCAAGGATCTTCGCAAATTTCCAGGATCACGTTGCTTAAATTTGTCGTACGATCTGATCGGCCATTTCGTGGGAGGTGTTAACGGGTTTAAACCTCCTTTAAAATAACAATTTCCAGAATTTGAAAAACAAAAGTTCCGAGCAATGATCAAACGAAGTGAAAACGTGTCACACATCTATAATTTAAAAAAAAGGACAAAAGTAGAGGTGGAAAAATCCAGCCGTATGAACAGTGCAAAGGGAACTTTTACAAATTCGTTTCCGTTCATGGTTCTTGGTCTCCTTTAAGGACGAAGATTCTCTTGCCAGCTTTGGCTGCACCACAATTATGCTCTTCTGCCGAATGTCTTTAAAGTACTCCTCCAGAGAACAGAGAAGGGTCATGCGTTAAAGACGTCCTGTAACCCAACGTCATTGAAATCTTTTTCCCTTCCTGAACGGTGTCTTATTTTATTGCTGGGACCAGGACAGAGAGGAGCAACATATGGTATGAATGAAAAGAATACATACATAAGAAATGAATTATACATATTGTAGATACACCAGCTCGATATCGGATGCGCTGCGCATCCCTTCAAATCGCAGACGATGAATTCAAAATTGAAAGCAAGATTCTGTTAAAGGCAATGACGCTGCCTTTCCCTTTCTTGTCTTAAAATAAGACAAAGAGCTGATAAAGAAGTATGTATATAAGCCGACGATTCTTCGATTTCTTCCAAATCATCTATTCGTCTAATAGCCCTAAGATCACCTCTACCTCTCTATCACACACACTCTCTCTAATAGATGCGTTTTCTCCTCTTCTCTCTCGCTGCTCTCTTCGCCCTCTCCGCTCTCTCTCTCTCTATCTCTCTCTCTCTCTCGTAGATGCGTTCTCCCCTCTTCTCTCTCGCTGCTCTCTTCGCCCTCTCCGCTCTCTCGTCTGCCAAGATGCAGAATGTGACTGTGAATTGCATGGCAATCTGCTTCGACAAGCACATGCCCGACATTGTCGTTCAGCTCATGGAACACGACATATGTACGGCTCTTTTATTAATGTTAAAATTTTCTAACCAACTATTTATTTTTCATGAATAAGTTTTATTCGTTATTTTGTTGCCACAATTTTCTTGCAAGACACTCTAATTTGAATTAAAGTTTCCCGCCACTTTTAGTTGACTTTAATGATATGCTCATGGAGGTGATGACGAACGACAAGGGCGAATTCGAGGTGACGGGTGGAGAGGATGAGGTTAGCAGAATGGGAAGAAGATGGCAGAGAGAGAGAGAGGGAGAGAGAAGGAGAGAGAGATACTGAAAACGAGAGAGACAGAGAGCGAGAGAGTCAAAGAGAGATAGGACTCGCAATAGTTGAGATGTCTCTACTTAGGTCGGTACGATCGAGCCCTTCGTGCGTTTCTTCCACGACTGCGACTTGACGGAGGAGCAAAAGAAGGAGGTCTCATCTTCCTGATCTTACTTTTTACATATAATATGATTTCTGATGTGAATACTAATCACCATTTTAGTTTGCAAAGAAGTTATACCGATTAATAAAAAATTGTAAACAAGAATGGAGTCGATTTCAGTAAATTAAATATCTTTAAAAATTTTATTTTTATCAGGGCTGCAAGCGCC
Source organism: Allodiplogaster sudhausi (assembly GCA_945643635.1). Classification (NCBI taxonomy): domain Eukaryota; kingdom Metazoa; phylum Nematoda; class Chromadorea; order Rhabditida; family Diplogasteridae; genus Allodiplogaster; species Allodiplogaster sudhausi. Next base: position 657,292 of record CALZFC010000122.1, read on the forward strand.
GCGTCGACTTTGACGTGCCGAAGAAGTTCATCAACGGGCCCGTCTACGACATGACTTTCGTCCCGCTTAATATCCAACATGCCGATGAGACGATCAAGTGTTAAGAACTTTCCACAAGAAACAAAAACTCCCTCCTAGCAGTTTTCTTAATCCCAACAATTAACTCTTTCTTTTTTAAATATATATTTTCTCTCTTTTCATATGTCAATTCAATTTTCATGTTTCACAAAAGAAAAAGCTAAATTGAGAATTCGGGTCATCATTGAATAAATGTCGCTGAAACGAAGATTGAAAACATTTTCAATATGAGCTGAGAATGGCAAAATCGACATGAATCATCGACCCATGGGAACACTGTCAGCGACACGAGAAAGCCTAAATCAAGAGAAAAGAGAATGTTTGCTTTTTAAAAGAATGAACATTTTCGGAATATTAAAATGAACAAGAATGAACATTGTACACCCAAAGAGTGGAGCAAGAGCTTCTTTACTCTTCTCGAAGACTGTTTCCGTGACACGAGGGTGGGGAGGGGTAGGATAAGATGTCGTCGTTCTGAACCGAGTTGCCAACGAACCCCTTGTTGGTGACACAGAGAGTACCTAAACATTTCAACTTTAGGGGAAAAAAGAAATAGTGTGCAATATTCTATTTAGTGTAACCGTAATTTTCCCGTTTTTAATTACTTGGAATCTCGACGGACATGGAATCTCGGCGCACTAAAATTTGACTAAGCCTTGACACGCAGTGAGTGTAGATCAGTGGTATAGCAGCCGACACATGAGTAGGTGGTACCGGGTTCGAACCCCGGTGCGAACATATTTAGTCTTGCTCCTCCTCCCCTAGAGAGGCCAGGAAGTCTCCGTCCCTTCAGATTCTATTCAATCATCTACCTTGTGGAATTTCATGCTACAATTGCTATTCGCTTATGGTCTTCAGAGTCTCTTGTTTCGGGAGAGTGGCAATAAGTAAGATGGTAGCCTATATGTTTGAAGACGAGGTTCTATATTTCAGCTTTTATTCTTCTTCCTTGACAAACTTTGCGAATTGCTAAAATAAAAGTACGTTAAGCTGCTTCATTGCGATCAAAACAAGAGAAGAAGAAAACACACGGCGAGACACTTTTTCGTTGCTTTTCGAACGAAAATTTATCGATGATCAATAATTAACGCTCGCTATACAATTCAAACGAAGCCAAAGTACAGCTGAAAGAATAGAAAATGGCAATAGAAGGCTAGGATATTTCATCGACCACATGGGATATTTCATTGGAAGAAGCGCACCCAAAGACACTTTGGAAGTCGGGAAATGGAGAGGAAGAGGAGAGAAGAGAACCCGACTTATGTCCCGGCATCGGAAGGAAGGCAGGAAAAGCCATCAGTAAATTCAGTCAATTAATTAATCATTCTCACGGCCAAACATTTACAGGAAATAGAGGAAAACAAGAAGGACGAGTATTAGAATGATTAGTTCTAAAGTAAATTCACTAAGATCGTCTAATTATTCAATTCGAGCGACTTATGCAGGCTTCTTGAAATCATAGAGAAGAAACGGCCAAAGTTGATATGAACCTATAAGCTTAACGATAGTTTGAAAACAGTTGAAGATATAGACAGGAGAGTCTACTTAAAGCACATTTCGTTCGTTGAGGAAAAGGGAAAAAGAGATAATAATTTGGCATTTTTGGCGAAAATTTTCATAAGGTAGACAACAAGGTACACGCTAAAATAAGCTGTCGGCTAATTAGTTCGACTAATTAGTAGGAAGAGAACTCAATTTATGATGTCGGTTGTTGCGAAAAGGAAAAGCAAACCAACACAGCGTATACTCCCGTATATGGCAATGGTGTACAAGAGATAAAGAAAGGAATCAATAAAAGAAAAGGTCACAAAAGAATTCTTGCAAAGGTCAGACAGAAGAATACTGTGGCACCGAAAAGAAGAAGAAATGAAAAGCTATTTGTGACCGGGTGGGGAGTGGAGGGGCGGAATTACTCTCTCTTGGCCTTTCTTTTGTTCCTCGTCCACTTGATGAGAGTAGCGGGAGAGCGGAAGAGGAAGATGAGCTTCGCGAACAGGTCCTAGAATTTTATTTATTTAAATTATTAATTTTTTACAATATTTTTAAAGATCTTTCTTGCTTTTTTTTAATAAAAGGTCTTAGAATTTCAAATAATTAATTTTTAGCTCTTTCTACCCGTCTTTTTTGGTAGATCAAAAATGTATTGAATAATTTGAGAAGGCAAAATAATTTCTATGTATTTGTGCAGAGCAGTGCAGGATAATGAGAAGGAAAAATGAACAAATAAAAAATAAAAATAAAAAGTGAAACCTGCTCAAGGACAAAGTCCTTTGCTTCGCGGACAAGATAGATGTCGAGGCAGATCTTGAGGAGATGATCAGGATTGGGGATCTCCGTGATCTGCACGGCCTGAGGATTCGTCGCGAAGACGCCGCGGATCGTGCGCGCCACGAACACAACCACCGCAAGGTACATTGCGATGATGCTGCAGAGAGAGAGAGAGAGAGAGAGAGAGAGAGAGAGTGTGTGTGAGAGAGAGAGAGAGAAAGCGATGGATGTGAGAGAGACAAAGAAAGAAAGAGTGAGAGCGAGAGAAGTGAAAAAAGAAAAAGAGGGAGAGAGAGAGAGAAAGAAAAAAAAGGGAAAGTGAGGGAAAGAGATAGAGCGAAAGAGTAGGTTCCAACTGGAAAT
>CALZFC010000122.1:665000-685000 GCA_945643635.1 Allodiplogaster sudhausi
TTTCTTGATTCGCCAAATGTATTATATTATTAATTAATTACTTAGTTTCTCAATTAAATTGATTCTTAATTAGTCGACTAAAAAAACAATTATATAAATAAGAGGAAAAAGAAAATAAAACCTTGCGAAGATAGAGCCCTCTGTCAATAACAATCATAAAGGAGGAGACAATCAACATGATCACGAAGGTCAGCGGGACGCGGTTGCTCTTAAAGAAGGAAACCAAGCTAATAATACATTTGCTTGCCTGGTTTACAGCTTCACATATTTTTTTCTAATCCTAATTGCTAAATCCATTATAAAACAAGAATATATGTATGTGTACATATATATCCACATAATGTTATGTTTAGAGTAAATTATGATAAACACCTTTTTCAAGTTCATTTTGTAAAATAATTAACTTTAAGCTTAAATTTATCGGTTTTGTATATTTTAAACTTATAAAATTTTCTCAAACTTTAAAGAAAATACTCACCGTTATGTCACTGACGACACTGCCGGAGCCACCGTCGCCAAAGGAAGAGTAGCCGAAAGTGATGACCAGGAAGATGAGAATGTCCAGGGCGAACATGGCAGGGTACAGGTCACGGATGTAGCGGAATCTAAGGAAGAAAGAGAAAGAGAGAGAGAGAGAGAAGGAGAGGGAGAGAGATGAGAGATTGAGAGAGGGTGAGAGAAAGAGACTGGGTGAAAATATAAGAAGGTGGGTGGATATGGAAATAAAAAGAGTGACTTGAAGAAATCAAGGAAAAGTAGTTTCTAGTCAATTTTTTTAAGGAATATTTGCAAGGAATTATTTACTTGGGAGAGAACAGCTGATAGATGAAGCGGAAGAAGCCTCCGCGAGATTCGGCCTGCAAATGTGATGGAGCTTTAGCTTTAGACCTCATTGTCTGTAACCATATTATGAATGTTACGGAAAATTATTGTAAAATAAATAAATAAATTAATGTATCTTTTTATACATAATTCTACTTTCTTTTCACGAAATAATTTATTTATGATAAATGTAAAGAAAAAAACTACCTTAGATCTAGCTGAATCTGGCTGCTCGTCGTCACTCTTCTTCGACCCGACACTCTCAGCTCTCTCTTCGCGTGCCTGAAACAATCAAATTACTTACTAACAAAATGGGCCTTAAACCTTAAATTATTATAACTTCTTTAAATAATTTTAACTAGTTTTAAAATCTTTAACTAATTTAAATAATTTAAACAACGTTAAATCTCTTTAAATTGTACCGTAAATGATGTATTTTAAGAGACACAATTAGCTACTCCTTAGACAGCCAGAGTTAAAAAAAATTAATTAAATTAATAAACCTGGCTGGGCTTCTTTCTCAATTTCTCCTCATCTCCGGCAGTCTGAAAACAACGTATCAGTAAGTATTTATCGCACGGCATACTGATTGGGATTAGGAAAAAAGAAAAAAAAATTATTAATGTTTAAGTATAAAAATGTAAAAAAAAAGTATTAGTAAAGAAAAAGAAAAAAAATACTAAATAAAAAAAAGAAACACTATCTTGCCTCTCTCATAGAAACAATCTCAACTTCCACCTCGTCCGGCTCGACAGTTCTCGATGGCTGAAAAACGATAAGATAGCAGATTAAAAGAAGTACGGAAAGAGAAATTGAGATGAAGGAAATGAGGAAGAGAGAATCAATGATAAAGAGAGCAAAATAAGTTGGGAAAGAAAGAGAGAGAGAGAGATGGAGAGACAGAGATAACGAGAGAGATATAAACAGAGAGAGAGAGAGAGAGAGAGAGAGAGAGAGAGATTGAGTCAAGTAAGAGAAAAGAAGTGCCTACTTCGCCACCACCGGTTGCTCTCTGCTCCCCTTCTCCGTCGGTCAATCCACGCGCCGTCTTCGAGGTCTGTAAGCATTAAAGGAGAGAATATCATTTAGCAGAAGAGATTTCCCTAGATATATAATTAAACAACTTGAATAAAAAATATAATACTGGAAAAAAAGATAAATACCGGTTAGTTTTGGAAACAAGCGATGAAGAAAAGAGAAAAAAATACGAACAACCCCGTCCTTTTCGATAGTTCGGCCCACGTCTTCATCGTCGCCACTGAAAATCATTAAGAATTATATTTCTGTTTTAATATATATAAAAAAATTTAAACGTAATATTTTTGTAGATAAAAAAACAATATCATAAATAAATTTTAAAAAAAAGAAGTGCAAACCCAAATGTCTCCGAAACATTTGCATCCTTCCATAGGCCAAGCTTTCGGAGCATGTAGCGATGGAAGAACAGAGCCATCAGGAGGGCAGTCTAGAAAATCAATTTACATTATTTTCTTTAAGGTAAATTAAATTATTTTACTTTAAATTAAATTGTTCAGGTCTGGTGCCAATAATGATTATAGGAAAAATTCGAAATGCTTCATGAAATGAAAAAAAAGAATCTCGCAAACCTCCCAAAATGTGGCGTAGTTCGACTTCTGAACGCCCAGGAGCTGAAAGAAGAAGTCTTTAAATTATTTTTGAATAAATTTGCTCATTCGATAAAAAATAAACCACCGAACTAAAGAAATCGAATTCATATTTTTTGAGCGCAGACATAAATAAATTAACTAATTAGCTAACTAACTAATTAATTAATTAATATTAATATTAATTTCATATGAGAAGTAATGGAAATAAAAACCTTGGTAACTTCGAGAGGAGACTTTGATTTGTCGATCTCGTAGGCAGTGTCCATCCAGGGCATGAAGCCGAATTGGCAGATGAACTTGACCACCACCTGCAATCGGAAGGAGAGAGAGGGAGAGAGAAACGAGAAAGAGGGAGAGAGAGAGAGAGGGATAGAGAGGGAGAAAGACGGAGAGAGAGAGAGGTAGAGAAAATGTGAGAAAGGGAGAGACAAAGAGAAAGAGAGAGAAAGAAAGAAAGAGAGAGAGAGAGAGAGAGAGAGAGAGATGAAGAGACAAAGTCCACTGACACACAGCTCGGTGTAGCCAATCATGGTGACCCAGAAGAACTTGCTCGGCCGCGGATTCGACAGTGTGCCCCAGAAGAAGACCATGAGTGGCAGGGGGAGAGTAATGAAGCCTGGAAAAAGAAGAGTTAAGCTTTCAAGCTTTTCTAGTCTTTGGGTGAGTTGGAGAGTGGGGACTAGACCCACTCCAACCTCGGTTAGACCCCTTATCGGACCCCACCTCCCCCCCCCCCCCCAACTGGGAAAAAGGAGGTCTCCCTCTTTATTAATCTCAATCTTAAATCCCTCCAAATTAACGACCTGCGCATCTTGCATGGGCGATCACTGCCAGCATGTAGCAGACAATGTCAGTGTGCGCCGCCGCGCAGTAGCCGACAGCATTCGTGAGACGAGCCATGACCGAGCGACGCTGCCAGTTGTTGATCGCCTCCATCTCCATCCTCAAACAGGGCACTTTCAATATCTCTCTCTCTCTCTCGCTCTCTCTTACTCTTCCTCTCTCTCTCTCTTTCTCTCTCCTTCTTCCCCCCATAAACTGCCCTCTTCTTTTCTCTTTCATCAATTTCTTTATCTCCCTCTTCCCCCTCCCTTTTCTTTGCCATCTTTCTCTCACTCTCTGTATCTCTCTTCCTTTCTCTGCTCTCTCTCTTTCTCTCTCTTCCTTTCTCTGTTCTCTCTTTCCCTCCCCTCTATCATTCCCTGCTTCTCTCTCTCTCTCTCTAACTTGTCAATGTCGCTCTCAGAGTGGACGACCTTGAGTGATCGCTCGCTCTTCGTGTCGTGCAGAATGTCCGTGAGACGTCGATTCACGTCGTTCAGCGACTGAAAATCGATACTTCATGGAAAATAATTGAATAAATTTTTTTCTTTAAAAAAGACAACATTAATTTTAAAGCAACGCAAGAAAGTCTATGAAAAAAACAGAATAAATTCTATTAAAAAAAGATTAATTACATTTTAATTACAAAAAAAAAGTCTAATAAAATTGCCCCCCAACATCGCTCTTGGCCGCCTTGAGCATCTCCTTCTCCTTCTGCAGCACGTACGCGACGTAGCGATGCTCGCGAGATTGGCTCAAGGAAATTGTGTTTATATTCCTTTTTTAATTTACAAAAAATAGCACAATTACATTAAAATGCCCAAACTTATTTACACTTCTTTAGAGAAATATATATTCAATAAATAACTATTTTTTTAAATAACAATAAAAGAAAAAAGAACCGTACCGGTTGAGGAAGACAGAGAACCAATCGATTCCGGCGCCAACAAATTTGAGCACGAAGCGGCCGATCCAGACAAGCTTTCCTTCTAAAGAATACATATATTTTTTAATAAAAAAATATGTCCGATATCGATATTTTTCGTCTACAAATGAAAAAAAAGCAAGGAAAATTTCGAATACTTTATTTATTAGAAACAAAAAAAAATTAAAGGTTGACTCACCGTTTTCCTTCTCCAAGTCCAGGTCTTCCTGAAATAAAAAAAAGATCTCATTTCGCCTCCTAGACTATTTTTAAGATTTGAAGCTAAATCGTACTGCCAAATAGCTGTAGTAAGAAAATGTAAGAAGACAATTGGTAATCAAAGAAATAATGTTAATAATAACTTCTTTTTAAACAAGCTCTCAAAATGATTGAAACAATTCTTCACCAAACGAGAGCAAATAAAGCAAAGAAGACCCAAAAAAAATCCCAGTAAAGAAAGGAACAGGACAAAGGCAAACGAAAGGCAGGCAACTAAAGAAGCTCTCAACAAGGACAGATGTTCTGTAGATTTTAAGCACTATGGGTAGCCACTATAAGCAAAAAAAAAACTTCAAAAACCCCTTAGCTACATGCAAACCTTCTCCATTTGTTTGAAAATGTGAATTGCACTTGGCATGAGGCCGAATGGATTTGCCATACACTGATCCACGGATCGAATCGGCTGCTTTGTTGGTCGCTTCAGAAACAAGGAAAGTGAAGGGATGCTTGATTCAACTGATATTGATAATAGGCAATAACTTAATCAGAACTAAGGAAGAATCTGAACAGCAACTAATTAAATAACAAAACGAAACCGAGACAGAGAATTCTGGTTTTGTCTATTTTTAATACTTTTTTTATTATTAGAACCATGCAGTGCCATCTTCCTTAAAAACATAGCATGCATCCATTAAATACCCTGTCCGTGCATTCTAGACTCCTCTCCGTGCATGCTAGATCCCTTGTAGTCGAATTCTCTGCTCTCTATCTCTCATTCTCCATCTCTCTCACGCACACACACACTCTCTCTCTCTTAACTTTCTCTGTTCTCCCTCTCTCTCTCTTTCTCTCTTTTTCTCTCTCGTCCTCCTTGCCCCTCTCTGACCTTTGATCTGATGGCCTCGATCATTCTCTGCTCGCTGCACTCGATGCCCTCTGCATTCTCTGCGCTCTCCAGCGTCGCTTGCAGATCGAGATCCTTCGAGACGGCAGTGTGCACCAGCTAAGAAGAAAGAGTCTTGGAGACGGAACAGGGATTCCGGGAAAGGCCCCCAAAACCCAAAATGGGTACTTTAACCCTGGAATGGAATCACCAGGAGGTTTCAAGGGGGCTTTCTTTGGTTTCAAAATAAATATCACGGGACAAAGGAGACAAATAAAAAGCACCAAAATCACACAGATCAATGCCGATTAATATCCCAGGAGAGGGCACCATCGTATTTTCTGAAAATTATTATATATCTTTTTCCTAAGTTTTCCTTGGTTCTCGAATCTCAGTTAGAATAGCCTTCTATTCAATCTCAATCTCTCTCATTGTCAGATTACCTGGGTGGGGTCAAGCTTCTTATACTCGGTAGCAGAGGGGTCCATTTCGGGCACGAAGGACTCGATCGGCTTGGAGAGGTCATCTTTGGCAGGGTCGTAGTCGAACATGTAGTAGTCGCCGGCGCGCTTCGCTGCAACGCATCCATCATCATACTAGTGCACACTCTGTTAAATCCGTCTAATCTAGGGTGTAGAGCTCGGGAAGATACGTTCATCTTGCTAACGCTATTTTGGAATAAAAAAAATACTAAATTAAATTAGGACAAATTATACTAAGGAAAAGAGAGAGAAATAAGAATAATAACAAGATATCCGTATTTCCCTCGCTCTACACTTTACTATGCAATAATTTATGAGCGGCTTTAGCAGCTGGAAGAAGTGGAAAGAAGTGGAGAGCAGATTTGTTTTTTTACTACTTATATCTAAAGTCAGCAAAGTTCTTTCTAGCTGCACTATCTTGACATGTGTAGGTAACTGAACGATAGGGAAGCAATAGGAATTAGACACGAGGAAAGAGAAAAGAAAAGTAGGAGAAGAACACTCACAGCCCGGTTCAACAAAGTTGTAACTGAATAGAATGCAAAGCTCATCACGCACAAGCCATACTCACAATCAGTTACTATACAGAAGGCAAGATAGGTAGAATATGAATCAGATACAGGACTGAAGAGAGAGAGAAAGAGAGAAATAGAGATGGGAATGAGAGAGAGCAAGAGTTACAAAGAGGGGGAAAAATATAGAGGGAGATAGAGACAGGAAGATAAAGAGATGATGAGAAGGAAATATGGATAGAGAAGAGAGAGAGAGAGAGCGAGAGAGAAAGAAGGAGAGAGACAAAGAGAGAGAGAGAGAGCGGGAGGGAGAGAGATAGGAAAGCCATGCATTTGTGGGCATCTGGGATTCTGGCGGCTGAAGGGTAGCGTTCGCGAGCTCGGTGGATAGCTCGGCGCAGCTCAAGTCATTTTTACCAGTATACCAACCATTATCCCAATCGTTTAAGAGAGGGATATTGTAGAAGGGCAGGGGGTCGTCCTGGGCTAGGGAATCGGTGGAGGAGTAGTTACTGCCTGTAGTGCGCAACACTCTTTTCACGAACAAACACCACAGAGGCAGTGATAGAGAGAGAGAGAGAGAGAGAGAGAGAGAGAGTGAGAGAGAGAAAAAGAGAGAGAGAGAGAAAGAGAAAGAAAGAGAGATAGAGGGAGAGAACGAGAGGGAAAAGATACAAGTACGACATTAACAGAAATGACAAAACGCTCAAGACGACTAGGGGTAACGAAAGAATGACAAGACAAAGCCATGTCTCTCTAGTAAATCAAAAGCGAAGAAGCCAAAATGGGAGGGGTAATTTACAGGGTGCATAATAAAAAAATCTATAATCTTTCTGATGAAATGCTTAGTCTTAGAAAGTGACAGAATAGATGAGAGGAGAAACCACATCCACGCGGCAAGACATCCAACGATTGCACATTACCAATGAACCCGAAAAGAGGGAGGAAAATTGGGCGGTGTAAAGCCGCATTACATAAACTTTGCGGCATAAAGAGTTACAAGAGATTCTAAATTGACTGCGCAAAGATAAAGAAGATTTTAAGATTACTAAAAGGTGGGAAAAATTTTTTTTCAATGAATTAATACCTTGTCCATAAGTCTCAGCTTCTTCCACTTCAATGCCGTCCTTTTGCAGCTCTTCGTACCTGCGAATCGTTTCTTCATCTCTAGTAATCTTTTTTTTCACTACTAAAAGATTGCAAAATTAAACCTGCAAAAAAGGAAATTAAATAAAAAAAAATATATATGCTAATATCAATATAAACAAACCAAAATAATACAAATAACAATGCAAAGGGAAAGTTATAATATTAACAAAAAACTAATATTTTTTTTAAATTAATAATAGCAATAACAAAATAATATTACTAATAATAATAACAAAATATCTTATAGAAACCTTGCTCGAATGGCTGCCGTTCTCCGTTTGATCTCATCGAACTTCCTCTGCTGCTGTTCATTCTGCTCCTTCATCTCCTTCTCGATCAACTGATTCTTCAGGACTGAGCCGCTAAAAGGAAGAGGATACTATTAGGTTTCATTGCTTTCGTTCCATCTCTACCAGTCAAATCACTCTCTTCTCTCCCAATCATTATCTCCAACAGCGTCTTTTCTCTCCCCTCTCTTTCTGTCTCTTCGTCTCTCTCTCTCTCTATTTCTCACACTCTCTCTCTCTCTCTCTCGAACACTCCCTCCTCTCTATCTATCTCTCTCACGCACACTCTCTCCCCTCTCTGTCTCTTTCTCCCTCTTGCTTCTCTAAAGGACCCTTTCTCTTATAGCCCTCATAAATGGAAAGAACATAAGAATAAACATACCGATTAGCGAGAACAATCTCTGAGCGGAACTCGACGATACAGTGCTGGAAGTACCACGAGCGGAGCACTCTGAGCTGGAAGACGAGGAAAGCCAACGCCACTGTGTCGTATCTAAAGAGAAGTTCTTCGCATAACAGTCAAACCTACGTTAAAGATGTAATAAAAAAAATACGTCAAAATGTGACAGAAACTTCAATTATCACCTTCCTAGCTGCCACCCTATAGGATCAAGGAACAGTCAAGAACAAAGTGTTGTCAGCCAACATTACTTCAGAGAGAAGATGCAAGCAAACACAGAATCAGGGAACTAAGCCTAATCAACAGTACCCACGATTTATTACTGATAATCTCTACCGTATCAAAATGATCACTTAATATTCTATAGTAAAATGATCAATTAATATTCTCTACAGTACCCAATCCGCGTTTCGTTCGCTTCGACCGTGCAGTCAGTTGCTGAAATGGAAGGAGGATAAAATGTTACGAGAGTGATAACAAAAACATTTTCCAATTCAGAATTGTGGTAAATATATAGTAAAATTTACCAATCCATCTGACAGAAAATGGATTGGTAACTTTTCTAGATATTAACTAACTAATCTGGGCTTTTTTGGCTAAGAAAATGGTGAAATCTCTATCACCTGCTGTATACTTATCCTTCTGCATTACATTGACACAGACGCATGTGATGGAGAAGAGTTGCTTGAGCCAGCAGAATGTGTCCAGGACTCCTGCGAAGCCGCAGCCAACTGCCTGGAATAATCATAGGTTCTAGAAGAGATAAATAAATAAAACTCTCAAAAAAACAAAACTCTCAAAACATCAGTTGAACCATCCATGAAAAAAAAAGATTGTTTATTTCTCATGCCAAATATTTAAACCATACCTGGAGGCCCACTTTGAACAGCATTACAATGACAGTGTATGCAATGAGGCCATACCACCTGTAGAAATAAAGACTCACATTAGAACAAAAAGATATTAATGGTAAGAAAAAGAAGACAATAATAGTACGAAAAGAAGGTAGTTAACAAACTTTGCAATGGTTGACTTGTGATTCTTCATAAGGTAGAGATTGTTGCCAGACCACAGCAGGAGGAAGCTGATGCAAATGTACCTGCAAAAAGAAACATACAATTAATAGCGTTACAATGAGGCCGAAAATAATTATAAATAATGAAAAAGTTCCAAGGCATAAATCAATTAAATAAAATCAAACCGAGTGAATAGAGTAAGGTGAAAAATATTATTAAAATATTAAAATAAAAAATAAATAAAAATAAAAATAAATAAAATAAAAAGATTTTAAAATAATTCAAACCCGAGTGCAAAGAGACTCGTTCCGCCGAGTCCCGCCACGAGCACCATGAGAAGGGACACCCAGTGGCCGTACTGGAAGACGGCAATCTTGAAGTAGTCCACGAAGCTTCTGAAATGTTTAGAATTCGATCCCTTCTTTTTTTTCTTATTTACTTTTTTTCCTTTTACCAACGGAACCATTGGGAAATCGAAAAAATGCGCAAAAAATTTTTTTTTCGCAATTCACAATGGAAACATTGAGTCTCGGGAAAATGAGATAAAAAAAGTTAGACTGACTGCTGCCTTGCGACGAAATCGTAGTGAGGATTCTCCTCTCTTCTAATCAGATATCTTCCATCGAGGTAGATCGAATCGTTGTCCCCAGCTGGATGCGCCGGATTCTCCTCCTTGAAGACGTACAGCTGCAAAAAGGTTGCACAGATCATTTTTACAGCTCTTAAATGGGCCAAAAACTCATGTTTAAATTCCCGCCTTTTTTCCTGACAAGGTAAGGACATGTCATTTCGTAAGCGAATACAACAGTCAGGAAAATTCAAATAAATTTCGTGATCCTACAAAGAACATCATTACCAGGGATGTCCAAAACCAGGCCCGGGCCGGCCCGTAGGGTACGCGGGCCGGGCCGGGCCGGGCCCTTCCTTTGAAATCTCGGCCCGGGCCCGGCCCCCGCCAAATTAATAGAAAGAAGCAAAAATAAATACAGTAAATAAAAAATTGTGGTAACCTGAGCTGCTACAGCGACCAGGAGAATAAAGTCAGCGAAGAGATAGCCGGTATCCCAAGCCAGTCCGTAGGCAGGCAGATTCAGCCAGATGCACAGCTCCTCCGGGATTCCCCATGATTTAGTCCAAGGGTAGTCTGAAGGAGGGAGAGAGAGAGAGAGGAGAGAGAGAGAGAGAGAGCAAATAATCTGAACTTGACCGCAGGAAGAAAGTAATTGCGAGTGATATGGTAAGAAAACCAAAATACCGTACCCAAGCATTCTCGCGGCGGGAGCCCGATGAACATTGCAAACTGGAGTGGAATGACGATTGCCAAGTAGAAGGTCAGAATTGGCCAGACTGCGCGAACGACCGAGCGAGAGCTGAATTTTATTATTATTATTATTATTATTATTATTATTATTATTATTATTATTATATATTTATATTTTACACTTCAAAAAAAGTTTTCAGGACATAGCAAAATTTTCGGGAAAAAAGTCTTTTCGCTTTCTGATTTCCCGTGATAAGAATGAATACTCTTTTTCTTATACACATACAAAAGTGAAACTAGTAAATTTTGTTTTAAATTCTATTCTCTTGACTCCAAGCGCTGTACATTAAATTTTAAATAAATAAATAAACAAATAAAATAGCAGCAAAAAAAAGACAAACCTGAGCGCGACAATGCACAGGAAGACAATGACGACGGCGCCCAGGAAGTCCATGCGGACCCACGCGTCGATGGCCATGAGAATCATGCAGATCTCGACGCCAAACTTGTAGAAGGCGTAGTCCACGAGCCACTTGGAGAAGTTCTTGACAGAACGGTCAAAGTCGCGCGGCGCCAGTTCGGGGAAGACGCGGCGGCGCCCGCCCACGTACATCGAAGACTCCTGGGGAGAAGAATTTTAAATCCGATTAATTCAAAAATTAATTTAAACCCTAATACTAACTAATATCAATGTACCATGTTTAACTGTTAAAAGATAATTTTTACCAGGGATTTTTTTAAGACTCCTGGGGAGAGAGGAATTTTAAATCCGATGAATTCAAAAATTAATTTTTGTCAAAATACCAACAGCAAATGCTACAAAGTAAGAGGATAAAAGGGGGTCCGAACCGAACTACGCACGCAATTTTTGAGACCCGAAAATTCAAATTTTTGACTTACCCTATCTTTTCCGAAAAAAAATTCATTTTTGCTTACCCACTCTTTCTAGATATTTGGAGGTCTTACCCACCCACTTTTGCGGGACTCTCGGACCACTCTTTTTCCCTGTACTAAGTTTAACTGTTAAAAAATGTATTTTTATCTGGGATTTTTTAAATTACCACATTAATTCATCTAGTAACACAAATGCTACCGAGTTTAAATAATAAAAAAAATATTTAAAATATTTTTATTGGACATAAAAAGTATTAAAATACCTGCTCGCCACGCTGCGCCCTCTGGTAAGCTCTTCGGTAGACGACAATGGACTGGACGACCAGCGCAACCACGGAGATGATGATGCTCTGGAAAGGAATGGAAGGAATTCGGATTCGAAATGGGAATCTCCGTATTCTTCCTCCTTCGGCCCAATGAGAGATCATAATTCTTTTTTTTTCGACACACCACACAATAATGGAACACAAAGACACGAGAGAAATGGTCAAAGAAAACCGAAAACAAAACAAAATTGCCTCGTTTGAGAAATTTCAAATATAACACTTTTGTTCAAATTCCATCTCTATCCTTACACTTTCCATCTATCAATTTCTCTCACCCTCTCTCGATGAATTTAGCTTTTGCACTCTGTTGTCTCTCTCTCTCTCTCTCTCTCTCTCTTTCCATATATTCCCTTATCCAAATATTCCCAAAAGTAGGCATGCAACTCTTGGTAGAAACAGAATGAGAAACACTCTGGCCAGGGAACCCAGTAATGGAAATCATTTGTTACTACACACGTTGAAGAGCTCCAAGAGCGTGATCTCTCGTTCGTGTCTCTTCACCTTCATTTTCTGAAGGAATTCAAAGCGAATAGTTTGCAGAGCCCAATTGGAGATTTCTATATTTATTGCTAAAATTGTCACAGAATTTGAAAGTGATATTATGCATATAAAAAAACTTTTAAAGAAAAAAATTGTTTTTAAACTAACCATAAAGTGCAATCCAGTGTTGTTAGTCTTGACGAATCCAATCCACTCAATGAAAGTGTAGTTGCCTCGGTTGTCAACTGACGTATTGCAGGTCGGGGTCTGTCCACTTAGCGTGTCCACCATGTCCGCGGAGAAAGCGTTCAGCTCAAGTTTAATTTTATTATTTATTTGTTTACTATTATTATTGTTATTATTATTATCCCCATTCATAATTATTATAACACTTGTTTAAATTCCATTGTCTACATTACATTCCACACTAATTAAAATCTCAAATATTTTTCAAACATCATCAAACATCTGCATACTTGGAAAATAGCCTGGAAGATTGCGAGAGCGCAGAGATATCCGCACATGAGAACAGAGAGGAGGCCAGTCAGGGTGGAGGGCATGCAGGCGGCCACGGACAGCAGCATCACTAGGGGCAGGTACATGGCGTACACCTGAACGGGGTCGGCAGAGATCAAACGAGTTTTGGTCAAACAATTATTGGTCAACTTATCGCTTGCCATTATTCTTTAACGAAAAAATTGAACTGACGAGTATGATTTTTCTTGTAAATTGAAACTAAAAAGAACAAAATATTGATTTAAAAATGATCGCTCAAAATAAATTCTTATTAGGAAGGAGAAAAGGAAGAATTCCCTGCTGCTGCTGCTTACATTGATAGTGACAAAGTAGAGAATGATCAGGTAGATCGCCTTCGAGACGTGCACTTCTGCGATGCGCCATGCAATGTCCACGATGGCAGCCAGGAGGGCGCCCACGCGGTTGTTTAGTCGCTCTGAAAAGAGAACATCCCTTTCTCTCTCTCTCTTTCTCTCTCTTTCTCTCTCTCTCTCTTTCTCTCTCTCTCTCCCACTTTATTACCGCACTCTCTTCCTTGTCAATATAATCGCTACTGTATTACTGTCAACACTAAAAGCATGCATATTTATACAACATTTTTGAATAGTAAGATATTTTCATTTTGAGTTTAGAGCAGCGAGTGCTTGTGTGCCCCAACTCAAGACTCTCTCCTCCTACTCCCTCTCCCCCCCCCCTCTCTCTCTCTCTAAAAACCACCTTTAATACCTGTGTTCTGAAATGACCCTTCCATTCAACCCCCAATTTTTTCTAACCTAGACTTCTCTTGTCTATAAGTGGCCTCTTCCTCTTGACTCCTTCCTGCCACTTTCCTCCACGTGGCCTGGCGGCAATAATTGGTGCACTCATAGAGTCATCCATAAAGTCATCCTCCATCGAGGCGTACTCCAACTCGTGCGGGGACCCTCCTAGACCACTTTCTTGGAAAGGCCCACCTAGACCATTTCCTTGGTAGGGCCCTCCTATACCACTGTCTTGCTGGTGGCCCTCCTTGGCCCCATCGACCGGGCTAAAGCTATCGGGAGAGGGCGTCGAGAGTTCGGCCATCTCTATACACGGCGACGAGTCTCCTCCCGATCCTTCTTGAGATCCGTCCTTGGATGGTCCGGCCAGAGATGGTCTTCGCATTTCTTACTTCATTTCATTCAGTCCAGTGACACGTCAAGGGAAAGGTTGCTATAAGTCGCTCAATTTTGTATTAAGAACCGCAGCAGTGTGAAGAAAAGGAAAAAAGAGATACATGAAAATCGAGAATTAATGAAGTTAAAATCTCCTTATGCGCATTATCAGAAAGAGATAAATGTTTGAAAATCAGCCGGGACAAAAACCACGCTATCTATAAAGGGATTGACATGGTATACCACGAAAGAGAGAGAAAGAGAGAGAGAGAGAGAGAGAGAGAGAGAGAAATGTAGAGGTAGGCATAACAGTAGAGAGAGATGCTACAAAACCGCGCCAGTCTGCTTTCCTGTTATCGCCTTTGATAAGGCAGAGAAAGAGAGAGAGATGGAGCGAGAGCGAGAGAAAAAGCGAGAGAGAAAGAGAGAGAGATAGAGAGAGAAAGAAAGAGAAAGAGGGTGTGCGCCACCAGACGCATAATAAACAATACCCATTCGACTGTATGTGCCTGCTCATTCTCCATACAATCGATCAAAATGATTGTGTTGTGGAAATGGCCTGCGACATCCAGACAATTTCTGAAGGGTGGTATGAGAGGAATGGAGAGACAGACGGAGGGAGAGAGAGACAGCGCGAGAAATAGAGATAGAAAGAGAGAGAAAGAAAGAGAGAGATAGATAGAGAAGGAGGGAGAGAGAGTGAGCGCGAAAGGGAAAAAGTGAATGTTAGAAGACAACAACAGGCGTTAGAGATAAGCAGTGAGAGACAGAAAAAAGGCTCATAACAAAAGGCATCATATCGCTCCGAAAAAGCTGCCAAAATAGTAAACTCATAAATTATCTATCGTTTTTAAATATTATTACCAATAATACAGTCATTTACCTTTCACAAATTCAAACACATTCTTTTCTTCTCTTCCACACGTATTATTATTTCCCACCCCCCTTTCTCTGCCCACTCCCAGTATGACTCTTCTCATGTGTGAAAGGCACGGCTGATTCATCACTCAGACTGGCAGCTAACCTTCTTTTCTTCCCTCTTTCTCTCCTAATCCTTTCTATCTCTTATCTTTCACTCTCTAATTCTTTTCGCTCTCCATCTCACTTCTCCGCTCTCTCTCTCTCTCTCAATCACTCTCTTTTCTCGCTCTCTCTTTCTCGATCTTCTTCTATCTCTATCTCTCTTTCCATATCTCTCTCTCCCTCCCTCTCTTCTTCTTCTTCTTCTCTCTCTCTCTCTCTACCCTCTCTTCTTCTCTCTCTATCACTCTCTCTCTCTCCCTCCCTCTCTTTTTCTCTCTCTCTATCACTCTCTCTCTCTCTGTTCCATAACCACTTCCCCATCCTATCTGATTCGAAAAGCAAATACACTGTGAGAACGGCCCACATCCAGAACAATCCGAGAGAAGGCAAACCTATTCCACAATAAGAAATAATCTGATTGGCAATCAGGAAGGAAGGCGTGTAATTTTTACTCCTCCATCACCTCTGCCTCTGACGAAACCCCAATGCAAATTACTGTACAACTAGAGATGACACAATTTTACACTAATAATTACTTTCTCTGTCTCAATCTCTCTTTTTGTTCCCTTATCTCTCGCTAACCTATAGCTTCCCCATTCCCAGTTCAATAAGCCCTTTGTTCTCTCTCCTTCCACTTGTTTAAGTAGCTGGAATGTTTTTCTCACATTTACCGACACTTCTTAACCTTGGCGGCTTATCCTCTCTTCCGTTCTTTATCCTCTGTCTGTCTCTCTCTCTCTCTCTCTCTCTCTCTCTATCATTCTATACTTCTCTCTCTCTCTTTCCCTCGTCTCTCTCTCCCTCTCTATCTCTCTCCTCTTCCCCTTCCATCCCTACCGCTCTCACATCAGTCATTCTTCAATCTCTCCTCTCCAAGTCAAATTGCCCATGGCTCGAGCATTCGTATCCTCACAAAAGAAGGGCATTAAAAAGAGGAAGACAGATTGGAAGCTGTCTTCCTTTCACCAATATAGCAAGAATGGATGCGAAACATTTGTCACGTTATCGGTGAGGAATATATGTACAACTGGCATTAGCCATGCCAAAAATATAAACGTTTCAAAAATACCTTTCCAAATTCGCGCCAAGAGGAAACATTAAATCCAAAATGCAGTGAACTATAACACTGAACGGGTCATTGACAATGAGGAGAGTCCTGCTAATATATCTGGGATGAGATCAGGATTTCGCAAGTTGCGAATCGCAACGAGTCATGATGATAAATACGGATAAATCCGGCTGTCCTAATAAGGTTTGCGATCTCTCTTTCTCTAGAGGTCTGATCAATACGGATTGAGTCAGAGGCCGTGTACAGAAAATGCACAGAAATTGGAGCGGCTGGAACACACTATGGAAAGAGAGAATATAAGAGTAAGGCGAGTTGGTAGGGGGGCGAGGAAGAAGGCAAGAGGCCTAGAGGGAGAGGGAGTGGGAGAGAGAGAGAGAGAGACAGAGAGAGAGAGAGAGGAGAGAGAAGAGAGAGGGAGAATAGAGAGGAGAGAGAGAGAAGAAAGAGAGAGAGAGGATAGAGAGAGAATAAGAAATATTTCATGCTAGACTGAAGACAGTTCCATTTCGCCTCTCGGGCTAGTGGCCCGCTTTCTTTTGATGTCATCAAAGCATCCGAACAATCATCTTCCTCCATAGATACATGCATTGGTGTTCCTCCATAGATACATGCATTGGTGATGACAGGGGATGGTGAGAGAGGAAAATATATCAAAAGGTTTTGAAAAGACATGAAAAGAGCCAACGGAGAGTGAGAGAGAGAGAGACGGAGAGAAAGAGAGGGGGACAGAGAGAAAGAAAGAGAGAGGAGGGGAGAGAGAGAGAGAGAGAGAGAGAGAGAAAGAGTGAGAAAGTGACCAGAATAGAAGACAATATTACGCTAGAAGATGAGATGTGAAAGTAATGAAGCCTGGAGCCAACTAGCAGGGAAAGTGTGAGAGAAGAAGTGAAAAGAGGTGAGATGGCAGAAGAAGGCGAAAGTCTATACGGCCGAGGAGGTAAAGGAATGCTTGCCAAAACACATGAACAGATGAAGATATCTGGTGGTGGTTCAAGGTCCATTTCATATACTGCTCTAGGAGCTACCTACTTTCTGCTCTAAAGAGAATAGATACGCGATATGATATTTGATAAGAACGAGAATGGAATGTGAAGGAAAAGTAAGAAGTGAGAGAAAAAGAATGGGGGGATGAAAGCGCTAAAGATATTGAGAGAGACATGGAAAGAGAGAGAGAGAGAGAGAGAGAGAAAGAAAGAGAGAGAGAGAGAGAGAGAGAGAGAGAGAGAGAGAAAATGGGATGAAAGTCTTCTAAGCGGAGTGAAACGAAATGACATCGCACCCAGCAGCCTGGGACCTTTCAATCAATTCCTTTAAGGGAAGGCGACAGAAACAGAGATGGGATTCGACAGTTGGAATGAGCGGAGCAGTCAAAGTCAGCCATTTCATCGATAGAAAGCGACTGATCAAATAGCCTTTTGCGTGGCTGAACGAAGGAAAGGGAGAGAGAGAGAAAGAGGGTGAGAGAGAGAGAGAGTGAGAGTGTGAGAGGGACAAAGAGATAGAGAGAGAGAAAGAGGAAGGGAGAGAGAAAGAGAGTAAGAGAAACAGAGCAAGAGACTCAGCGAAAGAGAAGCGGGCATATAAACAACATGAAGATTGATGTGAGAGAAAGAAAATACCGCTGATCAATTTGTTCTCTGCTTCACAACACATAATAGTGGGAATATATCTGGCATACTGGCGCCAAAATTACTTTGTCTACGATAAAAAAAAATACTGATGACGACAACGCCGAATCATGATTAAGGCACTGTGTACAATGAGAAGACATGAGAGAGATGAAAGTAAGAAAAGGATTCCTTACTTAGACCACTGGCTGGATCCTAAAAGGAAGAGCATGTGTTATGTGCGCCGGGGGCGGGGGAGTGGCTAGACCAGAGAGAGAGAGAGAGTTAGAGAGAGAGTTAGAGTGAGAGAGAGAGAGAAGAGAGAGAGAGTAAGAGAGAGAGTTAGAGAGAGAGAGTTAGAGTGAGAGAGAGAGAGAGAGAGAGAGAGAGAGAGAGAGAGAGAATGACGGAAAGCGTGTGCGATTGCGGCTGGAATGGTCGTGCGCATTTCAAGTGATGACGGTCAACGCAAAAGAAAGAGAAAGCTGAAGAGTGGTGAGAGAGATAGCGAAGTAGAAAGGTGATAGAAAGAGAAAAAAGAAATACAAAGAGAGAGAGATAGAGAGAAAGAGAGAGATTCAAAAAGAGAGTGAGAGAGAAAGATTTGTCCGGAGAACAGGAAGAATTTTCTGAAAAGGATCGCACTGAAAGATTGACGTAAATGTGAAAAGGTTTTAAAAAAAAGCGGGATGAGAATGCAGAGTAGGGAGAGAGCAAGAAAGAATCTCAACATAGTAAACATGATCATCGGTGTACAAAGAAATCTAGAAAGACAAAAAAAAAAATATAAGACAACATTTGAGTTAGGTGAAAGCATTTCTGAAAGCATTTCTTCAGTCAAACCCTTGGCCAACCTCTGAAATGTACAAATTCCAGAACGAATGACAGAGCCAGCAAATCATCCAGTTAGAAGCTTTTGCTGCTACTCTTTTATGAGCAGGAGTTGTAGACGATTTCATTTTCCCTCCCTTTTCCCTTTTTATGTCTTAATTCCTCTCTTACTTGCACTCATACCTTCTCGCTTTCTTTCTCTCTCTCTCTCTCTTCTCTCTCTCTCTATCTTCTCTCTCTGTCTCTCTCTTTTCTCTCTCTCTAACTGACTCTTCTTTCTCTCCTCCTCCTCATAATTTGCACTCGTCGTTGGCTGTTGCTCTGCCTGCTCCTCGGTGGTCTCAGCAACCCGTGTGCACTAAAAAGGACAATAAATTTCATTTAGGAAAAAAGATTTTTCCTTCTCGTAAAGTTTTTCTTAAAAATTTCTCTCAAAAGTTCCCTGTTTAAAGCAAATAGTTAAATGATAATTGATGTTTAAATATAAATTTTTTAATAGTAAAAATGACAGGGAAATACTAACATCCGTGAGCTGCTTCCATTTGTTGTGGAAGACTTTGAGTTGAAGCATCGTCACCACGAAGAGAATGATAGGGAAGGCGAGATTCTCCAGTAACGCGCTGAAATACATATTCTTTTTTTATTAAAAAAATAGTATTATATGACTGACAACTATCTCTCTCTCCCTCCCTCCCTCTTTCTCTTTAAAGTTCTAATTCTCTTTCTCCATCTCTATATCTCTCTCACCCTTACTCTCTCTCCATCTCTCTCTTCCTCTCTTTCCCTCTCTATATCTCTCTCAATTACTTTCTCTCTCTCTCTGCCTTTCCCTCTCTCTCTCCTTCCCTATATCTTTCTCTCCCTCCCTATATCTTTTTCTCCCTTACTCTCTTTCCCTCTCTCTCTCTCTCTCTTCAACTGACACTCCGTTATTCTCGTAAGCATAGAAGCCTATGTCCTCTGTCAGCTTCTCATCGGTTGTCACCAACTCCCTCCACTTCTTCTGGACCTGCAGGAATAAGAGAACTAGGCTAATTAGGTTAAACATAAATTAGGTTCCAAATAACCATGTTTACAGTATATTTAAATAAGTTTCCAGTTTAAAGCGGTGCGGCTTTAAATAAAAGGGTTTCAATATTTTTTCTGAATAATCTGAAAAATCGCGCCACTGCAAACTGGTAGAAGTAAATATAAAACATTCTCATGTTTACATAACATTTAAAAAAAATTAAATAGTCTCTAAAACCGCACCGCTTTAAACTGGAAGACGTAGACTGCAACGATGACCAGGGAAGCGTACGCGATGGCAAGCGTCAGAATGAGGAAGATTAGGCTGCGGAAGAGCTTGAAGGAGGTCTGAAGGAGAAACATTCAAAATTAAAAGTTTTTTTAATTGAAATATATATCACATATAAGTATTAAAAGACTAGACTTCTCAGCGAAGCGCAGGTATCACCCAATTAATATAAACTTTCAAGAACATGAAATAAATAACTAAAATGGCAATCAAGAAGGATCCCGTCTGTTTTGAGCCTACCCAGGAGCCATGTGCCCAAAGCTGAACAAGGTCGGTGCATGCGCCGTGTTGGACCCCCCCCCCCCCCCGGCCTGTTCAAAATTCCGTTGAACCCCCCCCCCCCCCCCCCCCCCGGATGGAACATTTTTTGCTTGAAAACGGCACTTTTTCTATAAGAAAGGTGATTTTTGACCAA
>CALZFC010000122.1:687500-735000 GCA_945643635.1 Allodiplogaster sudhausi
TTTCGAATCACACTCTAGTACTCTTTATCTCACTCTCTCCTACTTCGTCTCACTTTTCTCTCATATTTCAATCCATGCTCTCACCCCTTTTCGAGTGGATTGTTATTCCAACTCTGTTTTGCTTCATGTCTTGACCAACACAACAGATTTCTTAAAGAATAAACTACACTGCTATTCATGACTGCTTATCTGGAGTCTCTCTGTCTCTCTCTCCCTCACTATTTTCCGCTACCTCACTTTCTTTCTCTCTTTCTTTTTCTCTCTCCCTCTCTCTCCTCTCTCTCTCTCTCTCTCTCTCTTTCCGTTCATTCTCCCTCGTTCTCCCTCTTTTCTTACGCATCAACTAGTATTCTTCTAAAGCCAAAACCCGCGGCTCGAATTCGAAAAAGCAAAAGCAAATGTGCAACTGGAACATTTTCTCGGCTAGAGGGTAACAATTTGAGAGAAAGAGAGTAAGAGAGAGAAATAGAGAAAGAAAGAGGGAGAGAGATGTAGACAGAGAGAATGATAGACAGAGATATAGAGAGAGAGAGAGAAAGAGAGAGAGAGACAGAAAGAGAAAGAGAGAGAGAGACAAAGAGAGAGAGAAAGAGAGTAAGCGAGAGAGAAAGAGAAAAAGATAGAGAAAAGGATAGAGAAAGAGAGAGAGAGATAGAGAAAGAGAGACGGAGAGATAACAAAGTAAAACTTAAGCATAATAGGACCGCGAGGAACCGATGCAAAAGAAAAATCGAGCGGCAGAAATGATCGAAACGCTTGGCGGAACAGAGGGCTACCATGGAAATACATGCACACAGGAACCAGGCTTGGTGCATTTCCCCACAACAGACAGTGAATGAGAGAGAGAGAGAGAATGAGAGAATGAGAGAGAGAGAGAATGAAAGAGAGAGAGAGAGAGAATGAGAGAATGAGAGAGAAAGAGAGAAATGGCAGGTAAGGAGAGCAGGAAGTGATAAGGTAGTAACGGCGAGACCGAGGGGGAGAGAGAGAAATAGAGAGAAAGAGAAAGAGGGATAGAAAAGTGATGAAGATAGGAAAGAATATAGACTGAAAGAAAAAAGGGTGAAATGAAATGACTAACCAAATTTTCGCAAACCTTTCAGAAGCAAAATGCACACCAGCTAGTTTTCAGAAAAAAAATATTAGTAAACAAATATTGCTAGCAATATTTTTTTTACTCATAAATCAACAAAACCCGATAAACGACAATATTAATCGGATAGGCTGATATTTGTCAATTTCATAAATCTACGGCATGTAACGAACGTGAACTTTTGGTGAAAATAGAGAGAGCGACAAATTTTGTGGAAAGAAGAGAGGGGTGGACAGAGGAGGAACAAATGGTAGAAGCGGATTAACAGGCATATGTATGTGTAGCGGAGATTTAGAGGAACTGGCAAGGAGAAGGGTGTAGGAAAGTTGGTGTATGAGAGAGAGAGGGACAGAGAGAGAGAGAGAGAACGAAAGACAGAGAGAGAGAGAGAACGAAAGACAGAGAGAGAGAGAGAGAGAGAGAGAGAGAGAGAGAAATAAGTATAGAAAGCAGGAAAAGAGGACGAGAGTTCCACATTTCAGAGCAGCGACAGAGAAAGAGAGATGCCTTGAAAACAGAGAGAAAGAGAGAGAGAGACAGAGAAACAGAGAGAGGGAGAGACAGAAAATACACGAGAATTAGTGAGCGATACAGAACTGGTCAACCCGGGCTGCGGCGGTGCAAAAATTCGTTGTAGCAGCACTGTATGCATTACATAATCCTCGGTAGTCCTTCATTTTTGATCGCACACATTTTGCAATCATTGAATAGGAAGAAGATGATAATCTTTTTTGAGAGAATAAAATAAAATAAGCATTTCAAATTAACAAAAATGCATAAAGGAATGCACTAACATGGAGCTTAGTCTATGATAGAAAGAGAGGCCGTCTAATTTGTTTCCTATTCTTCGGGTGGGGGGTAACAATAATCGGAGCGCCCTTGAAAAGGACGCGGGATGTGGATGTGACAAAGGGATCTCATTCGAGATGCAATCTCTCTTTCTTTTTCTCCTCCTTTTCTCGTTCTCTCTCTTTTTCTATCTCTCCCTTCCGAACTCAGGTCAGCGCAAGTCAAGTAGCAACAATAAATCAGTGTTCCTCTCGGTCTCTCTCTCTCTCAGTCTCTTTCTCTGTCTCTCTCCATCTCTCAGTCTCTTTCTCTGTCTTCCCTAACTCTCGTTAGCATGCTCTATCTCATTCTCTATCTCACTCACTCTCTCTCTCATTATCTATCTCACTCACTCTGTCTGCCTCTCTCTCTCTCTCTCTCTCGCCTGTCAGCGCAGTTATTATTCCTCAATATCCCTTTCGGCACTGCTGCATTCTGAATAAACACGTGAGAACGGACAAAACAAATTGCTCGAAAATTCTCCTAGTCCTTATAAAAACAAATTCAACTCCATACATCTAAAGAGCAAAGAAAAATGATAAAAAAATAAAGCTGTTTTTTCAAGAAACTACAGTGTTTAATTAATTAATCATCAATATCCTTTTCTCAAGGCAGCCAGGAAAACTAATGCTTACTATCCATACATGCATCATTTCCTAGTGAAGGCAGACGGTTTGCAATTTCAAATTTCAAAGAAGAAAAAAAATAACGCCTCTGAAACCAGTTTGTCAGAAGGGCTCCCTTCTCATGCCTTCTCTCGGGCCCGTTCAAAGCGCACTTTTCAGACATATATGAATAAGATGCGGCTGGGATTAATAGACGCATCCTTTCTAGTGTACGGTCGGGTCTATTATAGCGTTCAAATATATACAAGCAAAAAACTGGTCCCCTAAATAGTAGTTATATTTTAAAAATAAGGACTATTTGTTTTTTAATAAATGCCATAACATAAAGTTTTTTATTACCTCTACTGGGTCCTCGTCTCGTTGATCGCGATTGTTAGTGAAGGTGCCTGAAATTTGTATTATTTTTTTTTCTGTTTATAAAATTCGGTACTTGAGCCTAAGTAATTGTAGTTAAGAATATATTCATTTATTTTTTATACCATAATTTTCGAGCTTGAGCCGTCTTTCCCGTTCGTTGAGCTCGTTGAACTTCTTCTCTCGGAAGGACAGTCGGAGAATCAGGAATATCGGCAGACTCAGAAGCACCTGAATATTGGAGAGATAAATGTTATCGATTTATTCAATTATTTTCCTCGAGTTTAAAAAAAAACAACCCATCAGCATAAATCTACCGTGAAAAGTATATACCATTTATTTACCTTTTCACAAAAGCCGCCTGTTGTCTAATGACTTATGGCTATCAACAGACAGATTATCTAACTAATAAAAATACAACAAATAAAATATTTCCAAGACCTCTGAGCCTTTACGAGCATATTCCAAATGGAAAAAACCTACACAAACAAACTAAATTAGAATTTTACAAGCATAAAATTATCTTCTTAATTTTTCCTTTCTTTTCTATATGCAAGGGACTAACATCGGCCATATTAAATACCCGCAAATATTTCAAAAACTACCAACGCAGATTTTGGGCATTCCAAGAGAACCAAACGGCACCTAGCTTTTTACGTTTTCTTTTCTCTTCCATCATGCTTTCCGGGTCCCAACCTCCCAGTCCTCTTTTCACAAGCTGTCAACACTAACCTCTGTTCCCTGATATATTATACCTTTGCCAGTAGAATGGTCATGCGTGGAACTGCTTCTTTGACGAGGGAGATGCCGAGTCCCACGATGGTGCTCCCGATATCGTCCCAGACTTTCGACTCCTTCGTGATGGCCCGCACCAGGTCGTCAATCTCCATGCAGCAGATGTACTGGATGATGAGGAGAAGCTGAAAAGGACAAAATAAGAAGTAATTGTTCGTTATGCAAGCCGCATGAATCTTTATTCCCACACAAGACCATAGTTTATGAGATACAATTGTAATGGCATATGCCCTTATATGCAATACAAAATACAGATAGATTACATTTATATTGTATTGTTTTGAAGATCATCATTTGAATTCAGAGCCCTAATAAACCAGAAAACTAATGTGAGAAGGAATCCCGTAACACAGCCGAATTCAAATTTGAATTTCCCGCCAATTAAAAAGAGGGCTCAACCTCGACATAGGCTACGATAGCCGGAGAGAAGACGAAGGCTGCCCGTCTCGAGTCGGGAAAGATCCACAGGACGCAAGCAGTCAGAAGGAGCACGAGGCCGAGCACCGAGTGGTACATCAGCGCCCATGCCTAGTAAGGAAGACACTTTTATAATTCAATAATATTAAAAATATAAATAAATACCTACCATAACAAAGATAATTTTAGCAATTTTTATACTAGCTAAATTACAAATAGAAAAAAATTTTTTCAGAAAACAAATTCTCGAAAATTCCCTAAACAATTGCACTACTACTACTAACAATAAATACTATTATTAGACATGAAAATATATACATTTTTTTCTAATAATTAAAAAAACAATTTAAAAAAAAACAACCCTACCATCATAGCAATGAGCCCGACGACGTACGCCTGCGTGAAGAAGAAGGCGCAGATGGCGACGATTGTGTGAGAGACCACCGTGGGCTTCGAAGCGGGTCCTGCACAAGGGATGGAACCCTTTTTTCCTTGTATTCAATTTCTTTTTCCCCTCGCAATTCGAATACTCTCTCTCGATTTTTTTTTCCTTCTCCTCTCTCTTCCCCTTTCTCTTTCTATCTCTCTTTTCCTCTTCTTCACTCTCTCTTTGCCCTTTCTCCTCTCACTCTCGATCTCTTCTCCTTCTCCTCTCTCCCTCTCCCCTTCTCTTTCTCGTCTCTCTCTCTCTCTCTCTCTCTTCCACGCAGCTCTCACTCATTCCTTTCTGCAGATTTTCTCTGCAAATATCCACATATATTTAAATAATTAAAACAAATATCTGACTCCTAAGTATCTGGCTGATCCTCTGTCTATCCATGAGCTGCGAGGTCATCTTCCGAAGTCGCACCACTTCGCCTTCTTCTTCATCGTGCAGCAGCTGGAAGCACAAGCTACAGTATTCTTCTCGTTTCAGGACCCATCTCCATTCAAAAAGGAGAAGCGTAATCAGAAAGATAGTCAGAGTGGCACAAAAATAAGGGATAGCAAAAGAGAAGACAGATTTAAAGCAAACTCTTCACTAATCTGATTTGTATTCCTATATATTGATAAAATGGTTTCGTAGTCAAGCATTTTCATTAATTTGATAAACTTAATTTGAATGACATACAGAACGCAAGCATGGACGGACATGGTTGACATGAAAAACATTCGGAAGGAAAGCTCTGGGGTGCCAATGGGGAGTGGAGAGCGACGTTGACAGATGATGAACCAAGCCAGAGCAACCAGAAGCTACGCGACGGCGGAAAGCGTTGCGGGTTCAAAGCCGTTGCAGGGTGCGAGGACATGAGGACAGAATGACATGTACGGAGTGCATTTTTTTTCTTTTAGGTTGTCGAAATCTTTTAAGACATTTGTCATTTAAATAATTTTTTTTAACAAAAAGGGCGGCAACTCCGGACCTTGTCCCGGCCACACTATACTTACTACTTGAAAAGGGTGAGGAGGGGGGGGGGCATGGATTGGGAGTGCAATGACGGGGGGGGGGGGGGGGGGTGGGAGAAGGGGGCTATAGGAGGTGCCTTGAGGGCCCTCTTCTGCCTCTCTGTGCCTACCCGCGTGTTGCCACGTGGTCTGCTCTGTATGGCCGTGCTGCTTCTTATCGGAGAAGTGGAAGCGGCACTTGTCCCGAGAGAGGTCGAAGCTGTGCTTCGTCGCTTAAGGAATCAATATCTTTTTCTTTTGCCTTTCGGCTCTCCTTGATCTTTGATCAATGATCTCTGATCTCCCTTCCTTGATCTTCTCTCCGGGCCGCGAAATAGAATTCTCTTTTTTTCTTTTTAACAAAAACCTTACTACAAACATTCTCGCCTTCATGCCAGCGACAAGAAACAGGGTCGATTAGTCAATGATATGGATGAAATGGATGCAACTTGCAGAGACGAAACAGATCTCTCTCTCTCTCTCCCTCTCTCCCGCTCTCTAACAATTTCATTCTCGGCTAAAATGATTCTCAATGTGACAATGCTTACAAACATTCTGGGTGATCTACTAAATATCTCTCTGTCTAATCTCTCTCTCTCCTTCTCTCACGCCAAAACATATATCGACACTTGCGACAGTTGTGTGCTGAATGGGGCGCAAATAAAAGGAGAAAAGCTTGGACGTGCCTACTACAGAACTAATTACACGGTGAGAGAGAGAGAGGGAGCACAAAATGTCAATAATGTATATCCTTGAACAGTGGAGATGTAATTAAGCAATACCATTTTACACATATTTGTTTTAATATTAAAAATATTTTTTTTAATAATAAATACCTCTTCATGTACTGAGGAAGTATCGTCGTCGCCATCCACTCTGCTGTATCTGTGCGTGCCGCGGCGGGTGAAAGAGAGCTGCCAGGTCATGATCTGAAAAGAGAAAAGAAGGATACAGTAACGCGGAGAAAAGAAGGATACAGTAACCCGGAGAAGAGAAGGATACTGTAATCCGGAGAGAAAGGGATACAGTAATCCGGAGAAAAAGATACAGTAATCTGGGACAACAAGTGCAGTATAATATAATATCATATTTTATTCCCAAAATGTACGAATTTGTTTTAGAATAGTCCATTAAAATCAGTTTTATATCGACATTTTGACATTGGACAGAACCAGATTAATTTAAAATTAAGTAAAATTAGAAAAAAAAATGAAAAAGCCAATTCCTACCACATAGAGAGCCACGACGGCGAGCGGGTTGATAACTTGCGGCCAGCCAAGGTCTTCTTTCAGTAGCGGCCATTCCTTGTCGTACACGGAGATCTTAAGAAAATAGATAATTTAATACTTTTTAAGGGGAATAAATTAGGGAAATAATTTTCTCTAAATACCGCAAATAAACTGAAGACTAACCCTCCACCACTCGGCGCATTCAAGCTTGAGAATTACGGTCAACCCGAGCAGCCTAAAGCAATTTATATATGTAAACAGGGAAAATGTCTTTTTATTATTTCAACTTAAAATATGTGCATTTATATTCAAATTTTAGCTAGGCTAAAAATAATTGATATTTTAACTTTTTTTTAATTATTTTAATAAAAAAAGCACATTGCAATGCTGAAACGAAATAAAAACTAGCTTCGGAATTGACTGGACGGCATGAGTGGATTCTTCGCCAAAGAAGGAGTGGAAGAAGGGAATCTGATAGAGGAAAAGAAGGAAGAAGTGGAAGCCAGAGTAGCCGATAAGCGCTCCCTTTATTCTGTTGAACGTCTGGTGCCTGGAAATGTATATAAGTAAAATATAAAAGATTTTAAAAATATAAAATAAGTAAGAAACAAATACATGTTTCAGAACGAGTTGAATATATTCAAGACCTAATTCTTCACCATTCAAAGGGGAAAATATAAACGCAATGCGACAATTGATGGGAAGATCACACCTGATCGACTTATGCATGCAGTACCACGTCAACACCACTAGGAAGACGACGAAGTAGAAGGCAGACAGTAGTGATGGCTGAAAAGAATTATTTTAGTATTTTTTTAATAAATAAAAAAACTATACATATGAATAGTCGACATAACAAGTTTGAAGAACTAAAGAAAAAGAGAAAAAAAACTTGGTTTTGAATTTATTTTTTATCAGAATAAAATTAATAAAAATATATTTTGAAAAAAAAAGGAAATAAATTGACTGACATGAATACAGGCGACAATTCCCACGAGTATGATAATCATCATGTTGGACAGACGGCGGAGAGTGTCGCCGAGAGCACTCGAGAAGGGACTCTCATCTCCGTTCGTGGGTCTGGAAAGGAGTACTGTAGCCGTGGATATGCAAGGATACTGTGGCCTTGTATCTATAACGAGTACTGTAACCCTTGATCTGGAAAGGGAAACACTATAGCGTTAGATAAGCAAAGAGTACTGTAGCCCAAGATATACAAGGGATACAGTAGCCGGCACAGGTCTTCTACAAGGAGTACTGCAATCTGTAGCACACACCGTTTATAACACTGTGTACTTCAATTAATAATTAGCAAATACCGTAGTTCTGCCTGAATCGCCAAACCATGCAGTTCACATGAAAGCACAAGAGAAAACGTGCATATGACTCAATGCTTTCTCCCAGACATAAATGCGTCTTTTCTCACTATCTTCCACCACTTTAGATCTCTATCTTGTTTTTTTTCTCTATCTTTTACTCCCCTCTCAATCCAATCTTCCAATCCACTCATCATGAAAACTCCACTGTCTGTAATCCAAAATCGCAGAGCACTCGGTTATAGAGAGAAATCACAAGAGAGCGACTAACTCGTAAGAATCTTTGGATATCTTCCATTCTTCGCTGTAAACTTGCCTTATTTCAGAAAGTTGTATTGACTCTACGACTTTTTCCCTTAAAGTCGTGGTGAAATTCGTTTCCAGAAATATTAGACTAATTCAATAAATGAAATGAAAATTCAGCAAAATAAAACGATTTAAGTGCCACCGTACCCGTTGGTCGGCCGAACCACGATTGCGCCTTCTCTCGTTTCCTCTCTTGTCGACTCATCCGGAATGTGAGAGGTGCAGAGAGTGACAATGAGGGAGACCAGAGAGGAGATCAGGACGATTAGCTTCAAATGAAATATCAAATATTAATTGGTCAAATATTTCGCACCATTTTTATACGGCAACAATTTGAGGTTAAAAATAATACATTTTCTGGAAGACAGTCTCGGATATAACTTTAATAACCAAAAGATCATTTAAAAAAACTTAATAACCTCGGGAAGAAAGATCCTTGTCCCATCCGCGCCTCCAACTGGCGTGTACCTAGGAGATCCTCGTTTTAATAAATGTTTAATTTTTTTTTATGAAACTGCTTTAAATTAAAATAAATATTTCAAAATATTTTTTATAACGTGTAAATGGAAGAGATACAAATAGAGATGTCCACAATTAGACGCGGCACTAATATTTCACCTGGTTGAGAAGGCGAAAAATATTGGGCCCGGGCCCGGTTTTAGATATTTCTAGAGAGTCATCAGTCAAAGTCCAACTTCTCAAAGCCGGCAAATCTGAGCAGTGACGTGTGGCTGTCGTTCACGCACTGCTCGCTGTAGTCGGCATCACTCTTGTAGAGATGGAAGTTGGCGACGGCTTGCCAAGCAACCTAGAAGTGTCGAGTTCGGGTCAGAGTTAGAACCTATTTCATGGAACCACTCAGATTCTGGGCCCCCGCAGAATCAAAACCCACAATTTTACTTCTACCCACCTTCCTTTTCGCGCCCCAAACTCCCGACAACCCACCTTGTTTTTACAAGTCGATAGTAGTATTTATTCCGTTGGAATCATAACAAAACTCTTTATAATAATGTTTTTGATGCATTTTTAGTTTAAATTTTGTTAAAATAATTTTTTTTTTATTTCTTTTTAAAAATTTCACAAACCTGCAGTACAGCCGCGATCCCAGCAAAGCCAGTAAGAGTCACGAGAAAGAACCGGACAGAGCCTGTAAAAACAGCAATTAGTTTTTACGGTTTTTTCACATTAGGAAATCGAAATTGACAACGTTTTTGTGTGAACACGTTAGAGATTTCGGATTATGACTAATGAGACGAGAAGTATAACTAGCAGAGTCCAAGAATAGACCGGGGATCACGATTACCCCTATTTCTTTGTTCTGTGCGGTTTCATCTGTTCATGAATTCAAACAAAATCTCATCTCATTGGCCTCTCTCCGAAGTCATGGCCATGAACAGTGGGCGATTATTTGTTTTACCGCCAAATGTACACAAAGGACATCACTTCCACTGAATATCTGGCCTTGTGCGCCCTCTCTTTAGATCTCTCCCTCTCTCTCTCTCTCTCTCCGCTTTCGTTCTGTCTCCTTTCTCTCTCAATCTCGCTCTCTCTATTTTCCTCGCTCCTTGTTCTAATTTTCTAGCTAATGAAACTATTACTGCATTCCATCTCTCTCTCTCTCCCTATCTTTCTGTCTGTATGTCTCTCACTCTCTCTCTCTCTCTCACACTCTCTCCTTACTTCCTTCATTCTACTCGATACAATCAATGAAACCCTTAACAAAACGAGATGGCATTCTGACAGTAACAAACAAACCATTCTATAACAGGAAATATAGGCGCAGGCAACCAAGACTACGTAAAACTCCATTTCAAAACGCAGCATCTCTCGAAACAGTGAAAACAGGAATTATATGATTTAATTACGCCAATTAAAATAACAAATCAAAAATCTCAAATGTCAATGTAAATAGGTTTTTTTTTGCCAACCTGGCACTTGTCTTGAGAAAGTCTTAATCGAAGGAAGACGAAAGGCAATGAGGCCAAAGAGTACGTAGACTGCGGAAAAGACAGAAGGACGGATGCAGCCGGCTTGAAAAGAAATGTTATTTTCTTTCATTAATAAAAAATTTTACTCAACACGTTTATCTATTAAACATTTAGAGAAGTATTATCAAAAACAGTAGCCAAATTGCAACATATCCTCTCTTACAGTACACGCTAAAAAAAACTTGTTGATAATGTCATAAGCAATATTCCAAACTCATGTGCAAAAACCGTTTTTAAAGAAAAAATACCTCAAAGTTTTCGTCTTCTATCACTGGATAAGTGATTTTTGTCATTGTTTTTTTTTCGTCATCGATTTTCTTCCAAAACAAAAGTCATTGAAAAACACCGAACCAGTAATTAGGAAGAGAGGCAGGCCGACTTTGTAGAAGGCGGCCTTGACTGTTGGAAACACCATAGCACTCTACTTCTACGTCATCTAACGGTTGAATCTGTAATTTATAAATAAATAAAAAGTAATTTAAAAGTAAATCAATAAAAAAGTACGTTTCAAAACGTCTACTTGATGACTTGTAATGCAACAACAAAAGAACGGGGAAAACGCCAGAATGAAAGAAAGCATTCGTCATAGATTTCAGAGAGACAATGAGAAAAAGAAGAGGAGGGTGAACGAGCTGGGAAAGCATGCGAACGATGAATGGATGAGCAATATTGCAGGAGAGAGCAAGGAGGAACGAGAGAGAGAGAGAGAGAGAGAGAAAAAGAGAGAGAGAGAGAGAGAAGAGAGAGAGAGAAAGAAAAGAGAGAGGAGAGAGAGAGAGAGAGAGAAAAGAGATTGAGAAGCAGTTTAACATGAGATGAAGAGAGGCAGATGGCGAAAATATTCGAGCGAAGCACTGAGTAACGGCCTTGAGACACACAGACACGCCTCGTCTCGTGCCTTCCAGTGGTTGTTTACAGCGACAGACGACGGATTTTGTGCAAATGGGGAAAAGCATAAATAGTCAGGGCAAAAATGGCGCTAGCAATCGTATTACTTACTTCAAGATGGAGTATTTCAAGGCAGAAAAGATAACTAAATTTTAAATTAAGTGAAATATTTTCACGGATAAAATGTCACCAGAACGATACGAAAACCATGAAAACCTAATCGCTAACGAACCAAACAAGTATGAACAATCATTAAAATCACATTTAAAAAATGCTTTAAAATAGAACTTAGCTTTGAAGTAATGTCATTAATTCGGTTAATTCCTTTAGTGATACGAAAGCAACCATAACAGCGAAAAAAGGTAGTGAAAATGGAAACAAATAAGGGATGAGGATGGTGTCAACATAGAGAACAGTTGGCAGAACGAACCCTTTGCGAAAGAATGTACTCTGTTTTTGGTAGCGCATTGATGGAAAGAGATAAAGGCGCGAGAGAAAGGAGGGAAAGAGAGTTCGGGTGGATGAGAGAGTGCGGGTGAACGAGAGAGTGCCAGAGAAGCAGACGAAACTAATTCGGACAGATAACAGAGTCCGACTGCACGACTGTATAGATCAGCGACGAAGAGTGTTTTCCAATTACCAGTGACATGAATCCAACGCAAGACGAACTCAACACACAGCCAGCAACGAAAAGGAAAGGAAACAAAAAGAACAACTCTACAAAACATCGAGAAACAAAAGAAGACTTGAGAAAATAACTTTCGCTACCTTGCGCGCGTAAACATTTCAAGCAAAAAAGTTGTCCGTGATTTATAAACAAGAATAACACAATTACATATTTGCACGAAATACATGAATATGATGACACTCTTTTTATGAAAAAGAAAAAAAAATCTTCCACAACTTTGCATCGACTTTCTTTATAAAGTCGGCGTACTAGAAAACAGTATGATTTACTCTTAAATCGCTGTGTTTTTGTTTTTATGCTTCTAACTCATACTTTCATTCGTGCACAAGTATGTTAAGTGGGAAGTGATCTTTCAAAAAAGGTAAAGCCAAGCCATTCGTTTTCCGACTGAAGTTTGAGTGCCATGTTTGTTCTTGTTATTGCTCACTATCAGTCTTCTAATGATCACTTCCCCCACTTCTCCTCCAGACGGATGGTCGTTCTGCCTGGCCCGTCCTCTTCTGAGCCGTCCTCCTCGGCCCCTCTGTCAGCCCGTGAACAGGCCGAGTTGGCTGACTACTTCCGCGATGTTGCCTCCATCGCACACGACACCGCCGAGGAGCAGAAGAAGGCAGCCGCTTCGCGAGGCGCCTTTGACAGTCAGTGTTCTGAATGCATTCATGGAGTGGTCAGCTAGCCGAAGTATTTGAAAAGTGGCTGATGATGCACTCACTTCATTCTCAGTAAAGTTTATGCTTATGAAATCGATTTTGACGTCTTGTTTTAGCCAATTTTTAATGATAAGCTTTGGTCAGGAGCATTAGCAAAAGTAGTATAACTCGCTGTATTGCTATGAGCTGCCACTCCTGATAATGTTTGCCGATTTTTTAACTATTAATTGCTCACTAATTATAACTGTTCATCATTCATACAGCGATGTATGAGAAGCCACCAGAGAGCGTAATTCCACCTGCCGATGAAGAAGACTACGGTGGTCGTATCGCTGATGAGAAGGTTTCCCTTTAAAATGATTATAAAGAACTCTTCTTTTCCTCATATATACATTTTACCTATTGTTATCTAGTCATATGTTATTCCTGCGTATTTGCATACAGGATGCTGTAAAAAGTTATGAATTAAGCTATAATTAAATTTATCTTGAGGCTACTCGAGAAGTATTTTCATAACGAATTCAATGCACAGCTCAACAAGTTTTAAATGAACACTTGAAGAAATGCCTGCCACATGCACGATATTCTTTACTAAGATGTCAGAAATTTTTTTTAATTCGAATAACTATTCATTTCTCAGGTCATCAAGATCTTTCACTCCATCAACGAGATGAGCGTTGCCGAGTTGAAGAAGGAGTTGCGCGAAGTACACCTCGCACCGCAGTCAGTTAGACACCACATTCCTGTGTCCTGGTACTCTTTTCTAATTAGGAAACCGCCCCGACGAACTTGTTGACATTGTATTTAAGAGAAAGAACTGGACTCTTCTAGAGGAGATAGTATTTTTGCTTAACCTTACTTGTGATGGTTAACTTATAAACTTGATACGTCTGCCTCCAAGCTTTTTGATTTATCCGCATTCCTGTTCCCTGGTACTCTTTTCTAATAAGGGAGTAAATTCCACAGTCGACTGCAAGGAAAAGCGGGGTATGATAGGGAGGGCTAGGGGCTCGGTAAGCATGGTGGGTAGTGAATAGTGAATTTATACGTTAAAATCGATTTATGGCTTCGGGAAGACCCCATAATCAGGGTTTGTTCATTCCATAATAAGGTCCCCAAAATAGTCTGGATACATAAAATTGGGTATCTTTTAAAACCTGATTTCAAGTGGAACCCGTCGACAACTGCGTGACCGGCTGAAGAGCTTTTACCGCAAAGCTTTCTCGCAACTCCAGGCGCATCGCGACCGCGCGCGCGCTTGCCGTAGAACAGCAGAGAGATACAAGTATCTGGTGGTTCGTTTAGGGCCGGTTTTTAGGGTTTAATATTTTTATTTTGGTTTTTCTAGTTATAAGAGTTGTTTCCTGCGGTTTTAACACAGGTTTGAAATGAGTAATATGCACCGAGCACTAGGGGAAAATGCTGTGTGTAGCTTTCAATCATATTCTGGCAGATGACAACAAGTAAAGTCACTTTGTTTTGAGAATGGAGTTAGAATAACAAAGATAGGAGGAAGATAAAGAGAAACATAATTCATTGAAGACTTTTAACTGACAAACTAATGTTGATGCTAACAGATGTATGTGCATTAGTGAATCATTCATTAAATTAGTATTAATATTATATGTAAAGAAGATTTACCTGCGTACAATATATTATACTCTTAAAACTTAGTGCACGCTATTTTTATTTTATATATTGTTGCATGAAATATTCACATAAAGCGGTGTCTCCATCTCAAAATCGATTTTTTTTCACTCTACAGGCGATTGATGTGGAAGCGACTTGCGAAAGCGAAATCAACGACATCAACTATCAGCACGAAGTGATCGAGCTGCCAGCAGTTCTGATTGAAACGAGCACCCTTTCTATTGTTGGTGTCTTTCGTTTAAAGAGCCTAATTATGCTCCTTCTCCAGCATAATTTGGCTCATTCTTAAATTACAAAGTTTTATTTCCTTCTTTTACTCTCGACTTTTAATAATGATAAATAAGAATTAGAGTGGAAAGAAGTGTGCAAAATTAAAAAAAAGCTCATTTTCAGATTGATAAGTTTCGCACGTTTGTCAAGCCCGAAATCAATCCTATTCTCTCCGCTTTTTGCAACCGTCTCACTGGTAAGGATCTTTTTTTTTACTCTATTGTTATTTTTATTTTAATGCATGACTTTTTACATTTTGTAAGAGATTTATCGAGCGATAGTGTGTCGATATTTTCTTCCCTACTCAGGGATCGAACAAGAAGCTGTGGATACGGCGCCGACGTTTCCAGAAGCATTCGAGTACTTGTTGATGTGGATGGAGAGGCACGGCATGATGGGCAGCAATAAGACGGCCACATTTGCAATTGTCACGGATGGGTTAGTTGTGTATATTTTTTTTAAATTAAAACATCAACTATATATTTTTTTTAAATTAAAACATCAACTAAAGTATATTTTTGAAAATAGTTGGATATATATTTACTATCTGTTTATACCGTACGCTAACAACTATTTGCTTACAGTCCCAACGACATTCAACATTTTCTACAAAGGAGCTTCTTACAGGTACGAAAAGGAATAGGATCTTATTTCTAGATTCACATGAATTAATAAAAATGCGCTTTAATAATTGTTTTAAAAATTTACCAGTAGGAAGTGTCACAGTATGATAGCACCATTGTATTTCAGTGTCTTGGAACCCTTGGATTACAGTATGCTAGCATAAATTTACTACAGATATCGTAGCACAATTCTATTACAGTATTCGAACCTCAATATGTTACAGTATCTTAACACCCTTGTATTACAGTATTCCTATCTGAATTTGTTACAGTACAACATGCGAATCCCACACGACTTTCGTCATTTCATCAACATTAAGCAAGTCTTCCGAGACAACGTCCCCAAAGCGCCCACGGCTGAGCAGAGAAAGCAGGAGAAGGTAACCCGTTTTATTGCTTCTATTATTACCTCTATTAGTTGACCAATTTATGCTAGTTTAAATGTTAATTTAATGCTACGATAGAAAAAAAAATTGAAGAGAAGTTTTTTTAAAATTAACTATTAAACTAAAAGAGACGTTCAAAACTACCGTAATCCTCACAAAAAAAATAATGTGCAATAAGTGGGGTGCCAACAGTAAAGTGCGGTAGATTTCAAGCTCGATTGACAGGCAAGCATCTTTAATAAACACATTCATTTTGATGCTGTTTCCAGAAGACAGCAATCAAGATTTTTTATAAAACTTTCGAGCCTAACGAGAAGCATTTACTTTGATGCTCTTTCCAGAAGACAGCGATAAAGATGATGCTGGAGCACCTCCAGCTGGAGCAGTACGGCAGCGAGCACAGCGGCATCGACGACGCCGTCAACATTGCACGCATCACCATTGCCATGCTCATGGGCAGGAGGAGGGCGGTCGAGCTGCAGGTCAGGAGAGAATGGATGCTACGAGGGTACTCCCAAAAGGGATGAATATGGGGTTCCCCAAGAAGGGGTGGGTTGGGGTCGTTTGTGCGCCGAAAGGAAGGTGGAGATGCATTTGTAGCAACGAATTTTTCTTTATCAAAAAGTGTAAACAGTGCCTGATTAAGGAACAAAAACAGAGTGGGTGCTTCATTTCAGACCTTCCTCTGAGAATGGGGGGGGGGGGGGGGCGGGAGTGTGGAGGGGAAAATGCGGTCAATAGAGATGGCACACGACTGAATGAAAGTAATAGAAGAGTGTTGATGTTCTAGATTATAAAAATGTAGCTAAAGGAGCTGTTAAAGAAGTCAAAATCCAGCACTTGAATTCGCGCCTTCTTGCCTGACCGAAGGGCGACAGACCATGCGCTTTAGAGAGAGAGAGAGAGAGGAGAGTACAGAAGTCAAGAAAGTTCAAATAGATTACGGTAGAGTTCCATGTGCATGTTTAAGGTGAATCAACGCATTGTCCGTGTGAAGGGCCGGCCACTCTGTCTGCCTCCGCCACTTCCAATTGAGAAGTGCATTGTTAATGGTGAGGTTTATTTTTTTATTTACATATCCTGCCACTATTGTTATTATACTGTGTTCGTCAGTCATCTCAGAACATGTATACCTCTCTCTCGCTGTCTCTCTCTCTCTCTCTCTCTCTCTCTCTCTCTCTCTTTTTCTGTATCTTTCCTCTCTCACTTTCCCCATCTCGATCCTTCCTTTCTCTCTCGCTCTCTTTCTCGCTCTCTCTCTCTCTCTCTCTCTCTTTCTCTCTCTCTCTCTCTCCTTCTCTTCTCTCAACCTTAATCCGTTTAGCTGACGAGGACAACGACCGCCGCAAGGGCCAGCGTGCCACGGACCGTCTTCCCTACCGGACAGTGATGGTGCGCAGAGAGGACTTCCACTCGGAGTCGTACTGGGACTGCGACACTTGTGATGAAGAAGAGGCATAGACTGGAGATTCCCCGGTAATATAGTGTGCTCAGCTACAGTATCCAATTATAGTGTACTCAACAGCTACAGTACATAGTTATAAGGTAAATGTAGTGTACTCACGGTCAGGTACAGTATCCAGTCTATATTCTACTCTAACGATTAGGGAATTGCCTCTTCTTCTTCTTCATTTTACACAGAGATTGCTCATTGAGATTTCAGTGTATTTGAATGGCCTCCGGATTTCCGTAATAGTTGTCTGCTCTTTCTTATCGATTACTTTTTGTTACTAATGTACACTGCGGGTGAAAGAACGCTTCTTTTTCCATTCGCTATTTTTTTTACGGTTAACCTAGTTCAGAATGAAATCGGTCGATTTTTTTCCTTCGTACTATCTCTCATAAAGCTTTGTAGTCTTAAGAATAATCGTTTCATATAGTCATCATAGCCCGAAGTGGGCCAGAGATGGAAAGAGAGACGGAAAGACAACAATGCACAAGGCCCGCGGCATTTATCAATTGATGATTATGGGAGGGGCTGCCAATATAACTGCAGAGACATGAATGATATGCATATATTCATTCGGCTCGATCCCTCACAGCGGGCCAGAAGGGAGAGATTAGCGAGAGATCGTCTATGTCTAGCGAGAGAGAGAGATAGTGAGAGAAGGATAGCGAGATAGACATAAATTGAGAGTGAGAGAGAGCAAGTGGTAAAAGGAGAGGTAATATTGCGGACAGATCACAAAATATACAAGAGAGTGGGGTTTAGATATAATACGGGAGATAGGGAATGAGACTGAGAAGGAGACGGTGATTGAACGCTATAGAAGGATGACAGAGAGTGGAAAAAATGGAGAGAGGGCTTGAGAGAGTCTGTCGAGGTGGAAAGAGAAAGAGAGAGAGAGAGAGAGAGAGAGAGTAATGAAAGAGTGAGAGAGACAGAGAAATGAAAGAGTGAGAGAGAGAATGAGAGAGATAGAGAGAGATAGAGTGAGAAAGAGAGAAATAGAGTGCAGTATGGCACCATCGCCGAGGCAGAAGAGCGTGGGCTCTGCAGAGATGGCACGAGCCTT
This sequence comes from Allodiplogaster sudhausi, assembly GCA_945643635.1. Classification (NCBI taxonomy): domain Eukaryota; kingdom Metazoa; phylum Nematoda; class Chromadorea; order Rhabditida; family Diplogasteridae; genus Allodiplogaster; species Allodiplogaster sudhausi. Next base: position 705,549 of record CALZFC010000122.1, read on the forward strand.
GTCGTCGCTTCTCTTCCTCTTCCTGATCACAGCCAGCCATGCACAGCTTCTTCTGCCCTCACTCATCACCTGCCGCAACTGCTACACCGCATTCGGAGTTGAGAAGTCAGTTTGGAAGGCGTGCCTGGACGGTGAGAGGTCGAGCCTATTTACATCTGGAGGAGGGCTTGCCAGCGGGACTTCTGACCTTCGAACCGTTATAAATGCCCAATCACTTCGACTCTTTCTTACAGCACTCTCTTTCTCTCTCTCTCTCTCTCTCTCTCTCTCTCTCTCTCTCTCTCTTACTCTCTCTATCTCTCTGACTCCTTCTCGCTCTCTAATTCACCGCTCTTTACCTTTCTGTATTCCTCTCTCTCTCTCTTTCTCTCTCTCTCTCTCTCTCTTACTCTCTCTATCTCTCTGACTCCTTCTCGCTCTCTAATTCACCGCTCTTTACCTTTCTGTCCTCCTCTCTCTCTCTCCTTCTCTCTCTCTCTCCTTCTCCCTCTCTCTCTCTCCCTCTCAATCTCTCCCTCTCCCTCTTTCTGCTCTCTGTTCTCTCTCTCTCTCTCTCTCTCTCTCTCTCTGCCCCTCTCATTGTCAGATGCTCCGCCGACTGCACGGGCGATGCGTGCTTCCACACCGAGACTCTCGCTTCCATGGATTCATCACTGCGGACAAGGAGCTCGGTAATGAAGTTTTGGAACCAAACTGCAAACGAATGCGAGAGCCAGAAAAGGAAAAACAGATAGGAAATATCAACGAGTCGTCGTGAACACCGATTGTGATGCAGAGAGAGAGAGAGAGAGAGAGAGAGAGAGAGAGAGAGGGAGAGAAAGAGAGAGACAGACATACAGACAGACAGAGACACGGACAAAGAGAGAGAGAGAATGACAGACAGACGAAGAGAGAGAGAGAGAGAGAGAGAGAGAGAGAGAGAGAGAATGTACGATGGCGGAGTTGTTGCCGACACGTCTAATATGTGTACTTCGATATGTCTTTGCCCTCGGATATCCCCATAGATTGGTCTACTGTCTTACATGTTTATCGAATACAAGCTAACATCCACTCTCAGAACATCCCATTTCAGGGCTGCATTTTCGGTGCGATCCCAGACGAGGAGTGCCGCGTGAATCAGGACGGCAACATGCTCTGCCTGTGCAAGTTTGTGTCTCCGTTTCTATCTAACTCTTCCGCGCATCATTGTTTTGCTCTCGAACACCAGTGATTTATATCCACGTCTATCTTCCATTCTGCTCTCTCTCTCTCTCACACGCACACTCTCTCTTTCTCTCTCTATGCATCACAAGAAGTGTCAAGAAGTTCTTTTTTCCTATAAAATAATCTCAAACGTTCGTCCTCCTTCTATTCATCTATGGTATTCTCTCTCTCTCTCTCTCTCTCTCTCTCTCTCTCTCTTCTCTCTCTGTCGCTTTCCCTCTCAATTTCCTTCACTATATCTCTGCATCTCCCCAACTCTAATCCAATCTCTCTCCTTTTCGCTCCTCCTATATCTCGGATTAACCCCCAATTGAGCAACGGCTCTCTCTGCAACGCGAACCCTGCCGCAGTTGAGTCATGGCGAGTGCCAGGACGACTTCCGAATACAGGTATCCATCAAAATACATTTCATTTGTTAGTTAATTAATTATTTAAGTGTTAACTAATTGAATGAATTAATAAAGATTGTTTTCCTCTCCGTTTATTTATAAATTGAGTGTCAATCCTCAGCTTCAAGTAACTACATAGTATCTGCATGTATTCCTTCAACTTGGCCCGAATTGCGCGATTTTCCCGATTCTTTAGTTATGCTAACTTTTCTGCTTTTATTTAATCTAAATTTAAATTTAGATTCAAATTTTTTGCTTGTTTAAATAGCTGGGAAAACTATACTTGAGCATGCGACCTCTCCGTTGTCCACCCACTTCTGCCGAGGCGATCGACATGGCTCAGCCCTTGCGCCGCCGCCTTCTGTACGTACGAGAGGACTGAGGTCAGGAAAGAGAGCGAGAAAGAGAGAGATACATAGAGAGAGAGCGTGTGGGTGAGAGAGAAATAAATAGAAAGTCTGAAGGAATAAAGAGAAAGTTTCATCCCGCATATCCACTCCATCATTTCTCCGTGGCAGTTTCACACTCACACTGGAAATCTCTCCGTGTCCTGGTCGACCGGTTGCGCTCGACCTCTTGACTTTGATGTCTTCAATTCTAATTCGGTTAGCGTTTAGATTTTTACTCCTTTTTTTCGTTGCTCAAAACCTCAGTCTGTTACTGTTTTCCTCTCTCGCTAAATGGGTGTCTATCTCTTAGTCTCTTTCTCTCTCTCTCCATATCTCTCTCTCTCTCCATGTCTCTCTCTCTCTATCTCTTAGCCCTCTCTCTCTCTCTCTCTCTCTCTCTCTCTCTCTTTCCATGTCTCTCTCTATGTCTCTCCCTATCTCTTAGCTCTCTCTAACTCTCTCGATCTCTCTCTCTCTACATACATATGTCTCTCTCTCTCACAATTCTACAGATCTTCTTCTACTACCCTGGCATGTGTGCTCGTGAAGAGACGGCAGGCGGTCAGAATACGACGTCTTGCTACACGACCAATGTCAGAGCATTTCGAGTTTAATCTTAGGTTACTTTTTAATTTAATGAATATGAAATCTGAATTACGAACATATGTAAGTGCAGAATGCAAGTAGTTGTCTGCAGAATATTCCGGAGAAAATAATCAATTAACGATTACAAAACGTTTAGGAATAAATAGTGCAATTTTGGTGGGTGGTATATGTAGTTTGCATTCTCTACAAATTCGATCTGTCATATCTCCATTCTCTCCTCTTTCTCTCTCTCTCTCTCTCTCTCTCTCTGACACTCCACAGCCCTCGCTAAACATCTCGAGTGTCACTGTACTTCCTTCTTCTTCTTCTTCTTCTTCGCCTGCCGCTTCCCTCCTCTCTGACTCTCTGAATGTCTCCTCCTCTCTCGTCTCCTGCCACGTCGACTATCGTGCGCCCTTCTCACCACACGCTCCACAACCGCCTGCGAACTGTCGAGGTATTTTTTTTAGATTAAAAAGATGACGTCATATTTATTGCCAAAATAAACATAGATGCATCCGATTTATCTATGATCTCCTTGAAGTTGGCCGGATGCTGTAGTTTGTCAATATCTTCCTCATGATATAAATTGCAATATGACCGAATATTTTACTAGACTCTGGAGTAATCTGAAAATTTCCAATGGTGAACGGAAGACGAGCTTCTTAGCAGTTCGTAAGCAGAAAATGAATATTCTTAATGGCCCTGAATATGAATAATGTATTCTTTTTTTGTTTCTCCTTGCCTCCAGGCGACTTCTGCGTCCTCGCCGTGGACAGAGAACGCGCCGTGCATCGAGGCTGTCTCACTGTCGACTACGAGAACGACAACACCACGAGAAGACTCGAGGTTCTGCTCTATCACTTATCATCTTTACTCACACTTTGTCTCCACTTTAACAATCTCGTTTCTCTCGCTCTCTCTCTAGCTCCCTCTCTCTTTCCTGATTTGTTTCTCTCTCTAACTCTCCTCTTTCTATCACTGACTCTTTCTCCCTCTTTCTCTCTTTCTTCCTCTCTCTCTCTAGCCCCCCCTCTCTCTCTTCTGATTTGTCTCTTTCTAATTCTCCTCTTTCTATCACTAACTCATTCTCTCTCTGTCTCTCTTTCTTCCTCTCTCTCTCTCTCTATACGAATTAACTCTAGTTCGCCCATTTTCTCTCTCTCTCTCTCTCTCTCTATCTCTACTCTCTTCTCCAGGAAGGTTACTTCCGTGACGTGTCCGGCCGTGAGCAGTGGCTGTGCCGCGGCGTCGATTTTTGCAACGTCGACCTGCCGGCGCTCGTCGCTTCCTGGCCTCCCGAACTCGAGGAATACGTGCGCTTTCACAGATATTTCTTTTTTTCTCGTACTGAAAAATTTAGGTATCTTTGTGCATATTTTGAATATAGCACATCAAGAAAATATGTTTTAATCGAACGAAAGACAAGTGTCCCCTTTGCTCATTTTCTGAAAGCTTTTCTTCTTTCCTTAGTTTCCATCTCTGTGCCTAGGCACACATCTCAATCGCTCAGAATCTCTTTCCCCTGTTCTGTCCCTCTCACACTCCCTCTCTCTATTCTCTCTCTCCCACTCCGTCTACCTATTGCTGACACGTTCTCTCTCTCTCTCTCTCTCTCTCTGTCTCTCTTTCTCTCTCCCCCTCTTTTTCTCTCCCTCCCTCCCTCTCTCTCTCTCTCTCTCTCTAGGCGAACTACTCACTCTCTTCGCCGACCTACCTGCGTCTCCTCTCTCTCCAGCCACTCCCTCCTCCGATCCAGCCGTGCACGACCGGCTTCTGGGATGGGCTCGCACGCATTTTCTCGTCTCTCTTCTCTCCGCCTATTCCTCCACCACCTATCCCTCCTTATCCGAACCCAAGCCCCAATCCCAATACCAATCCCTATCCCAATCCTTATCCCAATCCTTATCCCTCTCCGATCCAACCATCTCCCTACCGGCCCGAGCCCCTCCCACGAGATCTCTCCTCGCTCCCTCCAGTCATGGTGCTCCCGACGCAGCCTAGGCCAATCTCGTCCCAGATGACTTTCAATTCACTCCCAGCTATATTTTGAGATTTTAAATTGTCTATCCATTGACACATTGAGTTGATGCCATGTTTATAAGCTAGAATAAAGGTAAGAGAGTGATATATAACGAGAAAAGAGCGAGACAAACAGAGATAAATAGAGAGAGATGGAGTGAGTGTTTCTGAGTTAATCTGTGTGTTATCTGTACGGATAATAATCTTTCTTCTTATTTCAAACTGACTACCCTTGAATATTCAATAAAAAGTTTAAAGAACTATTCAACAAAACGCTTTCAAGAACAGCCAAAGGAAACAAATATCCCTTTTTGGCCGAATTTCTTCCTTCATTTATGCACATACATATATTTGAACATTTTAACATCAATTGCAATTTAAAGGAGGGCAATCACCGACAAATATTTAATGCAGGTTCGAATTGCCGCGTCTGCACTGTGATTCCTCACTCTTATTCTCGCATGCTATTTCGCAGGTTGTACAAACCCGCTGCGTGAAAATAGCACGCACGAATGAGAGAGCAAAGGGCCGCATCAATTTGAAATATCACATAATTTTTCGGTGCTCGCCCTCCTTTAAGTAAGAAGTTACACGCATGTTTCGTGTTCAGTCGCTTCAATTTACACACAAGTAGTTGTTCTTTTATAAAACCAACAAATAATTCTCTGAATAAAAAAGCTGATACGGTCGAATTCTCGAAGATGACTGCTCTAAGACAATGAGACAGATGGAGGATAAAAGACAGCAAAAAGTGACCGGCAGCACCCCAGGCCACGGATCTCCACCCATCGCGCTTCGATTCCGGACCAAACTTCGAAGTCAATCCTCGAAGTTTTTCTCATGCGAGTGTGTTAAGTCCACGCCAACTCGTCACATACAATCTACAATCACAGACAGACTATCAGAGGAACTAATCTACTCTCTGCGGAGTTCGAGGTCTCGGCATGCAGCAAACGACCATCCGAGATATCCGGATGTCACAAGAAGCAATGGCTCCCAGAGTGAACAAAAGTCGAAACGACTGCGACCTGGTAATTGCGAACAGCCGATTCTGCCGGAAGACAACTGGAATTCGTAAGACCGGGCGGGAGCAAGGTCTATGTAGAAGTGCGACCAGGACACGAAGTCGTCTGGCATAAAGATAATGTGAGAAGATTCCACCGCAGAGAAGAAGAAGAAGACGATGAAGCCGATCAAGGATAAACAGATGAAATCAACATTACCGTACCCCGGAAGAAGAAGCCGACGAGAGATATCAACATCGACCCGCCGACGCCGCAAACGATGATGCCGACATACCCGAAACGAAGGAATCGAATGATCAAGAAGACGAGGAACGACAATTTCCTTTACTATTAAACCCTATCATAAAGATGAAGTAGACATATGTATATTAGAAATAGTTGTCACTCGGGAAAAAACTAAAATTCAAGTAATACATTTACCTTCGCAGGATAATTTTTTTGAATATCGTACAAAACAAGATTAAATAGAAATTTTTTTAAAGATATACATTAACACATGTTTTCTGCCGACCCCCTTTTCTTCTTTCCTCATTCGATTCTTTCCCGGAGACATACTAATCGCGCTGCTCTCTCTCCCCGAGTCAATCTCTTCCTATCCCCAGTCCCCCGTATTCTTCGCCTCTATCTTTATCTCTCTTTCTTATATCTGTATCTCTCTTTCTTTATCCACCCTCCCCACTCCCCATCATCTCCATCAGCCACCTGTCCTGCTCTTCTCGAACGCACTCTCGCGCTTGCCATATACTCTCTTGCCATATACACAATTACTCTCCGGCGGCTATCACCCATCTCACTCTCTCTCTCTCTCTCTCTTTTGCATTTCTCTCTCGCTGGATCGCTCTCTCTCTCAGATAGGCCAACAAATGCCTCTCTAATTCCCTGAATATGAATAATGTATTCTTTTTTTGTTTCTCCTTGCCTCCAGGCGACTTCTGCGTCCTCGCCGTGGACAGAGAACGCGCCGTGCATCGAGGCTGTCTCACTGTCGACTACGAGAACGACAACACCACGAGAAGACTTGAGGTTCTGCTCTATCACTTATCATCTTCTCTTGCATTTCTCTCTCGCTATATCGCTCTCTCTCTCAGATAGGCCAACAAATGCCTCTCTAATTCACACCTCTCCTTGCCCATCTCGACTCTCGCTGATGGCATCAACAAAGAAAGCCAGCCCAGGCTTATTAATTAGCCCACGCACGCCCTTCACACCAAGAGACGGCGCAAGACGCAGAGAAATGAGAAAAGGTCAGAAGCAAGATCCGACTACTCCTCCCCGAATAACAGCCAGATCACAAGAAAACACTCAACCAGCAGCCGACCATTTCTGTTTCTCTTACTGTTTCCCGCTATCACGTCGCCGAATTTTCACTAACCGATTACATCTCACTAGGTGAACTGCACAAAGTGCCAAGAATGGCAGCAGAGATGGCGAAAACAGTCAACTGGAGATACTCATGCTCCAAAAGGAGCAACGGATTCAGCGACTCCAAGCCGAGCTTGCCCACGAAAAAGCCGAACACACACTCACGAAGCAGTCCGAGGGAATCATCGAAAGAGAGCTAGGAGAAAAGGAATTCAACATCGCGGAGATGGAGCAGAAGCTCTCGGACGCGGATCGTACGAACATGCGACATCTGCGAACCTCAGGCGAAACGCAATACCGTCAAATGGATCGCCTGGATCGAGTGACGACGGAAAGAAACAAAGAAAGGGGGAAAGGTTAGTTAACAAGCAGAGATGGCCGCTAACATAAGGAACTACATACAGCTCCGCTGGCAGCATAACGACTCGTGAACCCAGACAAGCAGCACATTATACTCTCTCTCTCTCTCTCTTCCATTTCTCTCTCGCCGGATCGCACTCTCTCAGATCTCTCAGACAGGCCAACAAATGCCCCTCTAATTCACTGTATCTCCTTGCCCGGCTCAACCCTTGCTGACGGCATCAACAAAGATAATGAGCCAAGGCTGATTTATTAGCCCAAGCTCTTCATACCAAGTGACGACGCGAGATGCAGATAAAGACTCCATCTCCATATCTGCCAAATCATCCTCATTGCAGCCAGCCGACCTCCTCTTGGGACCCGACTCCTGCCTCTCCCTTTCTCTCGTTCGCATACCAGCTACCGTGGTAACTTATATCAAGTTACAGATGGCTGACCAGAAGAGAATCGACAAGCTACTCGCGAAGATCTACAATCTCCACGCCATTTCCGAGAATTGGCCGAAAACGGCATTTCTCTCAAGGCGAAGGAGCAAGAAATCTTGGACCTGCAGAAAGAGGTTAGCTCCGTAAGAAGACGTGAGTTGAAGCTGGAAGAGAGAATCGCGGAACTGTGCACGCAACTCGAGAGGAATAGACTCTTGACCGGGCTTCAGCGAGACACGCGAGGTCACACTCTGGAATCGTCTCAGCGTAAAGGAAGAAGAGAACAGGGAGCTGAGAGGCGTTCTCAAATGCCGACTACTGCAACAAACGCCGCAAGACTGATCCAACAGCTCTGGTTACCCAGTTCCCTCCCCCCTCTTTCATACTCCATCCTCCCTTTCTATATCGCTCTCGCTCTCTACACACGAGAGACGACCACCGACAACGTCGTCTTGACAGCCGCACAATACATCTTTTTTTTTCTTTTCTTATTGTTAGACCGGAATGAGTCTCCTCCCCACTAATAAGAAGCGATTGCAAGTTGCAACTAACCACTGTTCCGGCGGAATTGAGAGTTCATACCATACAATTGAATTGCTGCTATTAATACCATAATCTTTTTAATAGCTCTCCTTGCATTAAACCTTCTCGTTTTAATATTTATTTCAGCATCTAGCATTGAAAAGTGAACTGGGAGAATGGCAGGCTAACACAGCGCGATGATCTACAAGAGAAAATACATATTCTTATACTCCAGCATATGTGAGCATAATGAATAACAGCCTTGAATATAGATATAAATCTGCAGCAAAATGGAGTGTAAATTCGGCGGATATAACTTGTAACCACAGTGCCTTGGAACAGGCACAGACAGAAGAAGTGCGCGTCCCAATATGTAGGAGAGAGCGAGAGAGAGAGAGAGAGAGAGAGAGAGAGAGAGAGAGGAGAGGCAGACAGAGAGAGAGAGAGAGAGAGCGAGGGAGAAAGAGAGAGGGGAGAGATAGAGCACGACAGAGAAATACAGTATCAGGAACTACCGTAAGACTGCTCCGCACCACTTTGGCCAAGTTCACGTCTCACAATCAGATCACTAAATGCACTAGAAGGAAGGGGCATAAATTTGCTTCCAATTCATGAAGAAAAAATCAATTCTTCGAAGCTCCAACAAAATATCACAATTAAAACAACTTTTCTCTTCTTTTTTTTTGAAATCGAACTACATGAAAAGGATTCAGTAACCATTTAAAGTTACACATTTATGAGAAAAACAGAGGCTGGAAACAGGAAAAATCTTTTAAAAGAAAAAAATTAAGACTTTGCGAATTCACACAGGGAAGATAATAATTATAATGATAATATGAATACCTCGACCTCAGGGATGTTGATCAGTGTAAGTAAAAAAAGGAATAAATATACAGTACACTCGTGCGATATAGCACGATTGAATTCTACAGGAAAAGAACATGAATTGATAGTTTCTGAGATTTATTTAATATCTGAATATTCCCCAATTAACACACCAAAGCCAGAAAACGGGCATAGTAAGGAAGGACTGCAAATCGATGCTCTAACCCGCTCGAACTCGGGTGCGTGAACCAAGTGAATCATGACATAAATATCTTAGCGGGGAGCCTTCGAGTGCTGGATCAGCCACTGCAGGGTCACATCTAAAGAGAAGACTCCGTGATGGTAGAAGAGAGAGTGCGACAGAGAGGAGAGAGGCAGAGAGAGTGAGCGTGAGAAAAACACAGAGAGAGAGAGAAAGAGAGAGAGAGAATAGAATCGAAGAGGAAAACGAAGGAAAAGAAAAACATTTAATAACTTACCGATATTCTCCTTTTCCTTACACGAGATAGAATAGCAGCAGATCTCACGATTCTGGATTTCAGCAAGATTCCTAAACCAAGAAAAGTTGTAAACGATTTTCTTCCTGGAAGCCCCCCTCATTAATGTAACTTTACTCTTTCCCCTCTTTAATGTAACTTTACTAACATCCTCTCGATGAGCTGTCTCTCATCGAGTGCTCCTGGCAGGTCCTTCTTGTTGCCCAGCACTAGCACCGGGATCGCCTCCAGGTTCTGCTTGTCCAGTAGTTGCATCAGCTCATTACGGGAGGCTTAAAGGAGTACTAGTAAATAAAAAGGGGAAAAAGTGTATATTTTCTTCTTTAATCATAAATTTGTATACGCCAAAATAATAGATATCCTACCACACCCGTACTAATATTTAAATTTCATGTGTTTGGAACAATATTATATAATCACGACACTTGTGTGACAAGATTTCACCTTCTTTACTCCTTTTCGGCAGAACAGAAAAGGCCTTCTATCAATATCAAATAACTCTATGCATGCTCAATTACGGGGCTGATAAATGAAGGACAGAAGGCGAATAATGACAAAGTGAGACCAGGAATGTCACCAAGAATAGATAACAGGAAGTAGAGAAGAGTGATAGAGATAGAGAGAGAGAGAGAGAGTGAGTGAATGATGGAGAGCGAGAGAGCGAGAGAGGGAGCGATGGAAATAGAGCAAGGGAGAGTAGGAGACAAAAAGAACGGGAAAGGGATGGAGAAAAAGGAAATTAATCTACTCAATGAGGAAATGAGCTTTGGGAAGCGACAATATCCTTTCCAAATATGCCTCCTCCTCCTCACAAGGGAAGCCTCTTTCCATATGAAACCCACTGCGCTGGCCATGTTGAAAAACCAACAAAAAAACGACTGAAATTTTCAAAAATTTAATTTAAAAACATTGCAAATGAGACGAGTGCAGTTTGAAAATAGTTTAGGACACACTTTTCGAGAAGGTCTTCATTGGAAAAGGACTCATATCGCGATTAGCTGGGTGATGGAAAGAGGCTTTACTTGAAGAAAATACAGGCATATTGGAAGAATAGATGATATCGGGTAAGGAAGAAGAAGAGGCATAGGAGGGGTAAGTGAGAGTAGAGATTTACAGTGTGTGTGTGTGTGAAGAAAGCAGAAGTGGAAGAATATTGAGACAGACTCAATATAAAGATGAGCGAGAGAGAGAGAGAGAGAGAGAGAGAGAGAGAGAGAGAGAGAGAGAGAGAGAGAGAGAGAGGAAAGGAGAGGAGAGAGAGAAGGGAGAGAAAGAGACAGAGAGAAACTAGAAGAAATTCGAGCCGTTGTATAATTCAAGCTGCCTGCCTCGGATGTGGGAGACCGGAGAGAATAAAGCCTCCACTAAATACATCGACAGACTCTGCCCATTAAAAGAGTGCTGGAGTCTTTAGTAATTTGAAGGCAGAATAGCTGTTAATGACACTCATTATCAATCTTTTACGATTTTTACGGCCTATTGACGAAACGTCAGCAAAAAAAGTCGACGAATGGTCCTTTGGCGAGGACTTGGTACATTGTCACGTCACGACTTACACATCCCACCCTATTACTCTGATTATCTCTTTGACTTCCACATCTAACAATTACTCTCTCTCTCTTCTCTCCCGTTCTCTCTCTTTCCTCTCTCTCTCTCTGTCTCTCTCTCTCTACAACCTTCCAGCTTGTCCTCGTCAGCAGCATCGACCATGAAGACGATGGCGTTCACTCCGCGGCAGTATCGTTCCCACATCGAACGGAAGCGAGGCTGCCCGCCAATGTCCCAGAGCTGTAAAAATAATGAATATTTGAATGAACTTTATAAAATCAAACATTAATGTCAATTTGAATGGCGTGCAGTTAAAAATGGATTTTGGAGAGAAAAAAAACTCCTTCGATCATCTTAAACTTGATGATCCGTGTTGCCTCGTAACAGAAAATGGGCTATATTATGGATACTGTACATGATAGAAATACGGTATTTGGCTTTCTTTCTTTTTTTAATACAGCATACAAATTAATTCAAAAGATTATTAACCTTAATCGTGACATTTCCTTTCGTAATCTTGCGCATGTTGAAGCCGACAGTCGGAATCATGTCTTCTGTGAACTGGCCGCTCTAAAACAAAATAAGAAGAATATTATACTTCTTGTTATAGCAAGGGAATAAGTAGAAAGTATAAATAAAGAAAATAAGTTAGTCTCTCATTTTCTTTATTTGCAAACCGGTTAATGCTTTATTTCCTAAATCAACAATATGACAAGGGTGTTGTTTTCCTAAATGCTCTCGTTCTTTATTTAGGTGTGGATAAATATTGAAAAAAGAACTATCTACAAATCATGAACGTGAACTATTAAGTTCTCCTTTCTTTTAAGGAGAACATAATAGTTCAGTTTCGTAGGAGAGCCAAAAAAACTGACAGCGATGACATTGACGAATGTGGTCTTGCCCGAGTTCTGCAGGCCGACCAGCGTGAGCTCCATCTCCTCCTTCCAGAACAGACTGCGAATCCAGTCGAGGACGCGGTTGATCATCGCAAGCATGGCTCTGGCAACTCGGCGCTCTTCTCCTCTCACGAAACCTGAACTTTTCGGCGTTCGACGAAAGTTCAATTTGGAAAACAATACTACAATAGTAGAAAAAGAAAAACTAAGAAATACGCGCACAAAATGTTCTTTGTCCGGCATAGAAAATGATATCTACAGGCAAAAGCATTGTAGAAAACAAGTGGACGCTATTTTTGCTTATAATACTCCTTTCAAACACAAAACATTGAAAAGGTAGTTACGCATTACATTGATTATGGGCAAGAATGGAGAACCGTGAGCTTCATGCTTGACAACAAGACACATGTATTGCGAAATTGCGCGGGCTGACAAACAAGATGAAGACTGCTTTCTATCTCTATCTCTTTCTATTCTTACTCTCTCTCTCTCCCACTCTTTCTCTCATTGTCACACTCCACCCCTTTCGCGCCATCTCTCCTCACACTCACATCTTGATAGCATGCTAAAGAGATATCGTTTCCATCCTTTAACATTTCGTAGCTATCAGTACCGAATAAAAGCGCATCAATCTCCTTTCAAGATTTCTCGAAAACAACTGTAATTTGATACGGAGGTTACTAATGTGATATGCTCCATCTCGTTCAGTGATTCCGCACACCACAAAATAGGCAAAGAAATGGCAACACATAAGATGGTAGGTAGCCCGCAAAACATTTTAAAGCAACGAACCTAAGACGTTGTTATGAGAATGGCAAGCAAGCAAACAACTTTCAAACGTTTAACAACGAAGGCATAAAGAAATGTAAAAAAAACCTCTGCCAAAATTCAAAAAAACAGGACACAAACGCTGTAAGCTGTTGCTGAGAAAAGAAAAATGAGAAGAAAATAAAGAAATAATAATGTAGGGGGAAAAGAGGAGCAAAGACCACAACAGGAAAAGAAAGAAGAGAAAGAGTGCAGCTGATTCAGCGCAAAGAACCGGCGTCCATCAACAGAGCGCCGGAAATCGAAGATTGAACTGAACCACTCGCCATTCTCAAAGGCTTTTCCATATAGGAGTTCCTTAGCTTTGAATATTATGGGATTACACTAGCCACTTAATACGATAATAACACCTAACACTCATATTAATTTACTGTTTTTTAACAATTTGAATTGATTTATAGAAATTTAATGAGAATTTCGAGTATGTAGGAGATATGCGATTTGTTTAAGTAAAAATAATAATGTGTCAGTGAAAATAATTATATTGTAGTGTGGAATTGCGTAAAGTTAACTAGTACGATTACGGTAGTTTTGAGCAATGACTCGACTGGCCGCGCGTGGAGCCGCTTCGATCGTTTATCGTTGTTGCTTCTCGTTTGCCAGCGATTGTTTATATCCTGCGAGAGCTTCTAGTTCCCTCTTTATCCGTAATCCCTTTCTGCTTTGCTTTCAAATCAGAAAACTGAACTTATTTGTTCATTCTCGGTATCTTTTTGTGTTTTATCAAACTTTACATGACAAAGACGAATGTTTCTTTTGCTTTCCAGCAAGCTCATTCTCTGCCCGCGTTGAATCGGCTCCCTCGTCCGACATCAATTGTTGGATGAGCGGCTTCACGCCAGTGCAGAAGCAACTCAAGGACGACTGGGATAACCGCGAGTACGGCCAGGCGAGTTTATTTTAGTTTTGCGCTTATTTCACAATCTTTTTATTCTTCTTACTAATTCCTCCGAAAGTTACTTTAATATTGAAATTATATGAGCTCTAGACATGATTTTTAGCATGATTATATACTTGAAATTAAACTCCAAATTTACAGGTGATTGCTGAGAACATCCAGAGCATCGCGAACTTCCTCTCCAGCTTCGGTAGCTGTTGATTTGCGTATACATTTCTTAACACAGTTATTTGAAGAACTCTGTCTTTTTTTTGAATCTTATAAATTCGATGTTTATTCATCAACGAATATTTCTTTACTTTATTTTCTCATTTTCAAGTTTAATTTATATTTAATGAGCAGTAATCTAATTGACAGAACTCTCGTGCCGCAGCAAGCTCGCTGATCTCTCGGACCGCGTGACTCGACTTGAAAAGAAAGTCGAATTCATCGAAGGAAGAGTAAGTTCATAGTTATTAGACAAGAGGAAATAGATTTCAATGTAGATTGTTTGGGAAAACAGGGTGGACCATGGCGCTTGGACCCGGAAACCAACGTAGAGACAGCAAAAGAACAGGATTTTTCTACTTCAAAATCTAATTGGTTTTTGGCTGCGGGAGGCCCATATTTTTGGTGGGTCTCTTAAATATGCGTTACTACTTTTTAAACCCTGTCTGCCAATTCACCCTCCAATCGTGAGTACCGTAGGAAATTAAGCAATGTCTACCGTATGACATAAAATTCAATAGCTGGGGATATTTGTGTTTATTTACTCTCTGTGACTTGATAGATTGGGAAGAGTTTTGTAGTCGGCTCCATCCAAGCATAAGTTAACTCGAATAAATTGCTTCAATTCATTCACTCTTCTTTTCCAGGTCACAAAAGGCGAAACGCTCAACTGAATCATGTCTTCCGCAGTGCAGAAAGTTCGCCGATTTATGAATATATGAATCAGCTAATTTATGAACTCACACCTGGAAAAGATATTGCCGGAAATTCAACTACGGTAGCTACTAATTGTAAGAAATGTATAATAGTCATAAAATGGTGTTTGATTTAATGCGATTTTTGTAAGTTATAAAAAAAATGTCGTGAGTAAAATGGAAAGATTAGCTGCTTCCAGCTCGGGCAGACTTCGACTCGTGTTGTGAAGTCGGTGACGTCATCGAATGCTGCCGAAGCACGCCTTGCCGTCCTCGCTTCCTACAAAGAACTGTTAGTTTCAGCGTTACAGGGGATGTGTTGGCTCAGTGGCATAGCTACAGAGCGATCATGAAAAGGGTCCTGGTTCGAATCCAGTCAATTTATTAGTGTGATTCTGATAGCGGTAGTGGTGGTTTTTGTTGCCATTAGAAATTTTTACCAAGGAGCGAAGTCTCCCAAGTGGAATACGGCACATACCGAATATCGAAGACTTCTATGATGAACATGTTCTGCAACATCTTTTATAATACACGGGTTCCTATCAGAAAGCGAATGAATTACTCCTGTAATCGGTGTGTACAAATGCAGAATTTATCTTATACCCTCTCTAAATAATGATTGTAGTGCTTTTGATTGATTATCAGCTTATCTCGTCCAAAGAAACACGCCACTCTTCTTCTCCCCACCCCCTCTCAACTCGGCTGCACTCCCCTTCCAGCTCTCCTCATCGTTGAGGACGCCCAGACCGGTTCTCCGTGTGTGTACTCGATACCCCCAATTGGCTCTATTTTCTATATTTCCACTCTTTGTCTGCGTTCTTTCTCTATTAATTCTACTCAGGCTTTTCCTTCTTCTTCTTTCATTCACGCTTCTCCACTGTTGTTCAATTCTCTCACTCTTTCTCTTTTCCCTACCTCCAACTTGTGCAGCGGGCGACCCAATTTCTGTTGTTTCAATGGAGAGAAAAAATGATTCGAGGGGCAGCAAGGTTAAAGGATTGCTGCTTCCTTCACTTCAAAACTTTTTCTTTTAAATGTTTATGAACCTTTTGACTTGTTTCTAAAATGGTTTAGAAGATCATCCGACATTTAATCTCGTGGAAACTCCCTGAAATGAATAAAAGTGAACAATACTTTCGCAATTTCGGCGTAAATTGCGAAAGTATTGTTCACTATTACTTCTTCTTCACCTTTTCGCTGCTCGTCTAATATCCTGTCTCAAGCTAATGATTGGAACTGACTATTCTTAAACATGCATTTTAGCTTTCTCGCTATCCTTTTCCCTTAGTTTCAGTGCTAACTTTTTAAGCTAATTTCGGCTTTAGTAGAATATCAAAAATCTGCTTTACTCATGCATTACTTCCCTTTCGTGGATATCTTCAATACTCCAACCTCTTTCCCCTTTCCCCTTCGGCAGCTACTCTTCATTCTTCGGTCTACCTAATTAAGGGGCCTTCTATGCCACACATCCATTCCCTTTCTCTCTCTCTCTCTCTCACTCTCTCTCTCTCTCTCGCGTCTTTTCTTTCCTACTAGCCAGGAGGTACTCCATTTCTACCCATCCCCTTCCTTCAGTTATATTCTTTTTCCTCAAACCATTTCACTGTCTCCCTTCTCATCTTTCTTGCCCATGTCCGCTGCTTTTCCTCTCTCTTTCTCTCTCTCTCTCTCTCTCTCTCTCTCTCTCTCTCTGCCTCGAATCCCTCGTCGATCAATCCTGCCTCTGCTGGCTACTGGTTTTCTACACGCACGGCATTCTTACATCAGAAGTCGAGTTCAATTAATTCCCTTAATTAATTGTTCACTTTTTCCCCCATAATACTAAAGTATTGAATTTTTATGCCGAGTATAAAAACGTAATTACTTCTTCGCTACCTCCTTTGGTTTAGTGCACCTCTAGTTTTGTATTTTTGTGTTTTTTTTTCGTCTTTTGTTGGAACTCTTTTCTCTTTTAGGGTGCCCTCACTTCGTTCTCGCTCTATTTCTTAAATTAATTCTTTCCTCTTCATTTCTCTCTTTTTCTCTCTCTCTCTCTCTTTGTTCCTTCTTTTTTTAAAATTTTTTTTTCGTTTATTCGTTCATTTCCTCACACTATCTCTTTCTTTCTCTCTCTCTCTCTCTCTCTCTCTCTCTCTCTCTCTCTACATTCTCTCTCACTCTCTCTGTATCTCTCTTTCTGTCTCTCACTTTTCCCTCTCTTCTCCCTAATTCGCTCTCCGCTCTCCCTTGCCAGCCCCCTCAACTGACTCCCTCCTCCCCCCATCGATGCCCCTCCGACCCCATCCCTTTCCCTTTCACAGAACCGTCTCCCTCGCCAACGCCATTCTCGCATCGATTGCATGTAGGAAGGCAGAGAAAGGAAATGCAGGGATAGAGAGAAAGAGAGAGAGAGAGAAAGGAAGAGAGAGAGAGAGAAAGAAAGAAAGAGCGGGTGGTATAGAGTGGACAGAGATGGCGTTTTCCCTCTCGCTCGCCTCTGTCCGCCTATTCTTCCCCTCCGCTCTAACTGTCTGCTATACTTTTTCTCCCACAGTTTCTCTAGCTATCTCTCAATTCCTCTCTTTCTCTCTCTCTCTTTCTCGCTTTCTCCTCTCTCTTTCCCTCCCTCTCTCACTTGCTCATGCTAAACACGACAGCCTCCCTTGCCCATTTCGCTTCTCTCTCATCGCCAACACTGTCCATGCTGTCGCTTTCATAAATCTATTGCCTAGATGAGTGCTATTCTTCTACTACTTGCTATCTCTGGTCTATCTGCCTCCTTCGTTTCTTCACATATTTGTTTTGCAAGTTATTATTCGCGACACTTGCCGTTTCTTGTCTACGATACCCCTCCCAACTGATATCATAGACAAAGTGTGGCGAATCATTTGGCCCCCTCGGCCTCAGCCAAGTTCAAGTTTCCCCATGCGGTCACCAAAATCATGTATGTGATTGTTATCACTGCTTATCATTTCGTGATAGCTTACATGGCCTCAGCGCTGTCATCATATTGACCCCGGAGAAGTATGAGCTTTTGCATGAATTTTTTATTATTATTATTGCTTTTACTGGTTTAGATTCCTTTCCAGGGTGGACACGTAGAGGACTGCGAGCTTGCAGTCACCATTTGTTGATATTGGAGATAGTATGGTCATAGGCAGTCATAGACAAAACCCCTTCCGAGCTTGTGTTGACTGGTGAAAGTCTTTAAATTTCGAGGCCGTTCCTTCTCTGCGTGTCCAAATGTACATAGTGGGAAGCAAGCGAACTGCAACAATTGACTGGTTGGGAGGGTGAGAGAGAGAGTGAGAGGGAGATAGAGAGAGAGAGAGTGAGAAAGAGGGGGACTGAGAAAGAGAGAGAGAGAGAAATAGAGAGAGAGGGAAAGATAGAGAGATAGAGAGAGAGTTCACAAGAGGTGCAGAGACTTGACAGCGAGTGGTCGCGCCGTGGAAACTGAATGCGAAAATTGGAGAGCTGAACAGCCGAGAGAACCAAGCGAGAATATTGGAAACGGACGGAGAGCGAGAGAGAGTAAGAGGGAGAGAGAGAGAGAGAGAGAGTGAGAGGGAGAGAGAGATGAAGAGAGAGAGCATTGCTTCGATTACTTCTTACTGGGCAGTATCTCAATAGCGCTGCGTTTATTCCTATTTCTATTGTAGAATATATGCTCTCGGAGTAAAATCCAACTCTTACCCGATGCAGTCCTATTTGAGTATCAATGGTTTCACATCTTCTTTTGGGAAATAGTGATTTGATAGCCAACTGTTTAATCTTCCTCGCCCATCGTAGCTCTATTTTTGCACTGTTGTTCTTACCAGTATGAAAGATAGAACATAAGATAACTGAAGACAAATTGTCTTTAGTTTGTCTTTCAATTGTTTAAAGGACAAGCAATTTTTTAGAGGACAATAAATTGTTTAGAGGACAATACAATTGTTTAGAGGACAATACAATTGTTTAGAGGACAATACAATTGTTTAGAGGACAATTTGCCTTCCTTCTTGCAGGCAGCGCCTTGCACCGAACTTCTGGTTTGACTATGGCATGCAGGACATGCCACTCGGCGTCTTCCGTGCCGTCCTCAAGCAGCAGTACTCGAACAATGCGCACATCAAGGACATCCGACTGATTGACCGTAAAGTCGGCGAGGCGCATCAGGTACGGTAGCACTAGAAATGGGCGCTCAATGACGAGTTTTGAGCATACGTCATCTTTGGTCCTGAATATGTAGACTGCAAAGAATATGTGCCCGAATGCCATTCGGTGAGCCAAATCTATGACCCTCGTTCTGTAATCTTCCTGAACCGCGCAAACCATTGGGACCATTGGTTCGGAAGGAATATCTTTGTCCTTGCACAGCACTTCTACTCGATCCGCTACGCCTTCTACAACCCGGACCACGTTCGCAACTACCTGCTCAAGGAGAACATCGAGGCCAAGCCCACCGACTTCCTCTCCAAGTTCTTCTCGGGCCAGCCCTAGGGAGGAGTAGAGAAGGGCATGGGAGTTTTAGTGCCACCGTAAGAACCAAGGCACTGGTCCACTCCGCCCTCCATTTTTCTCCCCCTCTTTCGATTTTTTTCAGGTTTAGTGTGACCGTATACTCGCAGAGTGCTTCTTTGTGGGTTTCCTGTAAGGTAAGAAAGGTCGCATAGATGTATTCCTAGCTTAAGGCCAAAAGAAAATTGTAAAAAGGCTACCCCTCCACTGTTTCTTCCTCTCTCTCTCTCAGCTTCTGCTCAAATGTGCCTCGATCTACGGTAAATGTTCATAAACGTTTTGCATTTTTGTTTCGTTATCGGAATCGTCGTTCTGTAGTAGGCGCTTAGCGAGGGACGTGATGATAAAAGGAGTGCGGGCATATTTGGACGTCTTTTGGTTAGCTAGGGAGCTATTGATTTAAAGCAGTCGAAAGGAACTGCAGTTATACTTTTGATTCTAGAAGATAAAGTAGAGTAGAAGTAGTTAGTATAGCATTTAAAGTGGGTGCAGCTACATGGTAAGACTGCTAACAACTGGGAGCCGGATCGCTACCGCGTTGCGTGCGGGGAGCAGCGACGCGACTGCGTTGCGTACGGTGACTGCGGATGCCGCAGAGCTCGCGCGCTTTTCCCGCCTCGCGCGCGAGTGGCATGACGCGGAAGGGGGCGCGTTCCGCGCACTGCACTCAATGAACGAGCTGAGGGTGCCATGGATAGAGAGTGTGGTCGGAGAGGAGAGGACAGAGAAGAAGGAGGAGGAGAAGGAGAGAATAGCAGGCGGAGTTATCAAGCAATTCTTCAATGTCAGTTTGTCATCGTCTTCCTTTACTCTTGCCTTCACCCACCGGGCCGAGTCCTTGATTGCTGAATAACTTGTAAACTTGTTCCTTTAGCTTCAGCTCTCTTAGAGGAACATTCTATACTTTATTGTATACTTTGACAGCTGGTCCAAGACGAGAATCGTTAAGGAGATCCATTTCAGCTTTCCCAATCAACGGCCCCGGTAGCACGGCCGCCGAAGAGAGTGTGCGAGATTGGCTGCGGCGGCGGTGTCCTGTCGGTTGCACTCGCGAGGAGAGGCCTCCATGTCACGGGAGTCGATGCAGGAGCAGAGGCAGTCAAGGCGGCGGAGGGTATGAAGCAGTGGATGTCGGTGAGCGGGCTCTCTCTATCCCTCTCTCTTTCCCCTCTCCCCCTCTCTCTGCCCTCTTAAATCTCACCCTTCTCTCTCTCCCTCTCTCTCTCCTCTCTCTCTCTCTCTCTCTATCTCCATCAGTTTTGAAATATACTTGTGTAAAGTTCATGCTGTTTTTCCGACATATTCAAGAGGCAAAATGAATTACGTTGTAACTAATGATATCGACCTTAAAATTGCAGATCGACACCGAGACTCGTGCGAGAATGAACTTCGAGAACGGGACTGCTGAGGAATTTGCTGAACGACATCCCGGAGGTACGGAGAAGGAAAATTGCCTTAGCTTTCTCTCTCTCTCCCTCTCTCACTCTCTCTTTCTCTCTCTCTCTCTCTCTCTCTCTCTCTTTCTCTCTGTCTCGCTTCTCTCTCTCTCTCTCTCTGTCTCGCTTCTCTCTCTCTCTCTCTCTCTCTCTCTCTCTCTCTGATTATATGTGAATATTAGAGGGCATATCTGCCTTGGGAGAAATTCGTACGGAAATCGACTCGCTTAATTGACCGTGACGTCATGACCGGATATTGGATACATTTCTAATGACTTGCGGTGTAAATTGCGTAATGAGGTGAAACGGCGCGAGATACGATGGCTAATGGTAAGTTGAAAGCAACACTTGAAATGGAGTCTTGGAAGCTGCCCCTCTTTGGCTTGTCGTCATTAGGCTCTATTCTCTCACGGTGCCTAGTCATATTTCCCCCTTGTATGCGTAAGAATAACCTTAAATTAGACTGCCTAATTATCTTCAGTTTGAGAGTTATGCTAGTCTAGCGATAAGATCTATTTCATGGCCAAAATGATGTTTATAGAGAAAAACATGGGTGAAAGTTTTGCGTGGCAATCATAAGTTATATTTGAAGTGGTTAGTTTATATTCTCATGTGCAAAGGAGATAGGAGAGAGATTTCGTGAATGATGTGAATTGAGAAGGGAAAATAGGGCAAATGGGTGGAGCAGAGAAGGGATATGTGTCCAGCTGGGTCTTGAGCAGTCCGTAGTGAGTTGTCACTTATAGACTGCAGGGGTGGGGAGAGAGAGAGAGTGAGAGAGAGAAAGCGAGTGAGAGAGAGAGAGGGAGAGAGAAAGCGAGTGAGAGAGAGAGGGAGAGAGAGAGAAAGCGAGTGAGAGAGAGAGGGTGAGAGAGAGAGTGAGAAAGCGAGTGAGAGAGAGAGGGAGAGAGTGAGAAACATTGAAAGAATCCATTGATCGCAATTTCCACTCTTTCACAATATACTATTTTTTATCCCGATCTGTGGTGAATTTCACTATATTAGTACGTCGCGTTCATTGCGCTGCCTATCTCTCACTCTCTCTGTCTCTCTCCTCTTTCTTTCTCTCTCTATCTCTCTCTTTCTCTCTCTCTCATTCTTTTCCGTTTCTTTTTCTTTTCCTTTTTCTATTTCTTTTCTCTCTCTCTCTCTCTCTCTCTCTCTCTCTCTCTCTCTCGTTATTTCAAAAGCTTCTACGAAGTGAAATCTTGCATTGCAGAATTCGACGCGGTAGTTGCCAGCGAAGTGATCGAACACGTCCACGCGCCCTGGGCCTTTGTTGAAGCATGCGCGCAACTAGTGAAGCCAGGTAGGAAACTTGGCAGTTTGCCAAATATTTTATACTTAAACATTATCATTACCTCTCAATGAGGTGCTGGATTATATTAAGAACATGTTTTAGTAATTTGAAAGAATACTTTGTAACAAGACTACAAAGCAACTAAGATGTTGATTCAACTTAAGGTGGCTCTCTCTTCTTCACGACTATCAACAGAACAATCGCGAGTCGCGTGCTGGCGGTATGGATGGCGGAGGTAATGGATAAACCTTTGCTTCAACGCTTTTCTTTGTTGTGAAAAGTGCTGAAGCAACGGTTATTGCACGTTAATTAACTTCAATCAACTTTATTTACGCACACCATAGTATTTAACGAACGAGTGATAGTATGAAGTAGTTTTTAGTAAAGAGTTTTAAAAAGTGGATGTTTAATTGTCATAAGGACTATGACATTGCAGGGGTAGCAAACGATAAGATAACAGAAGATTTATTGCTGTATGCTAGTGTCATTTAAAAAAAAAGATGTTAAATATGTATTGTTTTTAATATTTATATAATTTTATTCATTCTCAGAAGGTGCTCCGAATAGTCCCAGATGGAATGCACGACTGGAATAAGTTTGTGCAGCCGGAAGAGTTGGACACTCTGCTTCGGAGAGTACGTTGCAGGACTGAGGTATGGTGGTGCTCTCATCCTGTTTTTTTTTTTAAATAAAAATATACATCTTATTTAACTTTAATATTTGGAAGACTCTGAATTAATTGGACATGAAAAATTGTTTACCTAATTAGATTTGAAAAGAAATGTTTAGATTTGTAATCATATTTCACATTGTGATTCATAATGAAGTATTATCTTAATAGTATTTGAAAAGTAGTTGCCGGCAGATAATGAGAGCATCATTTCAGGGCATTTACGGCATGGCATACGAGCCACTGAGTAATCGATGGCACTGGACGACTACCAAGGCCATTAACTATGCACTCGTGGCGAGGAAAGAGAGCAGCGAATGAAGGGAGGACTCTGTAGATGCGAACACCCGTTAATTCTAGGGTGCTAAAGACCCAATCCATTATGCTAAACATAGATACATATCGTGTGTGTCAATGTACATAAATTTGTTACTGATAAAGTTATGAATAATATGTAGGATGTTGTGCTATATTGATCATGTTCGGGTTGTTTTCCCGATTGATGTACTTTTTATGCTTTGTTATTCTTCGCTGTTCTCAACGGCGGTGTCAATGGCATACCCCCATTCTCTAGCTATAAAATGTCTTTTAATCGCTTTCCGTAATTCTCCAGACTCGACTTCTCCCTCATCTCTTCTCTCTCGCTTTCTCAACATGGATGAGACCTACGATGCGATTGTGCTCGGCACGGGACTCAAGGTACGGTTTTTCTCCCTCAGGGCACTCTTTTTTTTCCTCGGGGTTATCTCTTTCCCGTCCCCAAGGTGTTGTTTTACCCTCAAGATACTCTTTTTCAACTTAAGGTACTATTTTACCCCTCAAATTGCTCTCTTTTCCCTACTGTTATTTCACTATTGGGGTTTTCAGAAGTCGGGAACGGTTATTAAAAAAATACTACTTCAAGAAAATAAATACCATAATAATAGCAGTATTATAATACCGGGGAAAAATGGATTTTTGCTTTCAGGAATGCATCCTCTCGGGCATGCTCTCCGTGTCCGGCAAGAAGATCCTGCACATTGACAGAAACAACTACTACGGAGGAGAGTCGGCCAGTCTCACGCCGCTCGAGCAGCTATACGAGAAGTTTCATGGTAAGGGAGAGAGAGAGAGAAAGCGAGGGAGAGAGAAAGAGAGGGAGAGAGAAAGCGAGGGAGAGAGAAAGAGAGGGAGAGAGAAAGCGAGGGAGAGAGAAAGAGAGAGTACGCGAAGACATGGAATGAAGGTCGAGATTGAATTAGAAGAACAAAACTATATCGCATTTCCATATTAGGATTGAAGCGAGGGGAGCATGTCTCTAAATTAGTTGCGAACATTTAGTATTTGTTTAAAAAAATAAAGTTTTAGATTCTTAATATTTATCCATCAGGCCCTGGCGCCAAGGGAGCAGGAGACATGGGCCGAGGACGCGACTGGAACGTCGACCTTATCCCAAAGTTCCTCATGGCTAATGGATCGCTGGTCAAGCTACTCATTCACACTGGAGTGACGAGGTAGAGAGAGGGTGGAGAGAGAGAGAAGACAGAGAGAGGTAGATACAAGGGAGATGGAGAGAGGCTAGGGCAGAGAGAGAGAAAGAGGAAGGGAGAGAGGGGGAAGGAAGAGAGAGGTAAAAGAGAGAAAGGGAGACGGAGAGAGAGAGACAGTTGGAAGAATGTCTGATTGATAAGTGAACAGTTAATGTGAATAGCAATATGGGAAGAATGCTACTGTCTGAAATTAGAATTAGGGAAAAAATGCTTTATGTAATAATAAAGAAGTTTAATTGTTGCAGATACCTCGAGTTCAAGAGCATCGAGGGTAGCTACGTCTACAAGGGAGGAAAGGTGTGAATTATTTAGCGTTGATAAGATTGTGAAAATAATTAAGCCTCCGACATCAAGTGTACAAATTATACTCTTTACTGACCAGTAATAGAGAAAAAATTCTTACAATTGTAAAATACTTGATCTTTTCAAGATACCGGATATCCATCCGAAAGTAGTAGTAAAACACTCGAGTTCGGCATATTTTATATGGCAAAAGTGGCTGAATCCTCCCGATTTGTTGTTGAGGGCCCTTTGTGAGAGGGTATTTAAACCCTGTAAAGTAGCGAAAGTGAAAGCTAATTGTCCCCTTTTGCAGATCTACAAAGTGCCCGCTGACGAGATGGAGGCACTCGCGACGTCGCTCATGGGAATGTTCGAGAAGCGTCGCTTCAAGAAGTTCCTCGTCTGGGTGCAGAGCTTCGATGTCAACGACCAGAAGACATGGGACGGCCTCGACCCCCACAACAACACCATGCAGCAGGTGGGGCGAAAACGGGTAACCTAAAACCCAGGGTAAAAATGGGTTTGGAAGATGGGTTTGGCGACGGTGGACACTGCAGGTGACCATTGTGTTTTTTTTGGGAAAGGAAGGAGTCTAGCCGAATATATGGACTATAACTTTTTTTGTCAAGTGTTTTCTTTTAAATTAAATAGTAGTTGTAGAATTTTAAGAAAAGGAAAAGAAACGAAGAAAAATATCTTGAGGTGTACGAGAAGTTTGGCCTCGACGAGAACACGGCCGACTTCACGGGCCACGCACTCGCGCTCTATCGCGATGATGAGTCAGTGTGTAGCTTATTGCTTGTGCTGATCGATTGCTTGGGAAACCAGGGGTGGTCTAGCAGCGGGTTTGGGCCCGGAAACCAAGGTTCCTCGTGGAGGCACGAAGTCTTTGTGGGTCTATAGAAATAACGACCTCAACTTTTTAGCAGTGGTGTTGAAATCCAGTTTTGTCTGTAATCGATTGATCTTTTTGAAATGGTCTGCAGTTATATTTACTGCCAACGTTAGGGAAGCCTAGTTTTATTCTAGAATTTAAGATTTAAAAGATTTTTATTAAGAAGTTGTATGAATAGACTCACTATCAAGTTTGGTGTGGAAAGGAACTCGGAATGATTGGACGTTGATTGTTCAGGTACAAGAATCAGCCCTTCGCGCCTGCCGTTGAGAAGATCCGTCTCTACTCAGACTCGCTTGCACGCTACGGAAAGTCTCCATATCTCTATCCGCTCTACGGACTCGGAGAACTGCCTCAGGTGAGGGAGAGGAGAAGAAGAAGAAGAGGGGATATAAAGAGAATTTGAACGCCAAGTTTTGCGTGGGGTTTGTGATTCCGAGAAGGAGGCCTAAAATCAGAGGATGAACGTAAAATAGTGACGATGCTTGGAGATCCCTGAAAAAAGGACTAAAAGTTGATTACAGGGCTTTGCTCGTCTGTCTGCGATCTATGGAGGCACGTACATGCTGGACAAGCCGGTCGATCAGCTCGTCATGGAGGGCGGCAAGGTCATCGGAGTCAAGTGCGGCGATGACATTGTCAAGGGCAAGCAGGTATTATTATTATTATTATTATTCAGATGATAGTTTTATTACTAGGTATTTTTATTATTAGATAATTTATTATAATTAACTTCTTTATGAAATGTTTTAATTGTAAACTACTGTATTTAAAATTCCAGGTCTACTGCGACCCCTCCTATGTGCCCGACCGCGTCAAGAAGACTGGACAGGTGATTTGCATTCATATTTCCTGTCTCCCTTTCTCTGCACGCTCCTCGTGACATAGTAGCTCCCTATACTATTATACCACTCTTACGCGTTACGCGCTCTCGATCTACTTGTTTTCTTACTCTTTACTATCTCTTTCACTCCTTATCTCTCTTCATCTCTCTTTCTCTCTCTGGCCGTATCTCTCTCTCTCTCGTTCTCTCTCTCTCTCTCGTTCTCTCTCTCTCTCGTTCTCTCTCTCTCGCTCTCTCTCTCTCGCTCTCTCTCTCTCTCTCTCTCTATTCGTTTCTCTTTCCCAAGGTTGTCCGTGCCATCTGCCTTCTCAACCACCCGATCCCGAACACGAACGACGCGCAGTCCTGCCAGATCATCATTCCACAAAAGCAAGTCGGCCGCCACTACGGTAGGAATGGGAAAAGGGGAGTCATATGGGGTACCGTTGGTCAGATGGCATACCGTAGTACAAGAGTACACTAAACAGAGTGAGGGACTTGAGGTGTGGGGGGGCTTGGATTGATACCCATAAAGCATAGAAGGGCTTGTTTTCTCCTATGGGTATTTGATTAGGTTAGCTAGCAGTTTGCTCTCTCAGGACAATATTATTTGAAAATAAATCAGTTCCCAAGTTGGTTTTTGGTAATCCCAAGATTAACCTAAGGTAATAAAAGACTTTGAAACGAATTACGCCCGTGATGTCCTGGTTATGGGGACAAAAAAGTTATTTGCTGCTTATTTCGAGAAATCATTGGTTATCTCCTCTCTCTCTCTCTTTTCCTTCTCTTTCTCTCTTATTTTCTCTCCCCTCTCCCTCTCTCTCATTTTCTCTCCCCTCTCTCTCTCTTTCACTGCTCACCCTCTTTATAGACATCTACATCTCGTGCGTCTCGAATACGAACATGGTGACTCCGAAGGGCTGGTTCATCGCCATGGTCTCCACCACCGTGGAGACGGCCAATCCTGAGGCTGAGATTCTCCCTGGACTCCAGCTTCTGGGACCGATCACTGAGAAGTTAGACAGAGAGAGAGAGCAATTAGAGAAGCAGAAAGAGTGGATGGGAGAGGGAGGGAGAAAGTAGTTAAAGAAGCAGAGAGTACATGCGACAACGAGAGAGAGAGAGGGAGAGAGAAATAGATAGATAGAGAGAGAGAGAAACAACCAGAGAGTGAGAGAGAAGAAATTAGAGAAGCAGAGAGTTTGCGTAAGATAGAGAAAGAGAGAGAGACAGTTAGAGAAGAAGAATAACTGATTGCGTCCACTAGATTCGTGCGAGTGACTGACGTGTTCGAGCCGACCGACCTGGGCACGGAATCGCAGATCTTCATCTCGAAGACATATGATCCCACCACTCACTTCGAGACCACTTGCAGGGTCAGTCAAGGGTTGGGGTAATGGGGGGCGGGGCGGGGAATGATAGAAGGAAATATGCTTCGCCCTAATTAGGATGAACATTTTTGCCGTAATTTTTTTTCCCTTTTTCAATAGTAGTTAATTAATTATTTATTTTAAAATTAAATTATTCAATAAATATTTCGTGATAATTAGGGAAATTGTTTCTTGCCTTATTTTTGTCTATTTTTCAATAGTCATGTTAATTAATTTTTTTTAATTAAGAAAAAAAGTAAATTTAAATGCATTTAGGATGTGCTTGACATCTTCGCACGTGGCACAACGCAAGAATTCGACTTCTCCAAGATTACCCACTTGAGCTTGGAGGAGAGCGAGTGAGAAGGGAAGGCGGAAGAGGAGAGAAAGAGAGGGAGGAGAGACTACGCCAATGGAGGAGAGGAGAGAAGCAGAGAGAGAGAGAGAGAGAGAGAAAGAGAAGCTGAGAAAGAGAGTTGATAGTTAGGTAGGCAGATGTTGATGATGGTATTGGTGTATGTGAATGCATGTAGACATTTCGTGCTCTCTTTCTCGTCCACAATGACTACTCTCAATTCGCATTCAAATCTATGTCATCGACTATACACTTTTCATTACGTTGTCCATCCCAACTATTTCTCATCCCATTTCACTAGATCCAAGCAGAAGTCTTGTTTATTTATGAATTGCTTATTTATGGAAAGCTCCCCTTTCTCGTTGTTAAAATTTGAGAAAAGAATACTGTACTCCTATAAATGTCCACCCCCCCCCCTCTCCTCCAACTTCCTAAACCGAAGCCGTGTTACAGTGTTGTGTCGTGTCGTGTGGTATAAGCGCCGGAAATCCCAGCTACACCCATTTTCCCCCCTTTCCCTTTTTACTCTGATCCCTCTAGCCTTCCTCCAATTGCACTAGTCTAGCCGCTTCTCTCTATCTTCCCTGCCACTTGAAACAGGATTGAGATAACCAAGTACGGAAAGGAATACTTGAGTAAGAAGAAGAAGAGTTCCTTTATTCGTTCACTTCTTTCCCAGCTATCGTTTGCGAGTAGAGAGTGAAGAGACAACATTTCTCCCGTGTGATTGATAATTATATTGGAATCCGGCTCTTTTCCTCTCTGTCAACATCTTGGTTATTATAAATATATGTTCACAAGAATATCTATTTCTCTTTATATACATACATATATATTTATTGAAGTTTATTCCTGGCAAAACGCCAATATATTTGATACATCTTTATTATTGTGTCCGGTGTCCCCCATTCATTCTTCTGTTCACTAGCTTCCCCTCTCTGCTTCTACATGCAATGTTGCTTGTATTTCTTCCTTTCGCCCTCTGCTTGTCTCTTCGAATCTGGCTTGTGGAATAAAGGAAATGTCTATCAGGGCAACTTGTTTGTATACAGGAATACAAGAAACGGCACTTAAAGGAGCTTTTTTTCCCTAACCTCTGTACTCCCCTCCCCTTGTGTCAGGCAGAAATGCGCGAATCCAGGTTCCAAGTTTTAGGCTCCTTTAAAGATTGTCGTCAGTGGGCTGTTCTACACAAATACCTTAGGGTTCGGGGGAATAGATTAGTACCCTTGTTAAGGGAAAATAAAGGGAACGCCGCATTCTTCTTCTCTAACGGTATCACACGCGGTGTCCAGGTCACATGGTAGAAAGAGGAAGTGGCACTGGGAATGCAAGAGGAAAGAGTTGCGTGTTTATGGGATGATTAGGAAGATCAGTTGAGAGCAGGCAAGCGGGTGTCCTGATCTTTGGTCCAATGATTTTTGGTCCAATGATCTTTGGTCCAAATTTTCAGTGATCTTTGGTCCAATGGCAAATCTCGGAATGATTTTTGGTCCAATCGTTTTCATAAAAAGTGATGTTTGGTCCAATGTTTTAATTCTTTATTTTTAGAGCTAAATTCAACTGCGATGGGCCTGACTGTTATTTATTCATTAGAATGCAGAGAAACAGAGAGATTGCAATACTTCCTCAAC